>VCHN02000014.1:67938839-68477968 GCA_007115665.2 Sequoiadendron giganteum | reverse complement strand
TGAGAGAGGGAGAGAGGGTAGGAGAGAGAGATAGAGAGAGAGAGATGAGGGAATGATATATATGTAGGTAGAGAGAGTTGAGATAGAGATAGAGTAGAGAGGGAAGGAGAGAGGGGAAGGGAGGGAGAAGTTAGAGAGAGAATAAGGAAGGTGGATAGATTGAGAGAGGGAAGGATGGAGAGAGGGAGAGAGAGAGAGAGAATGAGGTATAGAGGGATAGGTAGGTAGAGAGAAGTAGAGAGGTAAGGAGAGTTGGAGGGAGAGGTAGGGATGGAGAGAGAGAGGTAGGTAGAGAGAGTAAAAGGAGATATAGAGAAGTGGAGAGGGAAGGAGAGACGGATGGAGAGGTAGGGATCGAGGGAGAGATAAGGATTTAGAGAGAGGTGAGAGAGTGAAACAGAGAGAGAGAGGTAGGTAAGGAGAGGGAGGGGAGATAAAGGGAAGTAGAGAATGGAGGAGAGAGGGAAGAAGAGGTAGGGAGGGAGAGATAGGTGAGATAGAGAGAGAGGAGGGAGGGAGGGATATTTAAGGAAAGAGAGGTGAGATAGAGAGAAATAAAGTAAAGAGGGAAGGGGGAGAGAGAGAGGTGCTAGAGAGAATTAGAGGCATAATGTGGAAGGTAGATAGATTGAGAGAGGGAAAGAGAGAGGGAGAGAAAATGAGGTATATAGTGGTAGGCTAGATAGAGAGATGTAGAGTGAATTTTGGTGGAAGAGAGAGAGGAGGGAGGGATAGGTAAAGATGGATAGCTGAGATAGATAGAAGGAGAGAGAGGGAAAAGAGAGATAGAAAGAGGGGGAGGGAGAGAGGAGAGATAGAAAGAGGGGGAGGGAGGGAGAGATAGAGAGAGTAGAGAGGGAGGAGAGAGATAGAGAGAGGTGATAGAGAGAGAATTAGAGAGGGAAAGAAGGTGGAGATATTGAGAGAGGAGGCAAGGAGGGAGAGAGAAATAGGTATAGAGGGACAACTAGGTAGAGAGAAGTAGATATGAAAGGAGAGATATAGGGAGAGGTAGGGATGGAGAGAGAGGTGAGATAAAAATAGAGAGAGGTCTAGGTAGATAGAGGGAGGATGAGATAAAGAGAAGTATAGAGGGAAGGAGAGAGGGAGGAAGAGGTAGGGATGGAGAGAGAGAGGTGAGAGATAAGAGAGAGGAGGGAGGAATAGGTAGGGAGAGAGGGGTGAGATAGAGAGAAAGAGAGTAGAGAGGGAAGGGGAAAGAGAGAAGTGAGATAGGTGATAGAGATGTGTGATGGAGCTTAAAAGTAGAGAGATAAGGAGGAAGGTGGAGAGATTGAGATGGAAGGAGGGGGAGAGAGAGATGTTTAGATGGATAGGTTAGATAGAGAGAAGTAAAGAGAAAAGGTGGGTGAAAGGAAGAGAGAGGGAGAGAGAGAGGGGGAGAAAGAGAGGTGAGATAAAGAGAAGTAGAAAGGGAAGGAGAGAGAGAGGGAGATAGAGAAAATTAGAGAGGGGGGGAGGGAAGGAGAGAGAAGTGAGATAGAGAGAACTAGAGAGGGAAGGAGAGAGAGAATGAAAAGATAGAGTAGAGAGGGGAGAGGGGAGGAGAGAGCGAGGGAAGCAAAGAGAGAGAGAGAAAGAGAGGAGATGGAGGGAGGGAGGGATAGGTAGGTATAAAGAGTAGAGAGAGATATATAGAGATAAAAGGAGAGGGAAGGAGGGAGGGAGATAGATATTGGAGAGGGAAGGAGAGAGAGATGGCCATGTAGAGACATAGTTCTTGAGCTCAAGGAAGATATTGTTAGATAAAGGGATGGAGATAGTGAGAGAGAGAGAGAGGTCTAGAGAATAAGAAATGAAAATGAGTGAGATAGAGAGAGAAAGATGAAATTTGACCTCCTGAGTACTAAAATTTGACCTCCTGATTACTAAAATTTGACATGTTGATTACTGAAATTTGACTAAGTCTAAATTTTTTTAGATCTTCCAAAAACTAGAATTTGCATTATAACTCTTAGAGATTTGAAACCACTCTCAAACATCGTGCCTATATATACTTTCTTATACTTAAATTTTTATTTCATGTATATATAGCTTCCCTGACAAAGAAAGCGAAAATCTAGTTTTGTGCAAAGCAGGCCATTTGGCGCTCGCCAAAAGGCCTACTTTAGACGTGTTAATTAACAGGATTTGCTAAATTTTCTCATATTTTTGTTTGTGCTCCCCATCTCATTTGCACGTATTTTTAAGCAAGTTTTTAAAAAAATCATGATAGCATTAACCTCTGTCTTAGCTATCTAAATATATAATTATTTTTTCATTTTGATTTAGTTAAGGTTTTGATCCATGGCTTCTATTGTAAATGCCTTCATTTTTGGTCAAAAACCAACATGTGCTAGGTTTAGGATAGATTTTTCAACGTTCATCAGAACGTGAAACAAATTACGTTTTTTGAAACTAGACTCCATTCTACACATGATGAAAAAAATTAAATCAATTTTTGATTAGGTTACAAAAAAATTGGGGGGGAGCACGCTCAAATTTCAGCTTTTCAAGATGTGTCCACTTTGAAAATTCATAAAATATTATATATTCATTAAAAAAATTATCCGAAAGAAGGAGGATAAACTACATGGTGTTAGCTAATTTCTCACCATTGGTATTTTTGAAATTCTAAAAAAAGTTAACCAAAAAGGGGGGACACCCTCAGGCGCTATGCTATTTTTTTTATAAAAACAAGACCTGTTTTGGGGCCCCCCCTTTTTGAGACCCTTAATCTTCATTAATTTCAAAAAACAATAGTAGCTTAGAACTTAGAGCACTTCAACCTTTTTTTCTTGTCGCATCTTGAAATTTTGAGCATAACTATCTTCATTTTCTCGTGCAAATCAGATTTTCCTGATTTCAGAAAAAAAAAGTGGCATCTTAAGAGCCAAAATTGTGTTACAGATTGGTGCACTTGCCCATAACAATCATGTTTGTCCAAAAGTTTCTCCAGGGACACCAATCCTTTGGGAATTTTTTTCCATTTGAGTTGTAATAACTCTTCACCTATGAGCAGATCTATATCAGACACAAATTCTTGAGGAGGAGAATCGCTCCCTTCAAAGTACAATTCATTGAAATTTTTTGCTTTTTCCAAGAAGGCAACAATCTGATGATCATTGTTGAAAATCTTCCAATTCTCCGAATATCGGGGACACTTGGGCAGAAAACCAAGTCAATTGTATAGGTAGAACCTTGAAAGTCCTTATTCGAGATGAGGAGTGTGGTTGAGACCACTAAAGAATGAACACTGTCATTGTATTCCCTTGGAACCACGGAGATGTCAGAAGCTTTGAATTCTTCAATGCTATCCCAAACGAGATTGCATTAATGCATAAGCCTATCATTTTTAGTTTGATACAAGTTCCTTACTTGACATACTATTAGCTCGTCATCGCCTTGCACATGAAGATTTTTGATACCCTTCTTACATGCCACTTGCATTCCCAACAACAAGGCTTCATATTCGGCAGTGTTGTTGGTGTTGTCAAAATTGCAACTTGAAAGAAAAAGGAAAAAAAATTCCATTGGGGGAAATGAAAACCATTCCCACTCCAGAACCAGTTGAAGAACAACTACCATCAAAATCTAGCAACCAAACGTCGTTCAGATCGCTGAGATTGACAGTGTCAAAATCTGAAATCCATCCTCTAGTGAAGTTTCAAGATCTAATGTCGACGAATCATCTGGTGATGAATCATTTGTTATGGAATGAGATTCAACACACTCCAACGCATATGTCATTGAAGACTCGCCGACCTCTTCTATTTTCAAATAGTAAATTCCCACACCTGAAGACTCAAACAAGATCTGGGCTCTTGGGTCAAATGATTGGATCATTGAAAACTTTGCTTCCTTTTTAGGAATCAAATTTTGCATCAAGCCTTTCACCAGTATTTTGGCTTCATACATGTCCATAATTAGTTCTCCCCCAACATCCTTGCAAAAATTGCATCTGAGGAGGATTCCGTAAGATATAGGTACGTCAGCCACTAGAATTGTCATATTATTTTTTTATCTGGGTATGCAACAAACACATACTGTGCATCTTTGATCTGACTGATCAAGGGCACTTGTTTATTTTCCATGGAGAAACAGTGGTTGGAAGTTTTGGTAATATCTCAACCTAAGGCAGTAGCTACCTTGGTGGGCATCACGTTATCAGGCACAACAGATTCTACGACACAATTACTTAGTTTAAAACTGTCGACCAGTAGAGAGATAAAAAAAATGGATCAATGCGTCCAGAAGCTATTGGAGGATTGGACACCAAATTATTTTATGGCGCTTTAGGCTTAGGAGCAACAGGAACATTAGGAGGTGAATCCTGAGTTGGAGTAATTCCTTGGTCTTTGACAAACTTGACGAGCCTGCCAAATTGGTCAGGGTTAGCTTTGAGGTATTCAATCTCAGACATTTGGACCTTGGTTTTCTTGGCATGGTCGATGATGTCAAAATCTTGGAAAGATTTTTGTAGACTGGATGTAGTGACTTCACGAATTGGTTTAATGAAAGGAATATTGGTCTTTGAAATTGGATGATTAGCTTTAGGGACAACAAGAGTTGATGAAGAGGGATGAGGTGCACTTACTTGTGGATTTGCTGCTTTTTTAGGTTGCCAAGGGAGAGGAGAACCTCTTTTGGCAAGTGTGACTGGTGGCTTCTCCTTTTCAGGTGGAGCAGGAGCTTGAGCTTTGTCAAGCTAGTTTTGTTGATACCACGTGAAAATAGCATACGTGTTTGTCACCAGGTCATTTCCCTCCTCTTCATCTGCTATTTTTAAATAGCCAATCTTGGAGTTCCCAACCAATTTTGTTTCTTCATATTGGAAGAGATCGACATTTTCTTCTTCAGGATATCCCGACTACGCATAGTCTTCTTGTTAAGCCTCATAGTATCCCATAGTGACGTTGGTAGGTGTAGCTTCAAGTGCAAGCCTACCTTGTGGTGTCGGAAGGTGATTCTAGTTCTTGATTCCAACATAGTTAGGGAAAGTTGTTCTTGAGACATCCTTGTATTTGGTATTGTTATTGGAGACTTGCTTCTTCAAAGTGAGGAGCTCATTTTCCATCTGTTGCACCATGGGATCTATAAATTTGGAATTAGTGTCGGGGGCATTAGCATTGGATGTTGAAGATCTTGATGCTTGCATCCTTTTATTTGTGTTGGAGTTGTTGTTAGTCCTTATCTCTCCGACCAAGATCATATCATCTTCGAGGATCGTAGCCAATTGTTGTGTTGCTTCAACGTTGGCAAGATTTTACCTGTGTAAGAAGAAACTTACTTTGGGCAACTAGGTGTTGATGAAAGAGCACTTCAAATTATGATCTGTTGGTTTGGCATCATGTGGGATCCGTGTCACCAACTTTTTGAATTTAGCCACAAATTCTTGCATGGGTTCGTGAGCTTCCTTCCGCATGGTAGTAAGTTGTGCTAACAAAGCATGTGTCCTCAGCGGGCTTGAATCTTTCCTTGAACTTTGTTTGAAGAGTGGACCAACTGGTGATCGAGGTATTGGGAAGAGTGTAGAACCATTCGGTAGCAACCCCTTGGAAGGATTCAATGAACAACCTTACATAAACGTCTTCATGTTCTATGGCGAGAATGCCACAAATGATGTAAAAGGTGACAATGTGCTCATCAAGATGTTTGTCGTGACCAATAAACTTTAAAAGATGTTTCCTTGAACCATGTGGAAGATTGTACAAAGGTGCAACCAAACCAACGGGACCAAAAGCATTCCCCCACGGTCCTACAGGTGGTGCGGCCATCACTGGTTGCACAACAAGTACTCGAGTTGGACATTTGCAATAGATAGACCAAACAAGTGGAAGAGGAGATCTTTGTTTTTGTGGAGGATAACTCGCAGTACGTTGCAACGGTAATTTTACTCGTGAAGATGCAAATGGAAAATTGTGCTGCAACAAATCCTCAAAAAGTGGATCTGTAACTCCTTCAGCCCTCAATCCTTGTGTATAACATTGGTCCACCATAATGAAGATCTAAAAAGGACGAAGATTTACAAAGAAAAATATACAAGATACAATAAGAAACTGGAAATCTTATTCACTTCAATCGAAAGTGTGAGGCTTGGGTTGTGTGATTCATTCCCCAGTGGAGTCACCAAAAAACTATTGGGTGAAAATTATGCAATCAAATTTTCAATAGATTACACAACCTAGACTTCAGCCATAGCTATGTGAGATGGAATCTCTCCTCTCAAAAAGGGGAGACACCCTTCTTACTACTAATAGAAGCTACAATAAAACTAGAAAAGTATTTACACAATGTAGACTACACTTACGAAATAGGGGGGGTGTTACATTCATGCTTCTCTCTTTCTTCAAAGAAGATGTTTTATAATGCTTCATGGTTTGGAAGTTCTAGATCTCATAACTTTAAACTTAACAAAAAATAATAATTCCAATATCTTTATCTTGTCAAAGCAAAGCGTAGAGATACTAGATGTGATTGATAATAAACAAAATAAAGGTAAAGGGAAAGCTCACAAAGGCACAAAGTCTTCTTGTAGCTTTTTCAATGATGGATTTACGAAAGATGTGTTATTTGTCGCATTAGAAGCACAAAGTCTTCTTAGATGCACCAATTCCTCGAACAACATGAATGATTACAAGAACAAAGTCTTGTAGATCTTTCAACCAAAGTATCCAAACATAACATAAATCCAAATAAGAAATGCAACACAAAGTTTACATAAATTACTTGAAGGCCTCCAAATATCATTCACTAATCACCACCAATCTCATTCAAACCAAAAGATAATTCATTCCAACACAAATTCTGGCATGCAACTTCCTTGTTTATTGATTAGATTCAGATTCATAAAATTGAACACAAAGTTTCAAAGTTCGTTTCAAAAGGGCAACACTTTGTTGCAAAATACTAAAAGGTAAAAATTACAATAGAGATCCCTCTTATTTATAGAAAAGAGGGATGAGATAATTTAGGAAATAGTTGAGTAAAAATAGGAAACCCTAATATTGACTAAGTCAACATGTAAACTATCCATGTGAAATTACATCTCATATTTTCGGTGTAATTACACTCTACAAAAAGACATTCTAAGATGTCGTAAAATATTTACAATATGCATAGAAGGGAGCATCAAAATTGATGAACACTGGAGATTAGAAGAAGACTTTATTGTTATTTTCTCTGGGCGCGGAAGTCTTCATACTTCTTCTTAGTCTCTAGCAGGAATGCTTCATCTGGTCTGACCGTGTAATCCACAAGAGTGTGTATTTTGATGATTGCTTTCTTGGAAAATAAGAAAACTTTCTTGCATATTTGGAGATGCATTTTGAGACAATCAAGTGACATTTGTATATCACATATGTTATGCATGGTGTTCTTTGAGAAATAATTATCATCCACCTACTTCATAACGACTTCTTTGTAAACTCGTATTATCTCACTAAGGGGAAGAAAGGTATGGTCATCATCACAAAGATCGCCTAGTAACTCCTCCATTCCATTTATCAGAAGAACATGATATCCTTTGACATCCTCCTATACTTAGTGAATATAATTAATCAAAGAATTTATTACCTGTATTCTATGCTTTAGTGATTCTTTCATCTCCACGTATTTATCTTTGTCGGGAAAAACCCCAACCTTCACCAATTTGTTGAGCTTTGCCTCTTTCATCTACAACCATGATGAGAGGCCTTTTTCTATTTCTTTTTTATCCTTGGATAGTAAGCCTTTCTCTTTATCAAGCTCTAGTTGAAGCTTGGCTATCTGTGCATTTTTCTCACCTACTACGGTGATGACCTGTGAACCATGATCTAAGATTTCATCAATAAAATCATACCACTTTACCTTTAGATGCAAGTTTCTCCACATTTTGCACCGTCGGTTCTTCAACATTCACCAAGGTCATAGTTTGGGTATCTCCAGTAGAAGAGCTTGTAATGTTCCTAATGATATTTGCATAGTGCTCAGCCTTTTCTTTCTATAGATCCTTGGCTTGTTCCATCTTGTCAAGCCTTCCTACCAGGGCATCCAGAACTACTTGGGCATCTACTTTGGCACTTTCATTGGTTACTTTCCCCAAGTTGTATTATTTGAACAATGTAATCCTCCATACTTACATCGCTTTCTTGTTGCGAAGGTGTTGGTGTAACAATTAGCACCTCTTGAGAGCGAGTTGGTACAAACAACTATGCACACTGCATAATGAGTGCTCTTCAAATTAGGAGGGGAAGCTTCCTCTTTTTATGATATGCATTCTAAAAGTAAAATAACTAAATCCTATCTTTTTGACTCAGCTAGAAGAGGCACAAGGTTAAGAAAACCAAGGACGTTGCAACTAAGGATTTTCTTTGGTTTCGTAGGTATTTAACTACAACTAAAAACTAAAAGCATTAAACTATCCAATCTCCTCAAGAAAACAAAGCATTAGGAAACAAAGCAGGAATTTTTTTATATGATAAACAAAGTACAGATTCACAACGTGAAGGCAAGGTGACACAACAATTTGCTTGGTTGAATAGGTTTAATAACACACACATCACACGATAAGCTTTAGGTACAAACTTTCAACATGAAGGCAACGTGGCACAACAATTTGCTCAATCTGAATAGGCTAATTAATAACATAACATAAAGGATAGCCAACTAGGATAGTAAATTGCATAGGCAAGACATGCGTACAATCCACGATCAAACTAGCCACTATATTTAACTAATATAGGCATTCACCATAATAACTACATGAAACTCAAGTGACATAACAATTCATCATCATAATAAATACTTGTGAACAGATACAAAATAGGAAATATTACAGGCAAGGAGGCAAAACATATATTACTCTCTCATGCAAAAGTTCTATTTAAAAGGGTGAACCAATCTTGAGAATAGGCATGTTGCCGACAGCGCAACAATTCTCTATCATAAGCAAAAGTTATTTATAAATGTGCTGAAAGCTCTTATTTATAGACATCAAAGGAGTAGGAAACCCTAAAATCACCTTGAGTCAACTACATTCTCCCAGCATGCAATATTTTATTCATCTAAGTCTAAATGAAAGAAACTATAGAGTTAACTGGAAATCTACCATCAGTTAACTGATACAAACAAGACTAAATGGAAATGTGCAACATGCATGTCCTTATTGAAAGGAAAGCTAACTGATAACTACCATTAGTCAACTGAAACTAACTAAAATTCCATCCTCCTGTGAAGATATCTCCAAGAATGAGATAGGCATGACTGATATCAACAAGGAAAACGCAAGAAATAGCATTGAGTTAACTGTTGCTTCTAACTCATCCTCGTAAATAACTACAGGATCCAACTAGGCATCTACTACAAGCCCTCTTTGTTTATCACCTCGTCCAGGAATTTTTTGATCATATCATAATCTGGCACTCTAACATTATCCACGATGATGAATTGCATGTTCAACTCCTTCTCTACATCCTCGATTGCCCTCTGACTGTCTCTGACTTTTGCAGTTGCCTTTATTGAAACTAGTAGTCATCATTGAGAACTCATCCAACTTGGACACCTCAGGATCTCCACCTAGGTTATCACGAACCAGTTCCTCGTACTCATTCTACACTACATCAAGCTCAACATACACACCATCTTCATGAAGATAATGGCACGGGATCTGAGTGACTTTGGCGGCTTCATAAATGGAGTAATGATCTTTGTTCCTTCTACAGCTTGATGCCTCTAATGCTTTTCTTGATTCCTCTCAATGGAAGAGTGTTGCATGATGAAACTGTGAAGTTTGACCATGAACACTCTAGTTGTGAGAAATGCACACAAACTCACCGCACACGCGGAATTCCAACGGTATCAATCCTCTGAATGTGCTTGATGCAAAATAGTGTCAACTTTTCTTATGAAATTGTGAATTAGGACCAATTTGGTCTTGAATTCAGTTTGAGTGAACTACCTTTTGAAAAACTCGCCTTTTGACTATAAACACGGCTATATTCTTACAACTTTTCCAGAAAGCTAAAAAAATAGTTCATGATGAGGCTAAAAATAGCCTATTAACAGGCAATTTTCACGAAAAATTTTGAGATGTGGGTTTTGTAGAGAAAATAATTCTAAGAAAACCCACAACGTCAGAAATTCAAAAAAACACTTTTTACCTTGGCATGCAAGAGATTTTTGGTTGAGAGCTTTAATGGCCATATCATGAGAAAAATTGGCATATGGGTATTGTAGGCGTTGGTGATCTGGAAATACCCAAATCGTCCGTTTTTAAAAAAATTGAGTTTTAGGCTCGCATGTAAAGGGTTCTTAGCTAAGATTTGAACTGGCAGTTAAGGGCACTGTGGGCAATTTTTTCACTGAAAATTTGGAACATGGGTTTTATGTAGAACTGAATTCTAAGATGACCCAGATTGATAGATTTTGGAAAAAATGTGTTTTAGGCCCACATACAAAGAGAATTCTGGAAAAAAGCATAGTGCTCTGGAATAGAGGCAACAAGGCAATTTTCACAAAATAATCTAAGACATGGGTATTGTCGTTGATGCTGAAATATACGAACCCGGATGCTCTGTTTCTGAAAATTTTATCATTTTCTTTTACATGCGAAGAATACCTAAGACGAGAATACAGGAAAATAAGACATAAGATTAAAAAAAATTGTTTGTTTGTTTTCTCTTCTTCTGTAAAAATTTGCCTATGCTTGAAATAGATTTGGTGAAACTTGCATGCAAATGGAAAACGAAGTCTAAAATATCCTTCCTCTGAACATTCTGAATCTATAGCTACGAAGAACATTGAATTTTGACACTTGTAGCACCTTTAGATCATTTTTAAGCTCAAGAAAAGATGTTTTGAATCAACTCATAATGAGAAATAATGGACACCATATGCATAATATATGAAAATTTATCCTCAAAGGCGTGTCAAATGCATGCATAGCCTTGGAAAGTGCGCTTGAACTCTAACTAAACCCTCAAAACCCACACATGGCCTATAATTAGCTTTAAAATCAGTTAACTGAAAGAAGAATATGCCCTAATTAGGGCGCCACCTTCAAAAGTTCAGTCAACTAGCACATGCAAGTTGATCTCACTCAGTTACAAACTAAAAATAGGCTTAGAAGAAGTCGACTTAAAAGGAGTTGAACTAAAGAGCTAATTTTAGTTAATTGATTCCACCTCTCATGCGCACCACTTCTTTTGAGTTCAAAAGTCAATCTTTGACTTTAGGCACCTCTTTCCAAACTTAGCCATTTTTCTAAAAAAATTGAATTTGAAAACCTCACCGGAGCTCATGTTTGACCACTAATTTTGATTGATTGACATGTCAGATTGATTGGCTGACACTTTCGTTGAAAAGCAGGATCAAATCTTACTAAAATCTCCTTGAGGTGTCAAACCCTAATTCATCCATATGAGGCTTCAAAATGCAGGACACGCCTGGCCTTCAGGGGCACTTTTGACCTCAAACCTAGAAAAAATTCAATGCATTTTCCATCATTTTTATAGTGATTTTGACCTAACTTCACTTCACATTTCTCAGTGTTCAACAAAACTTCAGAATGTGCTAATAGGCTCATTGTGGAGCTGACTGGATTCTGAACAAGAGCTCCTAGAGAGCACTTCTTGTAAAAACATCATTTGATAGCTTAAAAACATGGGCACCCCTGGCCTCTAGGGGCGCTTTTCCTCCTAGACTTAAGCCATACAAAAATTGGCTAAAATCCACTAAACCTCTGGCTACAGGCTGCTAAGAAGTCATCTGACCCGACTGAGATATGCAACAGAAAGCAAGAGCCAACACAGACAGGATGAGCACTTGAAATCATCAAAGAGATTGAATTGAATGCACCAAAACCTTGGGCATCCCTAGCCTCCAGGGGCGCTTTTGGCATTTTTGGACATTTCTTATCATGGCTAGAACCCTATGTTCGACTCTTGATCACAACAACTCAACAACTCAGATTCACCCTCTGACGGATGCGTTGCAAAGCCAGATCAAGTTAGAGACAGACATCCTAGGTGTTGCTTGATCATAAAACTTCATCTGGAGCTCCAAAAAGATGGGCGCCCCTGGTTGAGAGGTGTGCTTTTCACTCCAGACTTAAGTCATTTTCAATTTCCCTCATTTTGCATTCAATCTCCAATTTTAGGTGATAGACAAATCCGTTGAACCGGTTGGATGGTTCATCGTGAAGCTAACAGGATTCCAAATAAGTCCTTCTGGAAGTGACATATCTGAAAAATTTAATCTGAACCTTCGAAACCTTGGGCGCCCCTGGCCAACATACACTCTCTTCTTTTTTTTTCCTTTGCAAACTTAGAATTTTTTTGATGATTTTCGTCGTTACAAAAAACCCCTCTGTCGCGAAGCATCATTTTGGTCATTTCTCGCCATAGAATCTTCGCCTGAGCATTTTAAGTTTAGATTTTGACACCTAGTACCTGCCCATCTGCCATTGTTGACTTCAGAGATCTTAACTTTTCACTTGAAAAAGTGAAAACTACCCACCAGACTTAAAGCAATTTTTAATTGAATCTGACTTCACCATTGTGATCATGAAGCAAAATAAACCAATCAAAACAAATTTCAGCCAATTTTGACAAGTTCAATTTTTACGATTTTTTACCTAAAAACAAGGGTCCAGAAACCCTAATTTTCATTTTTTAAAATTTTTGCTAGTATCTTCGTGGCATCACACTGACTCAAAGCCCATACTTGATTTTCCCAAAAACTATGTTTTGACATCATTTTTACAAGGTTTAGACCATTTTAAGCAAAATGCCTTAATGAAGCAAAAAAATTGGTTTGGGTACAACATAAGGAAAACCTACCTCAACAAACTTTTGACCAGATTTATCAATATGAAGTCTTGAAATAACTTTCGCTTTTTTGTTCTCCTTGATCTTTGGTGGAGGTTTTTCTTCAAGGTCCATCTCATCAAGAGACATCATTTGTTTCTTCCGCTTGGAAACTTATGAAACCAACCAAGGAAGGAGAGAAGAAGTATATATATATATATATATATATATATATATATATATATATATATATATATATATATGTTGATATTGCCAAGTCTTGATTCGCCATGACTTCCTGAGAAATGGCTAGGATTGTAACTATGGGTGCATTATTAGTCATTATTGGCCTAGTAACTTGCAGGCCCAGTTGTTTCTGCAAAGATTCATCCATGAACCTATCAAATTCAGCTTCAGAGGAAATGTCAAAAGATGGAGATGACAAGTTGGGTATAGAGGTCGGAGTAGTGGATAGGAAATCAATAGTTTGTGTATGGAAAACTATAGAAGAATTTGACACAGTTGAGATTGCAGGTAGGGAAGAAATGTTTTCTACTCATGTAACTATAGTAGGAGGAGGAGAAGAAGGAATAAGAGGAACATGAGCCTTAGGTGTTGGACAAGTGTGAGGAATGTTGGCATGGACTGGTGAAGATGTTAAAGGAATATCTCCATTTTATTTCCTGAGGGGATAAAATTTTCTCGTCATGTTGGAGCTCTTCCTCATCATTTTCTTGACTTTTTCTTGAGACTAATCTAGAGATTCTTCATGATATTCTTCTTCTCCATTAGACTGCATTTCCTCAGACTCTTCTCCTTCTAATTCTTCAGATTCAAACTCTATATCTCCTCCTTCTTCTGAGGAAAACTCTTCGGAAACAAGATCCTTACCTTCTTCACATGGTGTTTCAGATCATGTTGCTTCTTGTACCTCAACGGTCTGTGTAGTATTCTTGCCCACGGTGAATTTGATTCTCGATCCTTTTCGAGATGAAGAGGGAGTAGCAACATTCTTATCTTTGGTGTGGAGTTCTTGTCGTGGGCTACATTTTTCCTTTGGAGGTTTTGCTTCTGAATCATTCTTAAAAGCTTTCATTTGATAACCATTCTTATGTAGCCATACTGTTGTGTTATGTAGAATGGGAGCGATCCTTTCCCTCATGTAAACACATTCTTTCTTTGACCACTGTACTGGAGGTAAAGGCCTTTTGGCAATCTCATCTTCATCATAAGTTGAATTCAGGATGTCTCCAAGATCAGTGAATTCTTCAGGTAAATCAACTATACCAAGGGCTTTGATTTGCTTGACTATTAGCCTACAATAATCCATCCTACAGACATCTTCCTCGTCTCTTCATTTTTCCCATATGTCTTCAAAATCATAGACATGACAGTGACATTTCTTGATTATTTTCTTTAGATCTCGATATTTAAAGTCATGCCTATACTTGTAGGTCTTGATAGTCATTATTTGCATCTTTGTTGCAACATTCTTGGCCTTTTGTACACTTTTGATAGTGTACCTACAAATGGTTAGGAGAAATTTGAAACCCGGCTTATGGATCCTCTATTGTTCCTTGTTTACGAAAATTAACTGTCTGCACAACTCCATGAGAATCCATTTGTCTGAGGGATACCTAGGTAGCATTTACGGGCACCCAGTGAAACAACCTACTCTTATATAAGTAAAGGTTGGGAATTGTAGAAAGACACAACCAACCTTGTTGACTGCTTTGTAGGCCTCATTTGATAGTCTTTTCTTTTCTAGAGTAGGATCAAAAGTGAAAAGCAGAGGTGCAAAGAAAGCATCTATAACTCTTCTAAAGTGATGGAATATTTCTCTTAGATTTAATTGGTAATAATAGTCTTACACCAGAACAGAGTGTTTGTTCCCCTTAGTAGACAAACCTGGGTACAGCCTCATCACTGTTGCTGCATACACCAATAAGAATTCATATAGAACTTCAAAGTGGTGGGCACATTGATCAGTTGCTCATGGATTTCATCATTGATCTGTGTCCCCCAGTCAATATGTACTTTATGTATTATGATTATTTGGATGTATTCATACATCCAGTCTTGGAAATGAGAAGATTCAGGTAAGCCTTTTACTCTGCTTAAAAGAGTGATCATGTCCCTCACATCCTCTTTGAAATCACTCTGAGGAAGCCCCTTAGGCCACCTAGATATGGCATGTCTAATATTTTTCAACCATTGAGTGTTGATCAGTGTTTTAGCCCTAATTGAATCATTATCAAAAATATTATGAGCCTTTTGAATTGTGATAGGTGTATATTGTTCCATGTGTGGGACCTTAAAAACAATATCAAAGAATTCACTGTCAAGCCTCATCATAACATGACCTATAGAATCTCTTACAGTTCTATCCTCTCGGATATAATGGGTTGCAATTTGAAGCACAAATTATGTATGATGAGCAGAAGTTGGGAATGTAGATACCAAGTGGAGATTACTTGTGGACAATTGCCTTTATATTTTCATCCCATGGCTTTTGTTGAATCCTTTTTACGAAATCTTCTAGATCTTGGTGACCAATTTCAGTATCCTTGTTTTCGTCTACTTTAGATATCACCACAGTTGGAGGGAAAACACCTTGGTACTTGTAATTCATCTTTCCTTTGGTTCTAGGAGATGATGGAGGCATTTTAGCTATCATCTAGGGAGGCCAAGACTAATGTTTTCTTACCCCTGAATATCTCCTGATGAAATTTGAAGGTAACTACAAGAACGGTGGATCCACGGGTGTTAGGAAAAATATGCAACATGGAGAAGCGTGAATCGAGCAGATGATATGGAGCAACTACATGTTTTGGCAATATGGCACAAAAAATGGAGCGTGAATGACGAGATGAAAGTCAGAGCGAAGAAATTGCGAGCGTTTAGGTGTTAGAAAAAATTGCAGATTTTGGTGGCAAGGCACTGAAAATCAGCACCTTGACACCAAAATGTCAAGGTGCTTTAGTGCACAGGTGTTGAAAAACAACACTCAAGCACCAAATCTTTTCGAGGCATCTTAGTGTTAGGGCAGTGAAAATCACCACTGTGACACCTAGGGTGTAGGGATATCAAACCTTAGTGTCAGGGCGCTGAAAATTCTTGAGTGTCATGGCGACGAAAATCACCTCCGTGACACCTAGGCTGTGGAGATTGTGTCATGGCGGTGAATTTTTTTGCCATGACATAGGGATTGAGATCCTGCTAAGTTTCTTCAACTCGATACTTGATGTTTGTAAATCGAAACAAAAGAGAAAACTAGGTTTAACAAAAAACGACCAGATAGACAATGGAGACATGGATTTCAAAGGATGTCTCATAAGATAAGGATAAGAAAGAACAAAAACGTTTAAAAATGAAAATGAACGGTTAAAAAGAAAGGAAGAAAAGCAACATACCTCAAATGGGGAAACCAGGGATGACGATTGACCAAGGGAAAAAGAAATTTGTGAGCTGGAGCGAACGTTTATGATCCAAACTCGAAGTAAACGCGCAACAAGAGGAGAAGAATGAGAGGCCAACAATGAAAAATTATTTATCATCAAGTTTATAATCCATATTAAAGACTTAAAACTCAAGCATTAAATGTGCCATTAATCACTAGAGTTAACTAAGAAATGGGCAAGGGCGGTGAAAATAACCGCCTTTGCACCAAGATGAAAAATGTTAGGTTGGTGCAAGGTAGGTGAAAATCACCGTCTTTGCACCAAGATGAAAAAATTTCAACAAAAAAGCAGGTGCAAGGGCAGAGAAATTCAACACCTTTGCACCCGCAACTAGGTGCAAGGGTGGAGAAATTCAATGCCTTTGCACCTGCAACTAGGTGCAATAGCGGTGAATTTTAGTGCCTTTGCACCCAAAACTAAAAAAGACTTAACTCTCGATAGAAAGGAGTTACAATGACAATTGCCTCAAAATTCGAGTCAATCAACTCTCATGTGGACTAGGTGAGATCGAGGAAAACACATCGAGGACAATTTGAGATTGCCTCGTTTTGCGTGCTTAAAACATGTAAACCTAGGAAATGAACTAGTTTCATAGGGGGGTTATCCGTGGATCAAGCGCTGCTAGATTCTCATATAACAAATACAACATTTTACAACATGTTGTTTTAGGGGCTATTCAACCCATCAATTTTCTAGGATATTAACTTCATTTCTTAAACTCACATTAAAACAATCAACATCCTCCTGACATTGACAACCAGGGTCCATGCCCCTGCTCTTCACTTCTTGTGTTCCTTTTGCCCTGAGAGGTCATCCAGTTTTTTATGTTAAATGCCCATGGTCCTCCAGTTAACACCTTTAGCAAATCTTCTAAGTGTGTCATAAAGAAAAATAAAAATAACCCATTTTCCATTGCACTTATGTTAACACTCCCTTTCAGTTTTCATATTGTTTCTACCCATTTTATTACTTGATCTATATTGGGTCTAAAGGAAAAAAACTTACCTACAAGGAGTTGAAGACTAGGAATCATCTCATTCATGATGTCATCAAGAACAATAATCTCTAGGCCCTCCATGTAGAACAAGAAATCTCAATAAGACTTGATGCCCTAGAATTCGACACATTTCTATATCTACTTCCAAACAACTTTTCCACATGAGAAATCGGATTTTCCTCTGAGAAAAAGGATTCAAGACATATAGGGGGGAAGATGGAGTCTTTTCAAAATCTCAAGAAAAAGACTCCATAGAATTTGAAGCTAAAATATCTTTCACTCCATCAATCCTTACCATGGGAGTAGTGTTCGCTTCTTCCTTGATTGACACAAAAGAAACCTGTGTGGATAGGGAAGCCTGCTTCCCCCCTTCCTCCCCCCCCCCCAACAAACAACTCCATGGTTAGATATTTTTTTGTAGAGTGCACTAAAATGTTAAGAGAATGTTATGAAATGAATAATTTTAATCATGAGATCTATTGTTATTTGGCAAGGTGTTAAACATACATGGTTTTTTTATTTTGATTGGGTTGGAAAATTGGTAACCAAAGATTAGCAAGTGGATATATCTTTACTCTATTTGGAGTAGTAGTAAGTTGGATTTCTTATTGGATATGTCATATAATATTGAATTATGATTATTAAATTGCAATTTTTTTAGCTAAGAATCTTGTTTACCATTCTTAAACTATTAATAAATATGTGCAATATCATTTTGTTAATGAGATGGTTTAGAAAAGGAAGGTTCAAATGGAAAAATTTGACACTCAAGTAAATTTTGTTGATTCTTTGATAAAGCCTATAATTACTACTAAGTGTTTGTGGTGTAAGGATGACATGGGTTTATCCTACTCTCACAGATTAGGTTAACTTCTTGGAATACCTTAAAATATCCTATGATAAATATAAAATATAGGAATGTTAGAAATTTAGTGTGTTATACACCTACAAGAATTCATAGTAAGGTTTATGGTGGAACTAGTTGATGCACTTGTTTTAAGTTCATGTTTTAATGCTTGATCATAGACTAGTGAATAGCTTCAAATTTATTTGTGATGAGTTTGAAATGTTGTGGTTTAGTATGGAGACTTACATAAGTCTAGTGTTGATATTTTTTCAACCATAGGCCATTTTGAGGATCCTCCAAAC
Source organism: Sequoiadendron giganteum (assembly GCA_007115665.2). Lineage (NCBI taxonomy): Eukaryota > Viridiplantae > Streptophyta > Pinopsida > Cupressales > Cupressaceae > Sequoiadendron > Sequoiadendron giganteum. The sequence continues at coordinate 68,459,576 of VCHN02000014.1, read as the reverse complement.
AGATAATTATACATCACTAGACTGTGTATGACCATTCAAGCACACTTACAACATTATTAGAGTACATGCAATAATGAGGAGTATGATGATGTCCTAGGAGATGCTCAAAGGTATGTAAGTGGCTTGAAGCAATCGAGATTTTTCCCTACTACTGCAAGTCATGGATAGTTTTTTTCTATATAGAAGGAATACATGAGCATAGTTTAAGTAAAGCAAGTCAACAATATTTGAACAAGTGTGAGTAGCATAAATTTATTACATGAGGTGATCATCCATATAGAGAGGTCATGTTTCATGTATTGTGTGGAATGTTAACATCATGATACATTCATGAGATGGTTGTGTGACTATCAATAGTAGTTCAATAGTTAAATGGTTGGAATTCCTTGTGAATGGTTATGTAACTATATCTATCTATTCATATGGATGGAACAAGTTTGGATAGGCTAGATGTTTGTTTGATGTGTTGTATCATGAATGTGTGAAATCATGGTTGGATACTGTATGTCGTTAGTCTATAAATTGAGACAATGGGAAAGATGCCTATTGAATTAGATGTAACTTTCTTGAGTAATAAATACAATTGTGAATATCCTTTTGCTAGTAGATTTTTTCATAAGGGTTCTCCAAAAAAATTTATCTCATGTGTATGTATAACTTGTGTGTTATTTCATGTGCTTCCTTAATGTTTTTTAATTGAATTGAATAACAAACATAATTGTATAATGAACACATAATCTTAAGGTGTTTGAATATAACAACCTATCAATCAACTTTGTTAGGGATTGAACTCCAAACATAGGCTTTTGGATAATGGAGAGTGTACAACATTGTATAAGAGATTGGCATGCAAGTGTTGGTAAAAGAGAGAATCTATCTAAAATTGAGTTATTTTTATTTGTGATAAAATTATTAGGTTCTCTACCTTTGCCCTCGCTACCTTTGTTCAATGGTGGGTTGTTGTGTGGCTCTGCCCCATTTGATTGTGTGAAGCCAGCTATGGCCTCTCCAACTAGTGCGCCCCTTATTTTTCACCCTCTCTTTCCCCTTCTCTCATGCCTCTCTCTTTTGTGGGGGTTCAAAATTATACTATGGCAGCCCCATCTGTCCCTACTCAACCTTCATGGATGAGTCACCCTCTTCCTTGCACCAAACCTTCCCTGGTGGTGGTATGTGGTGTGGATGTTGTTAAAAACAAGGGTTTCTACCAACGTAGAGGTTTGATGTGTCATTTCTCTAGCTTATGGCCATCCCTTCCCAACCTGCACAAATGGGTTTTGGACTCCTAGAGACCCCTAATGGTTGGTAAGATCAAACTCTTTCCTTGTGCTAAAGGTTTCTCCATTGCTTCATTTGCTTCTTTGGAGGACAAATATTTGATGTTGGGTCAATTTTGGGCGAGGGTGAGCAATCCCTCTTGCTGAAACCCTAGACATCCTCCTTCAAGCCCCTTATCAAACCTCTAAATATGTGGCTAGTGTGGGTTTGGCTTCTGAATCTTCCCCTCTAGTTCTGGGAGGAGTCTTGTTATGAGGCCATTGGAAACTATAAATGTCGCTTCTTGAGGGTTGATGATTCTACCTCTTTTGTGGGGCATTTGACCTATGCTTTTATTTTGGTAGATATTGATATCTACATGCCTCTTCATGAGGAACATGATCTTGATGGTAGGGGTTAGACCTTGGTCCCAACTACTTGATTATGAGGGCCTTCCTTTTAGGTTTCATTGTTGCTTCGCTACTTGTCACGTGGCTTCAAATTTCTCTCTCCCACATGGTAAAGGAGATGCCACTTGGTGGAGGAATTCTAATGATGATCTCCTAATTTTTCAAGCTTTTGTCTCTTTGGTGGATGTCTCCTCTCGGGATTTTGATGTGTTTATTGTTCTTGATGCGGATTTTTCATTTCCTAAGGACCTTGCAAGGGTTCTTCCTCCATTGTCCTTATTACATATTCCATCAGTTGCTTTTTCTCTGCCCCAAATTTATGTTGTGGATGACAATTGCAATTTGCCTTGTTGTCCTTCTATCCCCCTTTTATGTGATGATGGTCTTCCCAAGGGGGTGTCTCATCTTGTTTACCCTTGCAGTGAGATGTTGGATGATAGTATTACTTGGATTGTTTTTCATCGAAGGTAGAAAGCTCCCTCTTCTACCTCTTCCATTACTCATTCTTGAGACTTGTTGGATAAGTCAATTGTATAGGGTCGAGACCCTTTTTCTCACATATTTTTGCTTATATGCTCTGATCAAAAGCATCGATGGTCTTTGTTTAGTCTTTCCTAGTCTCACTTCTATTGAGATTTGTCCTACTTTCCTCGATGGCTATGTTGTATCATGTACATTCCCTTTTCCCATTTTACTTAATCAAAACAAAAGGCAAAAGTAAAATTTTCAGGTGATTTTAAAAAACACCATGCTAAAAAGAGAAAATGTTGCCATGTAAAAAGTAGTAATTTCACTCTATGTGGACGAATACATCTAATAACATTCTAGTTTCTAGGTTTCTTCAATTTTGTTAATTGATTTTACTTCCTTGTGATTTGTAAATCTCCCATGGTCATTGTAGAGCCAAATTATGTAAACTTTCAATGCATAATATACATTCTATAGGGCTTAAAGGGGGATTTAGACTATGCTTTATAAGTTCCTAGTGACAGTTACAAAGAACAAAAGTAGAGAAGTTTTTTTAGAGATTTGATCCTAGAGTTGGATCATGCTCCTCTTATCAAGCCTATGAGGCTTAGACCATTTGCAATTTAATTTGGATTTCTTTTAATTAAGATTGAATTTATAATTACTAGATTTTACTCTATATAGGTTTCTCCATAGTATATCAATCTTGAAATCTTATTCTTTTTATTTTCATGCATTTTCTTATAAATTCATGCTTGTTAACATCAACCTTATTGCTCTCTAAATTTTAAATTCGTTGTATATAGAATACCCATTGTAGTTTTTCGATCTCCTCCTCTCCAAAGATCACATTAGACATGGGTTTGCTTGCATTGTTTTTTAAATTTAACCAACTTGAACCAGTGCCAAATTCTTCTTTGTAGGTGTGTGCATGGGCTCTACAAGACTGCTTCTAGTTGTCCCTCTTAAACAATTCTCCAGGACCTTACCATTCTCAAGGCTACTACAAACCTGTAATGTCCCTATTAGGGATTATACTAATCTTAACCTTAATCTCCTTCTTATGTCTACAAAGATCTATTTTTCTCATCCTTCTTCCCAAATCCGAGTATATTATATTCATGTATTTGCTGCTATGCTTAAGGATATCATCCTCACAAATCTGCTTTGACTATATGTTTATTACTTTCTTCACACACGACTGCTGGTGTACATCAGATTTATTTCGTATTATTCTCATATTAGACTCTCCATGTATCTGCTCTTAACTTCACTCATTTATCATATATTTTGCTTCTGCACTTATCAATCATTCTCCCTCCTCTTTTTCTCTTCTCTATGAATTTTTATCTTATGCTTTTACTTGAAGGGAGACACCCCTTAGAATAGTGATACTCTTTTGAAGAGACATATCTTTTTGTTAACAAATGATTGTTGCATTTAGACTTATTTCTAATTGTTGATTGTATTGTGCCTTCTTTCTTAGACTTCTTCATATTCTCCTCCCTTGTTTGCAATTCCCAGGCTTTATATATAACCCAATCTTCCCAAAGGACATTTTTATTGGTCAAGAGACATGGTTTTTCTTATATTCCATGTCTTTTGCATTAATCACACCTCTTGGTATATAATAATCCTTGTTTGTTAATCCCTAACTTTGTATAAATAATAGTTGATGCATATTTTTTCATTTATTAACATGTTTGTTGTTGTTTAGGGTATTTAATATGTCTCTTTATTAAAATCAGTGCCCTTAGGATTATTCTTTATTTATTTGACTTTAGTCACTTTCAAATAATATTATTTTTTTGTGAATGTTTTTATTCAAGTAAAAACAAGTTTTGAAGGGACCTAAAACCCTTTACAACCAAAAATAAAGTTGTAGAAAGAACAACTTGTAGCCAGCCCCCAAACAAGACCCATCAAGATTTACATTTAGAACTACTCTTGTGGGAATGGAGAGTCATGTAAAAAAAAGGCCTAGAGAATTTAGCTTTTTGCCCTTAACAGTAATCCAACCTTCCTCCACTTGCGTTGCCTTATCATGCCAAGTCAGCTCACAAAATTCCTAAAGATGAATGTCTGCAGCCACAGTCTCAAAGATTTCATCATTATTCCTTCGTGCAGGGAAAGACTTATTAGAAAAGCCACCAAAAATGATAGTCGAAGCGCTATCACCGGAAATGGTAGCCTGGGACCCAATCTCTCGCTCTTTAGGGGTTTCAACATGATAATCTTGTATAGCATCACCAGCCCCACCATTTGAGACATTCGGAGGGGATACCTCAAGACCCCGTGATTCTGGCACAACCACCTCTAAAAAACTCCTATGTTGTTCAAATTTCTTCTCTACCATATAATGTTGTTGAGAGGCACCTTTCCACCATGTAGCCGTCATAAAAAATTTCTCAAATCCGCATTGTGCAACAACATGACCTGTTTTAAAACATCTTCTACAACGGAAGAGAATCCCCTCATAGTCCAAAGATTGGACCCAAGACCCTTTAGAAGATTTAAGTAAAATCTCAATAGGCAGCCCTTTTGAAACATCCATTTCAACCGGTATACGAGCAAAGGTGGAATGAAAAATGTCAGAGGATACAACATCCACCAACAAAAAATCACCAAGGGTTTCATCCACTTCCTCCAGAAGAGGGTCAGTCCATAAGTGGAGGAGAAGATTAGGCAGCCAAACCCAAATCGGGAACTTATTGAAAGTTTCATAAGAAGGGTTGAAATCAAAATGCCAAGGCTTAATCATTAACAAATATTTGTCCTCCCAACTAAAAAAATTCACATAAAATTATATTTCTATCCTGAGCATTGTCAAACTTGGCAACAAAAAACCCTCTAGCTTTCTTAATATTATCTATAATAATATTTAATTTGCTTATCAATGTAATGCCTCCTTGTATTATATTTTATATTAAGATATTATGTATCTTTGTTTTATTCATTATATTGATAATCTTAGTTGTCATTTTATATTTGATAGTTATATTATTTTATGTTTATATTTTTTATATTAATTCATATATATATATATATATATATATATATATATATTATAATAGTAATTTTTAGATTGAGATCACTTATATTTACATTTTGATATTTATTTGATTTTATTATTTGTAGTTCAGTATTATTTTGGTGCTACGATTTTACTCTTCTAAAAGAAGATTATTGCAAACCTACCAAACATGGTTTGCTATCTTGAAACACTGTACATTGCCTCTCATGGAAATTATCTTCTAAAGTGCATCTCTTTGCACTTTTCTCTATTCCTTCGTCGTGTTTCTTTAGGACAAATCTCTTACACCTTTTCAAATTTAACCACTAGCACTTCTCTATCTTCATCGTGTTGTCCTTAGGACAAATCTCTGACACCTTGAAACACTAATGGAGAGATAAAAAAGTTTGTGTTCGAAAAGTTTAGAGTTGCTATGTGGGCTAAGCAACTTGGTCGCAAATGGGCACATTATATCAAAGAGTTCAACCCCATGTGGGAGCATGATGAAAAAAAAAATACTTAAGGGTTCCAATTAAAGGTAAGGTGAGGCTTTTCGTTGCGCAACTAAGGATTGAGTCTCATTATCTTAGATGTGAGATAGATAGGTGGACTGTCCCCAAGGAAGAGTGGGAACAAATAATTTGTATTTTTTGCAGCAAGGGGGTGGTTGAGACAGAGTGTCACTTTATCTTTGAATGTGTAGTTTATGATGACATTTGTATCCTATATGAGAGCAACTTAAAGGTGGATAATCTAAATGAGCTTTTTAAAGAGGCAAGGCTCCTCAAGACGGCCAACTTCCTGATCAAGATTCATAATAGGAGAGCGGACATTGAAAGGAACCAGAAAATTGTTAAAGATCAAACTCTGGGTCCCATAGGCTGATGGTCTCGTGGATGTTAGTAAAATCATTCATTTATGAGAATTTTCTTTTCTCTTATGAGTCGCTTACAACCCATCTTCCTCACATTTGAAGGTAACAAATTCTCAGTTTTGTCTTATAAATTGTTCGACCTCATAGACGTTATTAAAAGTCTTCATTCATTCAAAAGCTTTGTATCATTTCGTAGCCTCAAAACCATTTGAATCCGTGGGAAGTCTAGTTAATATCCTTGTTGGTCATTGACTGGAGATTTAGGGCATCATCTCCTTGAAACTCTTGCAGGTAAATATCAAGGAAAATTTGACTATCAGTAGTTGCAGACTTGACGACGTAATAAAATCCAGTTTATCTCACTAGATCGGCGATTTGGGGTATGAACCCTGAAATTCAGTGGCAATTTCCAAACGGCCTCGACAACTCTGTTGAATCTGACTTATTTTCTTTTGAAAATTGTGGGAAAATATACCAAGTACAAAACGAAGTGGACCTGAAATGCCTTTCAACCTGACTGTTATATGAATCAACGCGACCAATTGTCAAATCCTACTTGATCGAGCCTTCCGAGTAATCGAAGGCCAAGCTTTGAAAAGGCAACCAAAGGTTCTGATATCCATCCGGGCCCGACCGCTTTATAAACCCTGGCTTTCCCCACCTTGGCATCCAATGGAAGCGAAATGACCGAGTCCTTGGAATCGGTCTCAAAACCCAGCTTATAAATCGTTGCATCCAGACGATTCATGACTTGAGATGGCAAATGGGACCTTTGGGTGTCAACCACCAAATGGGCCCAACTATAAATTCAAACTGAATGAAATGCAATCCGGCTCTTTTGACCAAGAGTCTGGAATTTGACAGATAATAAGCAAAGTAGCCCAACCAGGGAATATTTGAACCTTGGACATACACAATTTCTTCACATTGGCAAATTCTGAGAGTAAAATTGGACAAGAACTCGGAAAAAGAAACAAGCAAGAATCAAATTGGAAATATTTTTGTTGACCGATCCACCATATCCATAGGTCAAATTGGTTTTGAGATTGTTGTATAAGATAGCATATCCATGATGATAGAAGATAGCATATTCATCAACACATTAATCATCAAATGAAATTGTTGCAAGAGTTTGTAAATATTGTAGAGATTTATGATCAATATGTATGAATATTTCTTTTTCAATTAAATAATGTCAATTATTTTTTAATAATTTGAAATAGTGCATAATATTCTTTATCATGTATTAGATATATTTTAATAACTAAAATGAAAATTTCTAAATGATATCAAATGGGCCTACTTCATTGTAGCAAGACAACACCTATAGCATATTCACTTGCATAAGCTTCTATATCAAAAGATTATTGAAAATTAGGAAGAGTAAGCACATAAGCACTACTAATTTATGTTTCAACAATTCAAATGCATCATGTCTTTTTCTCACTAGAAGTTCCTCCCTATGGTTACAATTTTTTTTGTAGAAGTGAGGCTATAGAAGAGAAGGATGGAATAAATTTCATCTAATGGATAACACCTACAAAAACCCTAGTTTTATGGTTCTCCTTGTAGGCCAATTTGTGATGGAACCCACCTTAGTAGGACCTACTCTTAACTCTCCCCCTCTAACCGCATTTCCTCAATATACCCACAATCATTTACCAAAATTGTAGTTCTTCATATTACACATAAGTTTTTTTTCGTTTAGAACTTGTAAGACTTATTTTATGTGAAAGAGATGTCCTTCCCATGTTGCACCAAAAAGCGTCTAGATACACAATCACACATAAATCTGTGAATTCTGTAAAAAAATAATTTGTTGACGTCATGATAGTACAAGTGCATTACATATTCTTAAAGGACAAGCTAACCATTCGTATAGAACTTGTTAATGGGTTCTCTAATGGATACATTTATATCATATTTTTAATACATCTTCCTACTTCGTTTCACTTCATTTCACACTCCATTATTTTATTTTCACACCATAATAGTTATGCTATGATAGTTCAATTTTTTAAGATTATTGATAAGATTTGGTAACTTTTGATAAGACTTAGTAAGAGCTTGAAAGGTATTTGTTAATTATTTCCATAAATATTTTGATTACATATAGTGTTGTTTTAATTGCTATAGATATGGAGCTCATAAGGTAGGTTCCATTATCTAAATAAGGAGGTTCATTTTGAGCTTTGGCTGGCATTGTAATAGTAACTTCTAACTTGTTACAAGTCAACTTGTAGCATGGTGCATGTGCCCTTGCAACATACACAACATATTGTGAGTCCTAATTTGTTGTTCAAGCCATTTTCCAGTATGCTATTTTTTTATCAACTAAATAATGTGCTTGATGGGTAGAGACAATGCCATTTTCACAATAATGATTTTCGATTATTTCTAACATAGTTTTTTATTATTTTAAATTAAAAAGATTCTTGTAAATAGACATTTTATTAATTTGATTGATGGATATTAGAATTGTACCGAATATTATTTAGATTTGAGAAGTCTTTGATTGGTTGATTGCTACGAACTTAGTGATTTTGCTGAGATAAGATTGTTGTAAACCTTTAATTTAGATAATTTGTTAGCAATGTTGTCTATATATTCACCTTCATTTCACTCAAAGAAAGGGTAGAAAGAAAGGAGAAAAATGAAAGAACAAGATAATTTTGTAGATCTATTCAATAAATTTTGATTTCAACAATTATGTATTGTATTTAGTTTAAGTTTAGGTATAGAAGGGGTCACCCACCCCAATCTTTTTGACAAGAATCCACTCAAAAGATTGGTGGTTGGTGGCATCCTTAAAAAATATATAGATGATTTTGTGTATCTCTATTTTTGTTTAATGTTTTCAATTTGTGCATAGTTTATTATTCATTTTTATTTCTACAAATATATTTTCATTATTTGCAATTGAATAGATCTTTTTTTCTTCATGGTGCGTGTAGACCTCTCGAGATGGCTTTAGTTTTGCTTTGGCATTCATTGAAGTTACACTTAGTCCGCAACATAGTCATAATAGTACATTCACTAGTTTGATTTAGGGCATAATTTAGCTCACTACTTGTTTTGTGTTAAAGCAATATTCCAAGTGTCATCCTTCTTGTGTACTTAACACGTTACAATTGGTCCAACAGATCCTCATTCCTCATAAAATGATATATTTTCTTTATTGTGATTTTGTTGAATGTTTTGTAATCTATATACATTCTCCAAGAACCACCTTTGTTCTTTACCATCACAATAGGTGTGCTACATGGGGAAGTACTTCAAAGAATGGCCCCTTATACCAATCACTCTTAAAGTTATTTCTTGACCTCATTGCTATCTAAAAGTGATTGTCAATACAAGTCAATGTTTGGTAGAGGAGATTCAAATAGAAGTTGATCTCATGCTCCACCTTCCTTCTTGGTGGCAACCCCTAGGGATCATGGAACACTTCTTGAAAAGATGATAATACTTCATCCAAGCCTTTTAATTTAGAGTTAAGTCATTGTAAAACTTTCCAATCCATCTTCTTGTTTATCTTTCAACAAAAGTAGATAACTATGTTCAATTTCTTGAATTAATGTGATTGCTTGGTTGGGACTTACCATTGTAACTTATGTTTTGCTTTGATGTTCCTCTATGATGTGTTTAACTCCATCATTAACCCATCTATATTTATTATCCCACCTCATGAAATTTGCATCTCAACATGTAAATCAAGAGTACCGAGCACTATATCAAAAGCATTAAGGAGATTAACCTTTGTATCCACTTCATTATTTGGTTACATGAATTTACACCAAAATAAACTTTGCACTTTTAGATACTTAATACTTAACACCTTTTTTCACCAAATTTGATGTATATGGAGAGGATTTTCATATGTTTTAAACCCAAGCTTTTTAACAATTTGTATCCACTTCATTATTTGGTTACATGAATTTACACCAAAATAAACTTAGCACTTTTAGATACTTAATACTTCAACAACTTTTTCACCAAATTTGATGTATATGGAGAGGATTTTCATGTCTTAAGCCCGAGCTTTATAACAATTTTAGTGCAAATTAAGTTGCATCATGTACCTAGATCTGCAAGTGGATTTACTCTAATTTATGGTACTTGCAACTAAATTCTTGATTGTTAAAATTCAACATTGTTTGTCGTACAAATGATTTTATTTCAATTTTAGTTTCAATCGTAAATGAAGTCTGTTTGGTTTTCACCTACTTTTTTTCAAAAGGGTTGTCTATCAAAAACATCTTTCCCCATTGGACAATTTTAGTCTCAATCGTAAATGAAGTCTGTTTAGTTTTCACCTACTTTTCTTCAAAAGAGCTGTCTATCAAAATCATCTTTCCCCATTGTGTCCAATGTCAAATTTCCGGGGTAGAGGCAGATAACTATTCTTGGGCCATTTATCCTTGTTGTCATAGTGTATATTATCGTTGTTGGCTTACCCATGTTTGATTCTTCATCACCCTTTCCATGTGACCTTCCATGGCAATCACTTTTGCATTCAAAACATCTTCCATCCTCATTCTTGATTACACTTGCAAGTATCCATATTCCAAATTGCAAGGAAACAACTCTATCCTTCAAAGATCTAGAACAGTAATACAAACCTCTTTTACACAATTCTCTAAAACCAGATTGATAAATAAATTCTCAAATTCAACTTGTAGAGATTAACAAAACAAAATTTACCTATTGTTCTAATTGCTTGAACCAATGACTATTTAGAAAAATTAACGATACTCAAAATCAGAGAACTGAAAGCAAAGAGTTAAATAAAAATCTAAGAGTACTCAAATTTTTATGCTTGAAAAACCCCACAAAGAAAAATAAAATAAGTACCCTTGATAGTAGCAATTGCATATCTACCTCAATATTATTGCCCACCAAATATAAGTAGAGAGAATAGTTTTATCCAAACATTGCTCCATTGGCTCACTGTAAAGCTCCAAATAAATCTTAAAACTAAGTTTTTTCTAATTTTAATCATTAGAACACTCACAAACTTCCAATGATCCAATCCAACCTCTTCATACCTTTAAATAGATGTTAGAAGCTCCCCATCATGTACGATAAGGATCCCGGAGTAGAATTGAGATTGGGAGAGCGGATAGTCCATTTCAAAATCCAGATTTTTCGATTGTGAGGAAACCTCCAGTTTTGGTTAGACAAAAAATACTAACATCCTCGTGCTTTTGAATAGACACTAGAACATTCCTCTTGAGCACCATAAGGATCCAGATGTAGAATTGGAATCAAGTTGCTTGAATGTTTAATTCCAGATTTTTCTACTATGACAAAACTGTCAGTTTTGATTAGGCGGAAAGGAAACCGCCATAGTGGTTTTGTTTCCGGCTTCCCAAGTCTTGTCGAAAAATAGTGGTTTTGTTCAATGGACAAAACTGAGTGTCTTCTACTGCTGATTGAAAATTTTACCTTCACGGATTCTTATGGATCAATTGGCATTTCTAACAATACAAACCCCCATTTTAAGGACTGACGAGGTCCTACTTCAGTGAAATGCTTAAGGATTCTTTTGGATCAATTGGCATTTCTAACAATACAAACCCCATTTTAAGGACTGACGAGATCCTACTTCAGTGAAATGCTCAAGGAGAAGGAATAATATGATATATATGAATATCAAATTTTTATTTAACATTATACTCCAACCATGCTCTGTTAATCTTGTTCTATTCTCTAAAATATCGATAGTTTGCATGCTTTTATTACTTCAATGAATTAGATATAAATCGGTGAAGTGGTTCTTTTTGATCTTTTAAAGTTTAAGGTATTTCAAATTATTTTTACCTTTGAAAACTTTAGAGAAGTCCATTAAAAGCATTAGAATAGCATGGAGGAACTGAGCCTACCGCATGCTAAGCGTCTCCAGGTTTGACAAAATATACCGTACGAGTTAATCACTAATATATCAAATCAAAAAAGTGGCTAATAAGTCCAACAGTCTCCAAGATCATGTCGCAAACAAAAAATCATATACCAATTGAATCCGACCTCTTTGCCAACCACCCTACTTATGTTGCCTCTAACGTTGTGTTGATGCCTCATGAAAATACTTAGTACCCCTTGTGTTGCATGGAAGCTTTATAAAGAAGTTTGGAATAAGCGACAAACAGAAGCCATGTTCTCGAGGCCACTGTAACATCAGAAAACCTCCCTAGACAGAAAAATATGACAATATGGTTGAGCTAGTATGATGAACCCAAGAAACTGTAATTAGTATTGCCCTCAAAAACAAGCATCTAGAATTTTTTAGGCCCAGGTCTCAATTTCGTTGCATTTAGACTATCATTGCCATATTAGAAAATCATTAATCAATCAAGTGTAATAACATCTCCCATCCTCGGTTATAAAACCTTTTAGCAATAATATACTCAAGTATGTCGATCCCCTCTTGTGGAGGACAAAAATAGAATGTGATCAATAACTCCTGACTGAAATACCACTATTTCATAAAAGAGATCAAAAGAACAACTTTTGAAACTTCGTAGAAACTTGTGCCATCAACATGCATCTGATTTCGTTTCTGTAAAGGGCTACTGAGTTTTTATATTTCAGATAATACAACATGAAACATAAATATAAGAAAATAGACCGTTGCCAAAAATATAATATTCAAAGAACAGTTGATTCTCTGTATAAAAAATCAGCAGATGGTTACAGTGCTAAATCCATATTTTACCCACTCCAAGGACATTAAGCTCATGCAACAGACTAGGGGAAGTTGTTTGATTTGAAAATTCGCAAGGTTGACTGTACAATTACTATGACAAAGCATAGTTCAGAACATAAGCAGTCTTTTACCAGAATATTGCAGGTATAATCATCTAAAAGCCTGCACAGAATGAAGGCAATATAGCGCTCTAGCTATTTATGGTAACACAGATGATTAATCTTTGTTTGAAATGGTACTTGTCTATCCAGCCCCACAGAAGGGGATCCAGTTTTTAGCATTAGTCCAATCTGTAAATGATTATAGACCAAATGACGTATAGGAGCACACATAGAGCTATATGATTGCCACTACATGTTTTGCTGTCATGCAGCATTTTCCTTCTCAATTTCAAGAAAGATGATCTCATATTCTTCAGTCATCTGTTCTTAAAACCATACAGAGAGAATTGTACTCCCTCAGTAGACAGATTGAAATGTATTTCTGGGTAGAAGTAATGTTAAAAATTCAACTTTACCAGAAGGTAAATAGTAACTAGCACTTTAAATTTATGTGGTATATTGCACCCTTTATGGCATTGACGTGCTTCAATCAGCACATATCCTTCAACAAAATATTTATTTGCTTGAACTGGGATTAATCAATGCACTCATAAACAAGCCGCCTTTTGGGAACAGTGCAAAGCTGCCCATGTTTCAGATGCTCTTGGCATCTATTTCTTAGGATCAGTACCATCAACTTCCACAGTGGGTGCAGAAGCATTTTGTTGCTTCTCAACCACTGAATTAGAAGCCGATGTGCCTTTGGCATTACTGGGAGATAAAACAGGGCGAATAAGACGCCTCCTCTTTTTCTGAGCATCAAATTCATTTTGCATGTTATTTTCCTGTGAGGTATCTTTTGACACTTTCTCTGTTCCTACTTCTGACTTTGTATGTTGTTCAGATCCATGAATGTTTTTTCTTCGCTTGAAATCAATAACAAATTCTTCTTGGGGTGTGTCAATAACTTCAAATTCATTAGGACTATAGTAATCCTCTTCTCTAGTAGTGTCTGTCTCATAATCTTGTTCTGAAAGAACTTCATCAGTATGCTTCACTTCTTCTAAGCTCAAGCTTCTGGATCTCATGGTCTTATCATCTAAGCTTAAGCTTCTGGATCTCATGGTATTGTATGTAGTTGAAACTGGTGCAGACAAGCGAGACCATACAGTAAGTTTCTTCTGTTGATTAGTTCCAGTGGTTTCTGCTTTTAACAATGAGTTTGAAAGTGTTGTATTACTTGTGCTTTTTGGAGACACCGCAGTTTTTCTTACAGAAGGCTTGATTTCCAAGTTAGAAGCTGAAACAAGAAGATTCTCCTTAAAGTGACTCCTCTCATCCCCATCTAATCTATGTATTCTTCCTTTGTTATGCATTGATTCTATCAGTGGAGAATCATTCTTTGCTGTAACTCTTATTTTCCCCAAGCTGTCAACAACCCTGGTTGACAAACGATCCATACTATCATCAGCCATGGCAGAGAAATTCCTTTTCACTGCAGTTATATCCCCAGTTGCATCATGACAACTTAACTGCTGACACTTCTGAGATTCATACTTTGGAGTAGCCACTCGATGAACTTCTTTATTAGATTTAGATGTCAAGAAGCTTTTCTGGCTAATTAGTGCTCTCTCTGCATCAAGGTAATTCTTGTCCAAAATACCCAGACCAACAGATGATAGAGCATCACGATAGCTGGATACACTAGGTTCTAACTGTTTCTCAAGGTCATTGAACTGTTCCATTTCACTTTCCATAGCTTTTCGAACATTATAACGAGCATTTACAAGATCAATATGCGTACCTCTTATACTCTCTGCAGAGTGTCCCTTAACTGACATAGCCAAACTTGGATATACAATACTTTCCAAATCTCTTGCTGCAGGATAAACATGTTTTACACTTCTCCCATTGCTTTCTTGGAGACAAATATTTAACGGATCTGCACCCTTCGTAGAGAATGCTGGTACTGAATCAAAACTTCTTCCAAATGACTCCTTTTCACTCAAACCCAAATATGCAGCATCCACATGGCCTTGCAGAACATCATTATGGGGATAACCTCCCAGACCATAGGATGGGTTGTCTTTAAATTGTTCTGCATCTAGTTCATTGCGGCAGTAGTCATGCCTTCCTTCTTCACCACTGACATCTACCTTATGATTAAGCCAGTCATCGTTGAATTTATTTAAATCTTTCAAATGCCCCCTCTTCAATTTGGTTAGATCTTTCATCACATGCTCTCTGAAACTCATATAGCGTCCACTTGTTGTAGATGATCCTCCATCAACATCCTCAAATTTCAAGTCCTCAGATAAATTTCTTAATCTATAATCTTTCTGCCCAAGCTTAGAGGTTGCTGAAGGAGTTAACTTTCTAAGGCTATTATCTCCACATAAAATTTCTCTTCTAGTTTGTCCCACTATAGCTCTTTCCTCAAGTGAAGCCTTGTCATATATGCTGTCAGGTAAACTTTCTTGTTCTTGAAGACTAAAAGCAAGCAAAGTTGCCCTTGAAACAGACGGTGGTGGAACAGTTTTAGTGATATGCAAAGCCTCCCTTGAAACAGGGGGTAAATTCGAGAGGAATAATTGAGCTAACTTAGATACCTGAAACCAAGCCAGTAAGTGTATATAAATTGTCTATAAAAAGATTCTAAATTGCAAGAAAAAATCAGGATCTTTACCTGCCAATTTTATCTGTACACATTTCAGATACTTTTTCAAAATCAAAATCAAAACTATAAAGGACTTGATGATGCACAAGTATTACCTGTTCTGCATTCAAATCCCAATGAAATTTTCTCATAGAGAAGTAATTTTCTTTAATAGCTTCCTTGAATTGCTTTTCTGTAAGTGGATCACACAGTTTGTAGATAGAAAATCTGACCTGCAATAGAAACATAAGGCTATGATTGTTGAACTAGTGTGAATTACCTTCAATATTTTCATCACTTAAAAATAAATGAATGAGGAAATGTGGTGCAAGCCAGTTATAGGAGGGCAAATGAGGATCCATGCATTGGCAGGAACCCGAGAAAAATCGAAATGAAAGATCATTTTCACTATACACAGGAATGAATGTATACAGGAAGACATGATTGTGGACAAACAGGAGTTCCCCGTTGGACTGACATATTAGGAGATTATAGCAGTAGGAAACATGCAGTTATCAGATATATATAGGTGAGAAATGTGCACACGAACTATGGTACAGTATTTCTTATTAATATTAACATCTATTAATGTCACTTAGGATTAGATGTCCAAAGAAACTTTCTGTATATACATTTTAGGCAAAATCAAATCTGTCTTACTACAGTGGAGAAGATTCCAAGTAGTACAAGAGCTGACCATAGCTCCACATTTTCTTGTCAGAGAAAATCAGATCGACAACAGCTTTCATTAAGGAGTTAACCATCCAGTTTTCAGCATTATGCCATAACTTTAAGTTTAAATTTGGTGTATTTATTTATTTTGACCCAAAAAGTGATATAGCCTTTTACTTTGTGAAATGCAAAAAAAAAAGGATTTAAAGAACTGGGGTTTAACAGTCCATACAATTATGAGACAAGATTCTGCAAACAACTGTGTACAAAATTTTAATGATGGCATTGGCTACTGCATTTAATATTTTCGTATCCCCTGCAATGGCATCAATTTACTCTGCATATTTATCAATATGAGAAGTCATTTGAAATGTCAATTAAAAAAAATTATAACAGTTTGTATCATAATAAATGGAATTCTCATTCGTGACAGTATTGTCTCTCCAGACTTAACAAATACAGTGGCAAAATGCCAAAAACCAATAATTAAAAATCATTTGTGCTACATAATTTGTGCAAAGACTATCTTTAGATCCTGGCCTTAGCATGCCAAGCATGGTTTATGAAAGCCCCGTTGTGTATATGGGGTTTATGAATTTTAAGAACATGTTGTTTTAACTTTGTAGTTAGTAGCCCTCCAGTCTCAACCTTTAGACTGACAATTGCCTTCATAAGCTTCAACAGCAATGACATGAAAGCCTACTTGGTAAACAAATGGGTCCCAATCACATATGAATAATCAGCATCTCAACTAAACATATATAATTTGACAGTGGTGCAACTCAAATAGTTAGACACAATTAAACTGAAGTTTGAAATAATAATATTGCTCTAAATGAAGGGAACAAAAGTGTAATATTCTCGTTACATCTATATATAGATGATCAAATACAAATCTTTATAATTCATCACTATAAATTCAAGTTGAAGCCTACAAAACTTCACACAGTACAAAATTTGTGCCATTCCCACATGATCATTTGGTTGCATCGCAACCTGTAACACTTGTCATGTCTCCTTTTAAGATCTGTTGCTGAGTGGGAGCTTTTGCAGTGTAGGAGTAGCAAGTCTGTAGTTATTTTCAGTTTTCAGTTAAAAATGTTTGTGTTCAGAATAAGGAGGGGAGTGATCAGTCAGTTAGGATTGTAGTTGCTTCCACTAAGGGCCACTTAAATAAGGTAATGAACTTGCCAGTTAGCTATCCTAGATTGGGGGAGGAGCTTGTCAGTCAACTGCCCTTGATTGAAGAATGATTGCCTACAGTTGAAGAAGCTGGAAAATAAACAGCACAGGGAGAGAAGAGAAGATATACAAAAATCAACTTTCTTGACAGGCTTGTGATACTGTCATAGCAACTGCTGGCGTTTGGAGATGGAACCCCTCAAGCGTAGCTAATCAGATCATCTTAGGGATGGAAACCCTCATGCAGCAGACCATATTCCAGAGTATCATCTCAATAATTTATAAAACCCTTCAGGCATGAACTTGCATACATTCTTGAGGCCAAACACCCTCAAGTGTAGTATGTGGTGCAGAACAATGGCAACACCATGCAGAGCATCCAGGTCAGCAGGGGGATTAGTATGCATACTGCTATGATTAGCATATATCAAATTTCATATCTGTGTGCAGGGCATTCCTGGTCAGTTGTAATAGTTTAGTTGCTCTCATTTTGCATGCACGTGTTTCAAGAGAATTATATAAAAAAATCTATGTAGTTAGAGGCTTTCTGGGTGTTATTAATTAGATTGTGTTTAGTTTAGGACACTACGAAAAAAAATATGATGTTTCCTCAGTCCATGATAGTTTTTGAATAACTTTTTCTGGATTAAACTGTGTTGAGTTATTACTAAAATTGGCGCTTTGGATCATACTACATATTCCATCATCAGGATTAGAAGAATATGTTCCAACTTCTAAAAGAGTTGGCGTTGCTTACTTTAAGTTCTAAAAATGTATCATAGGAACAGCTCTCATTACTTATTTAATGGCCAGAATTTAAAAAAACAGTCACCATTCATCCAGATTAAGCAGTTTCACATTAACTTTAACAACCCCTTGTCAAGATTTTGACAAGAATCACATAACCCTGTAAACTACTTATACAAATAATTGGCCTTCTGGAAGAAGGTCAAATAGTTTCTTTAAATTCTTCCTAGATGATTTTGAACAATAAGCGGCTGTTTGCTTCTAAAAGAAAACAAAATGTATTAATCTGCATCATAGACCAAGAGATAATACGATACCAAATTTTATAGTTGGTCACAGAAAATAAATGTTCAAAATTTTTTTTTCTAGCTCAAAAATGGTCTGCCAGTAGATGAACCAGAGTGTTAGTTTAGATGTATTAAAGGACTATGTCCAACCAAAGCTGCCATCATAAGTTTAATTGCTATTGGCATGTAGAAAAGATGAGCAATCCCGCCCAACATGGCCTTTGTTGCAACTGGCATTCATCTTCTCCACCCAAAAGATAAGTTATTGCTGACAGATTAAGCTTTTCAGATCCTCAGTCACTTTCATCCAGAACTCCGAATTAGTAGACCTTATTAATAATTATACTACATATCACAAGGACTGCAGTATTCAACAAGATTACTGCCTGAAGCATATAATTCTGAATGTTTACAACCAAAGCCTTCCAAGTCAAAGTTACTAATGTTCCAGTTGATGATGGGCAATGATCCACCACATTTGCTGGCCAGTTTAATTGCTGCAGGAGCTTAGCTGGACTTGAATTTAATTGCAGCCCAAAGTCATATTTATTACATCTGGCAATTACCTCATTTTTGGATCTCCAACCAGGAGAGCAACCCTCACTGGCATTAGTAGCTTTCTGAATCCTCAGACTTAATTATTCCATATTTGTAAGCCTCAATTTCACACATCCAACAAGTATATGTTCTTCAAATGTTTTTTATTATTAAATGCATATACTACTCTTGCATCACTATTATAATCTTTTAAGCGATATTTTTTCCAACATAATAAGTTCCAGACAATTACAAGTAATCACTAGCAGGCACAGAGCTGAAGACGGTCTGCAATAAACATAATTTGACAAAACAGCTTATTTCCTAAACGAGGGTAAACAATTCATAGTCTCAAGCTGTAAAACTCATTGAAACTCTTGGCAGGGCACTCAGATTTTTTTGTCTCTGATAACATAACAAGTACTAGAACATACAAACAAACCATCTACATATTTAACAGAAAAAGGTTGAGGCTTAGCATACCTGTAAGGGGAAGTCAACTTCCGATCCTCTAAAGGCATCATTCTCAAGCTCAATTCCAGGGTAAGAAGCAGCCTCAAATATGCCCCAAAGCTGTCTAGATTCATACTCAAAAAGAAACAATTTAGTACCTGGTTTTACATGGTCTAAAAGTCTCA
This sequence comes from Sequoiadendron giganteum, assembly GCA_007115665.2. Lineage (NCBI taxonomy): Eukaryota > Viridiplantae > Streptophyta > Pinopsida > Cupressales > Cupressaceae > Sequoiadendron > Sequoiadendron giganteum. The sequence goes on along the minus strand of VCHN02000014.1, from coordinate 68,440,091 downwards.
ACTTTGCTTTGGGCATACCAAACACCTTGTACCTAAAACAATTAACCCTCTGTTGATCATTACACATGAAAATGAGCCCTGCCAACTCATCTCCAAGAACAGCATCTTGAGACTCTTCACAAGAAACATCAGATCTTAAACCATAACTTTCATGCCTAACAATACCATCATATTTGTCCTTCAAGTCCTGATTACCAATCATTCTTTTCTGTAAAAGTGGCCTTGCTTCCAACCTTTCAACAGACAACCGGGATTGAGCAGTTTTCTGTGGCCAATCAATAGACTCGTTCTTATACCCTCTACCACTTAAGAGGCTTTCGGTATCAGAAGTAAATTTTGAATGGATGTGCAAACTCTTACCAGGTATGCGTTCATCGTAGTCTTCAATTAAATCCCTAGCTTTTGAAGTGATATGAAAGCCATTATTGTGTGCATCTTCCTCAACTTCTCCTCCGTGAGAACTCTGCCTTAGATTCCTGGAAATTAAAAGTTTTTTGCTTGAATCTCCAGATCCTGAGACTCTCAAAATTCTGCGATGAGATGGCAATCGAACAGCAGCACTTTTCTCTACAGAAGTTGTGGGTAATTTCTGCTTCTTTGATGCACGATGCATGTAGGACATAATATCCTCTACCACTGTTCTCTCATCGACTGATACATGCTTTCTCTTCAAGACAGGCTTGACATAATCCTTGCTGTCTATCCCTACCTTCTGAGTAGTCAATTTCCTTTTAATTGAATGTTGATTTGCATGGGATTCAAATCTCCTACCGCCAGCTTGCACATCCAGTAACTCACGCAGATCTGTCGCAGCACGGTGGATTTTCTTCACAGAATCGTCATAGGGTGAGAGATCCCGGGTTCTCAACATTTTTAATGCAAATCCTTTGTCAAAAGATTCCCCAATTTTATAAAATTGTGGCTAAATCCAGTCCACTGAACAGATTTAACTGCAGGTGACGCATTAACTGAAAAGAAGGATGATTTCTTCCCGAATCTATAAAAATTCAAGCAGGAAACCAAAATATTAGAGAAATTTAAGCAGTGCAAACCCTTTTCGGTGAATCTATTTGAAAAACAGCTGTGTTGAATCCTTTTTTCATTCCAAACTCTTGAATAAACAGAGATCTTCTATAAGACGTCCGCGAGTGCAGATTTTGATTCAAGATTACGTCAGAGTTAAAAGCTCTTCGCCCGATGATGTTTTAAAATAGAATTTTGCACTTCAACAATCCAAAAACTGAGCAATACTTATCAACAATCTGGCTAGAAAACATATGCCTTCATTCTGTTACCCTCGGGATTTCCGTTAAATTTCGGTTAATTGTTCGATTCTTCTAAGGAAGATTAATACAAATTCGCCGAATTAAAGACCGAGAAAAGCAAAAGAGCGAAAGAAGAAACAACATTCGACAACAAATAAAAACGAAGCCGAGGCAAATAATAGGATCCCAATACAAGCAAGCACAGATACCCTGAAAAATCTATTCAATTTTCACAAAATGTACACAAATCCTAATCGTTAAAGCAACACAAGCGAAAAAAGGAAAGACGAACCTGCCCAAACCCTCAGACACCGAGATCTCAAAGAAAAAGACAGAATACTTGAAAAGAAGTGAAGCCCCACAAACCCAACGAAATTAATGATTAAAAGTTTACAAAAGGAAGGAGTTTCTACAAACCCTACAAAATCAAAGTTTTCCAAAAACAGTGCCCAACCTAAAACAATTTTCACAAACCCGCTTGGAATCTGAAGAATTCGATGGAGTGAACCCGATTCAAACCGCATTAATTTCGAGGCTTGCAATCCCACAACTCTTCAGCAAGACAAAATTAACAGATCAGATTGATTAAAGCACTTAAATTGCAAATATTACAGAAAAAAAATAAAACAAGTGATCAGATTTGAAAGGCGATAGAACTCCACAGCAAGATTTTAAACTCTGGGCACCCATGAAAAGGAATTTGGAAGGCACAAAGGTTGCTTGCTCAGAAATTTTTCTATGCGAACATTAAGATGACGAAGGTAGTTGAAGAAGACGGGCAACTTCCATACACAAAATAATAATAATAAACAATAAAAAATATACAATTAAGGGAAAAAAGGAAAGGCGGGTATAGGAAGGGAATCTACTTTTGTCAAAACGTGCCTTGTGGTTTAGTGAATTTCGATAATTTTGACCCATTTAAAAAATAAAATATTGAGTTATTTTCGCCACCATTCATTCAATAATTGAAGTAAACTCTTTGTACATCAAGCTAGTGGAGGACACCACACCATGTGACATGCAATGCAAAATTAGTCTCTTTAAGTCCCTTTCGTGTTACACAAGAATGCATATGTGGTCTCTTTCATACTTTTCTTAAAACAAGTGGGCCTCATTGCCCAAGACGTCTATTGAAGGTACAAGAGTCAAGAAATGCATGTATATTTTAATTGAAGAGAATGAATGAATGAATGAGATTTTAATGGCGTTCACGAGATCAAACAGTCTAAGGGACCAAGGGCCAAAAAGCTAAGAGATTTCCAAATTCTTTTCAATGTTAGATCTTTTGCTATGAATTTTGACCAAAAAACTAGTCGTCTTGCTGATCTTTTCTTCCTCAAATAACTCATACAAGTTGTCAGCCTCTAAGTTGCCCTCATACTGAGTACAGATATCCTCATAAACCGTGCATTCCATGATAAAGTGTCATTCAGTCTCCACCACCCCTTTTCTACAAAATATGCAAATTTTATCCTCCCACACCTCCTTAGGTATTGTCCACCTTCCAGTTTCACATCTAAGATGATGTGATCTGGTCCTCAACTGAGCTATTAACATCCTTGTTTTACCTTTAATAGCAGCTCCCAAATAAGTTTTCTCATCATGCTCCCAAGTTGGGTTGAACTCTTTGATATAGTGAGTTTTTTTTTGCCCAATCGGCTTCGTCCACATGGCAGCCCTGAATTTTTTTGCGAAGATGGATTAGAATTGAAAAGAAAGGTTGAATGAAAGGGAGAGTATATGATTGATATTAGTATTATTATTAGGTGGTGTATTCGTCGCAGGGAGAATGAGCGTGTGTCAATTGAAAGTGTTTTGTTGTATTGAGAAGAATGGTTTTTTTAATAAAATGAGGTAATTCTTACAATTGAATAATAATTTTTGACATGAGATAATATTTCAAACAATTTATGGGCTTAAGAGCTTGTAAGGAAAAGCCTATCAACTCATTATTAAGGTCGGTCTATATTAAAGTATAAAATATAGTTTAATTATAGTGAGATGTATTTTCAGTAATTGTTTGAATTGTGGTGGGGATGTGCATCTATTACATAGTTCAATTGCATCTATTTAGGCTTGAGGACTCCTCAATCACAATATTTTTGTGAACTAAAAATTGTAAGCATTTATTATGTTAAATAATTGGGAAGAATGTTTTTAATGCCTTTCAAGGTTTTAGAGGTGAAATGTGCTTCACTAGCACTTTTCTTTATTCATTTTAGGCTTTGTTTGACCCTTTGTCCCTAATGCAATAATCTAGTGTTCAAGTGGTGTATTTAAGTGCAAAAGTTATCATTTGTTTAATATGTGAATTGAACCAAAGTCACCATTCCCCAAGGATCTAGATTCGACACTAAATTTTCTTTTTCCCAACCTTGGGTCAATCCCATAGGTGCAACCCTAAACCCAATTCAAGACCACAAGTGCAACCTTGATCCCTAATTTCTAAACTTAAAATTAATGATGGGTCCAAACCAACTTTAGTCCAATTAATTGTTACCTATAGGCTTGAGCATAAATTATTCCAATTTGAATGATAGCATGTTGTACAAGAGGACAAGACCCTAGATCATACTTACAATCAAGTATTTAGATCATTACATTACCATTTGCATCCATAAGGAAAAAATAAAAGCTTTTTGGACGGTGTTTGGTGTGTTTTTGAACTTGTCAACACTATTGAATCGATCTAATAGGGTGTGACTTTAATCAAGACAAGACACAAATTACCCCATCCAATAGCAAGCCCTACTAGTTCTTTTTTACAACATTATATTTAGATATTTATCGACAAATTTATTTCTCAAGAAATAGGACTCCAAGTTCAAGGCCAAAATTCTAAGTTCAAGGTCACATATCAAGTTCAAGGCTACAAATGCAAGGATTAGGGTCGTTTTTGTCTCATATAGCTTGATTGGTGCAAATAGTGTGAGTTTGAACCCAAATATAATAGTTCATTTTTGTCTTATAGGGCTTGATTGGTGTAAATATATTAATATATTCATGAGGTGAATCACAATGTGCTTGTTACAATAGAGTATTCCTAGTTGTACATAGAGTTAAGCACCTATATCCTTCTTTTTTTATTTTAGTGTTTGTCTTAACTTAGATCATTTTTCTAGACTAATTGTTATTGATTGATTAGCTTAAATAGTTTATGTAGGATTTTGTATTCTTCTACACAACTTAGTGAACCCCATGACAATACCTACATCCCTTAGGGTGTTACCTTGGGATTTATCCTTCAACCTTATTATTTTAGGTTTAATATTTCTAATTGCTTTCATCTTCATTGTAAATCTTATTTACATTGTTCAAGGTTCAAATCCATCCTTATACACTATCATTATTATATTCTTATCATGGACGTATTTTCTTCCCTCCTAACCAAGCTTGCTTCTTGTGCCACCATAGTGAAATAAGGAAAAAAGGGTGGTTAAACCCTAATCCCTTTGGATGAAAGGAATTTAGGATTTAGTGGTCCTTCTCCCAAGGCATTTCATTAAGAATCCCAACAACTACAAAACCAAGATATTTTCAACCTCAATGGTGAGTCAATCATATCTGAGTTGGTGGGGATTCTTTGAGGGCAGGGGTTGAGAATGATTAGGAAATGATTTCAAGCAATGAAACTAAATGAATTATATGACCTAATATGAAAAATATAGATTCTTGAAAGTACACAAATTGTAACAACAATTTGCAGGTAGATCTAGGAGGTATCAAAGGGTATGTACCTGTCACCAAAAGATGATTTTGATATGTGCAAAAGAACAGGGTCGCCCTTGGGCGAATGGGTCCTAGGTAGGGCTTCTGAAAATGATTTTTTCAATCCTTTAGTGTCAGATCTAAGATGTTGATTTCTTCTTGCAAACTTGTCGAAATGACGAAAATAAATTTTGCGACTTAGTTTTTGTGTCTTGACAACTTTGATGACAAAAAATGCAATAATGCAAAATTGCTCTTCAAGATCTTTTCAATCCTTCTTCAACCTGTAACTTGCTCATACACAAAGAGGTAAAATTTGTTTGTTTATTTATATGGGGGTTTGTCTTGGTCAAACCCTAGTTTGATAATTAAACCTTGATAAAAAAGATAATGGAACGGAAGGAAATGATGAATGAACACTTGCTGCAACTAACCACCCTTCAATGGATTCTTTGAAGGACTAAAGTCATGTACATCTCTTCAAGAGAATTAGATCTTTTTTGCTTGATTAATTTGTATGATTGAATGTATGTAGACCTACAACCCTTGTTAGCCTTCACAACATGAACACACATAACTTTGACATGATGTTAGGATCTTGATTGTTGTTGTAAATGACTGATAATGTTGCTCTTGAATGCTCTTGGTAATAATATGTGCTCTTGAAATTTCACCTCTAGCTTGTTAGATTTCAAATGATAAAAAAATTATGCATTTATAGGTGTTTATCTGATTTTTCAAAAATTAGATTCCAAAAGCCGACACTTACAATTTGAATTTTGATCATTGAAAGGTTGTCAAAAACATATTTTAAATTGGGTCTCGATCCATAATGGGGATCCATTCCCCCATGGGTGAATGGGTACTAGCCTAAATTTCTAGGACACTCATAATCCACGGTAATTTAATAGTTAAACGTATTTATTTAATGTTGCTTCCTTTTGAAAAATTGTAAGAATAAGGCTTTGGAATGCATAATTTGGAAAATTAGAAGCTTAATTAAGTCCAATAAATTAAGAGACCCAAACATAGTGTGAAATTGTAAAGGTATGCAATTTACTACACTACACATAGTAGATGATGATGATAATTATTTTGTGTCTTGTGATAGTGACTTGGTTCTTGATTTAACCCTATAATCATTTAATACATTAGGAATTGATAATTTATGGTATAATATTTAATATCTCCTCTTGATGGTGTTGCATGCCTAGCGGTTATGTCCTTTCTACATCATACAATAGTTTTACTCTTCTCCTTAGATTCATGTTCTTTTGATGTTGCATCTAATGATGAAGTAAGGATGTCAATGTGAATGTTTTATCATCTTATCTATATGATATTGATTTTTATTATGATGATTACTTATTTAGAATCTCATAAAGATTCTATGGATAGTCTTTATGATTTATTATTTTTTATACATTGCATAATAATATTTATGATCTTAGTGAGGAATTCATGCTTAATAAATTTGATGGAATTGATAATATATAAACAACCCTACATAAATTGGTGAGCCCAATGATATTTCTTACACCCCTTAAGGTTTCACCTTATGGTTTTATCCTTCTACATTATTGTTTTAGATGTAATATTTATAATATCTTTCATCTTTCATTTCAAATCGAATTTGTATTCTATTTAGGGTTTTTTTATAAATTATTATATAATAATCTATTAAAAAAACCCTAAATAGAATACAAATTAGAATATACACTCTCATTCTTATATTCTTGTCATGGATATGTTTCCTTCCTTCCTAAAAAAACTCACTTCATATACAACTATATTATATGATGATACCTATTTTGTAGCCAATGATAGTGCTTTAGCTCTTGCTTCAAACATATACTCATTTAATTCATACATAGATGATTCTTTGTGTGACAATGTCAATTGACAATATGTGCCTACTAATGATATCCTTTTACATCTCATGATAGTTCTAATTTTGTATATTTAGGTTCATGTTGTCTATTTTGATGTTGCATCTAATGAGAAGCCTAGGGATATCAATATGAATGATTTATCCTCTTCTCTATAGTAGATTAATTTGTATTATGGTGATACTTTTTTAGCATCTCATATAGATTTTGCAAATAGTTTTGATGAGTCATAATTTTTTGATGTATGACACAATGATTTTTTTTATATTATTGAGGAATTCACACTTAATGACTTTGGTGGTATTAATGATGCATCTTTTTGCAAGGTTTGTTTATTCCTCTACATAAATTTGTGAACCCGATGATTTTTCATACACCCCATAGGGTTTGACCATGGGGTTTTGATGTAGATAAGGGGTGGAATAGACTTACTCAACACCAAAAAACACAATTCAATCACCTTTTGAGCCTCAAGACTCCAACAATGGTGATTTGCACAAATTCACCAGTACTCGCTTCTAGGTCTCCTAATCAACATTTTCAAGCATATCTTTTAGAGAAGGTCATCTCATCACAGGACCAACACCTTTTTAGATACCCATTAGGCTTGAACTCAACATATCTCAATTGTGGCATAGGGTTTTTTAGAACAAGTTTCTCTAATCAGGTCTGCTACGTTAAGAATAAGGCCAATTAGACCACTTTTACAAAGCATCCACAAGAGATTCAATCTCCAAACACTAGAAATCTTTCCCAAAGGACTAGATAATTCACATAGAGTCCTATTCAATAGATTGTAACATCAAATAACAACTAAAACTTGTTGTTCTAAGCTATCTCTACCTTATCTAGCCTAACACATGAGGATGTTAGGCTAGGGCTTGGACAAAAACTACCTAGACTCCATCCCCTGCTCCAAAAGACAACAAAAACATTAAAAGAAAACCTAAAACCTCCATTTCACCGAGCTTTGCCAGAGTACAATAGTGGAATAGACTATTATTTACATTTTTTACTACAAACCCTTGAAATGAGGGTTTCTAGGCAATCTACAACAAAATGCTTCTAACACGCTTCTTTCTAAATGAAAATAAAACACACCACACTCACTGTAACAACTTCTCACTTCAATTTCAGTTCATGACACTACTGTACGAGGTCGTACAAACCAAAAAATCTACAGAAAATACACCAAAATTGTAGAAAAATAGAGTCTCTTCCCTTCTTTTGTCCTCCAATTGCTTCAAATAATGTTGCTGAGGCCAAAATAATATCATGCAACTGTAACTCATCGGTTACAAACAAGATTCACTCAATATGAATGTTCACCTTCCACTTACAAGCAATTTTGACAAGTTGCAAAGGAACTTTTACACTTCCTTAACAACTTTCACCAAACACCTAAAAATGACCCTGCATGACAACATACATTTGAAAAATGGTCTTGATTCGACCTTATTACATCAATTAAGTGACAAAACACCTAAATTACCAACCTAGACACCTAAATGCATCAATTAAGCAAAATAACCATTGTGCCCCTGCACCATACACCCTGGGAGAGAAAAATATTAGGCTCCACCTAAGATCAATTCTTGCACTAATGTCCCATGCTTCCTAATGTCATCTTCTAACATCCATATTGCTTCTGCATGAGGGAGTCCTTGCCACTTGACAAGGTATTCATTGTAAACTTTTTCTCTTGTTCTCTTTGCCTCCTTAGTTTCCAAAATGGCTTCATGTTTCAATGGTTCAGTAGGAGGTAAATCTCTAACCCAATCATCATCAACAACACCTTCATTAGCAACTGTACCTGCATCCAAAAATCCCTTGAAAGGGTAAAGGTTAGAAACATTGAAGATTGGTGAGATAGCAACTCCAAGAGGGAGTTCTATCTCATAGGTGTTTTCACCAAACTTATGGACCACCTTGCATGTCCCAATATTTTTCATCAGTAGCTTTGTGTATTTTCCCTTAGGTAGTCTCTCTTTCTTTAGGTATGCAAGTACCATGTCTCCTACTTTGAACTGAACATTCCTCCTCTTCAAATTTGCATGCTTCTTATACTTTTCCACATCTTCTTCAGATTTTCCTTGACCTGCTCATGTATGTCTTTCATAGCTATGGAAAACTCCTCCCCTTTTGCACTCATCTTCTCCAATCCACTCAGATCTCTAAGCTCAAATATACCCCTTGGTTTCAGACCATACACTACTTCAAAAGGACTTTTCCCTATGCTTCTATCGATGGAGTCATTGTAAGCATACTTTGTCTATGGGAGAATGAGATCCCATTATTGTCCATGTTCTTTTGTGAGACACCTAAGCAAGTTTCCAAGTGATCTATTGACCACTTCAGTTTTCCCATTTGTTTGTGGATGATAGGTAGTATTGAAGGTCAAATTTGTTCCCAATTTCCTCCACAAGGTCCTCCAAAAATGACCTATGAACTCTGAATCTCTGTCTAAAACTATGGTGAGTGGCAACCAATGAATTCTGACTATTTCCTTGAAGAATAAGCTTGCAATATTTGAGGCATCACTAGTGCATTTATAGGGAATAAAATGAGCCATTTTGTTGAATCTATCAACAACTACAAACACACTGTCCACTCCCCTTTGAGTTTTGGGTAAGCCTAATACAAAATCCTTACTCAGATGTTCCCTTGGCCTACTAGGTATTGGTAGGGACTGATAAATCCCTGCATTTGAGCTAGATCCCTTGGCTCTTTGACAAATTCCACAACTCTCAACAAACTTTATGATATTTAAATGCATTTTTGGCCAAAAATAAAACCTTCTTACCTATTCTGGTGTTTTATCAACACCAAAGTGCCCACCTAGACTTCCACAGTGCTTTTCCTTTATCAAATTAGCTCTCATGGAGCATTTTGAACACACAACTGAGCACCCTTGAACAACCATCCATCTTGCAACAAAAAATTAGAAAACTCGTCATGGAAAACACCTTCAAACTGATTACAAACAAAGTATACCTCTTTGAAGTCTTCATCAGCTGCATACATGCCCTTCAATGCCTCCATACCCACACTTTGAAGTTGTATCTCATGCACCAACATTGACCTCTAGCTAAGAGCATCAACAACCTTGTTAGCTTGGCCTTTCTTGTGTTTGATGTTGAATGTATAGCTCTACAAATATTCAACCCACTTTGCATGTCTAAGACTTAACTTATCTCGACTGTTTAGAAAACTCAGAGCATGATTAATGTCCGTGAACACAATGAATTCCTTGGGCAAAAGGTAATGTCTCCACTTCTTGAGTGACTGCACCAATGCATAGAGCTCCAAGTCATATGATGAATACTTTCTTTTAGCTTCATTAAGCTTCTCACTGAAGAAAGCCACCGGTCTGCCTTCTTGACTTAACACTACACCTATTGCAAAACTACTTGCATCAATTTCTATGGTGAAAACCTTATTGAAATCAGGGAAAGGAGGTATTGGTTGTTGTGCCACTCTAGTTTTCATATATTCAAAACTCTTCTCTACCTCATTAGTCCACTAAAATTTCTTTTTTTTGTCTCCTTTAATGGTGTCAATGATAGGTGAGTAGATATGACTACAGTTTTTAATGAATTTTCTATAGAAACTTGCAAGACCATGAAAGCTTCTCACCTCTCCTACTGTCCTTGGAGTTGGCCAACTAAGAATTACCTCTACTTTGTGGTGATCCATCTTCAATGAACCCTTGGAGATGACAAAACCAAGATACACTAGCTCTTCTTTCATGAACTCACATTTTTTTGATTGATCATCAATTTATCCTCATGTAACCTTTGCAATACCATGTCAAGGTGCTTCAAGTGGTCTTCTTTTGTCTTGCTAAACACAAGGATTTCATCCAAGTAGACAACTAAAAATCTGCCTATGAAGGGTTTCAACACTTCATTCATTAGCCTCATAAATGTACTATGGGCATTTGAAAGACCAAATGGCATCACCATCCACTCATAGAGACCCTCATTAGTTTTAAAAGCAGTCTTCCACTCATCTCCCTCTATGATCCTAATCTGATGGTATCCACTTTTCAAGTCAATTTTTTAGAAATAACATGCACCACCCAAGTAGTCCATTAGGTCCTCCATTATAGGTATTGGGAACCTATATCTGATGGTTATTTTGTTTATAGCCCTAGAGTTCGTACACATCCTCCAATCCCCATCCTTTTTAGGTGCTAAAACTATTGCGACAACACAAGGGCTCAAACTTTCCCTAATTAGACCTTTATCCAACAATTCTTGAACTTGTCTCCTTATTTCCTCATTTTGTTCAGGGGTCAACTTGTATGTAGCCTTATTTGGCAAACTAGAACTAGGGATCAGATCAATATGATGATTGATATCTCTCATGGGAGGTAGGGAACTTGGACATTCATCAACTGTAATACCTTTATATTTACTCTACGAGGTTTGAACTTAACTAGGTAGGTCTTCCATCTTATTTGTTGCTAAGACAGACTTGGACTCAGGTCTGATCACTATGGAAAATACTTGACCTCCTTCATCCTTCAAAGTTTTCAAAAAATCCTCTCCTACTACCATGACACTAGAACCAACTTGCTTGTCAAACTCTTCATCTTATAGGGGTGTCAAAGTCTATGAGGTACCATCTTTATCTATCACATAGATGTTCTTATGGCCATCATGCTTGGCCTTTCTGTCATACTGCCAGGGCCTTCCTAGCAGCAAGTGATAAACATCCATGGGGATGATGTCACAAAGGATTTTGTCCTTATAACCCCCAATATTGAACTCTACCCATGACTACTCATTTATTAAGACTTGTTGAATCTTGTTTAGCCATGACACTTTGTAAGGTGTAGGGTGTGGAATCCTTTTCAATTTTAGTTTTTCAACCATTTCCAAAGACACTAAGTTATTAGTAGAGCCTGAATCAACAACTACTTTGCATACCTTTCCATGAGACTTGCAAGTAGTCCTAAACAACACTTTTCTTTGTGGAGGCTCTTTGGTTGTTGGCACCTTGATAAGTGTTCTCCTCATCATCAATGTCTCACCTACCTCAAGGGCAACTTGCTAAGATGGTGAATTCACACTTTCAATGTCCTCTTCATGTACAATTTGAGTCCTTCGCTCACCACCATGAGAACTTGATGCTTGTTTGTCCAGTCACTTCCAAGTTGGGTGTCCAAATTGATTGTAGTTATAGCATCTACTTGAGAAAGTATTGGATCCTCTCCCTTTTCCACCAAACCTTCCTCTACCACTAAATCTCCTTCCTCTGAAGTTACCTCTGCAACTTGACTCTTCATTTTGTTCTTATTGGCTGCTTGGTTCACCTTGTTGTTTTTGTGACTGCCCTCCTGCACTAGAGTTGCCTTTACCTCTAATTTTTTTCCCTCTTCCTCTTCCTTGCTGCTCTTGCCTTCTTTTTATTCTATCCTCTACCTTAGTTGCCAATTGGAAACACTCCTCAACTGTCCTAGGAGTTGTAAGACCAATCTCATCTTGTATATTGAGTCTAAGGCCATTTAAGTACCTTGCAACCTTATCTATCTCATCCTCTGTATGTCCTGCCCTTATGCTCAATTTATGGAATTCTTCAGTATATTTCATCACATCTAAATCCCTTTGCTTCAAATTTTGCATCTTTCTAAAGGTTTGTATTGCATAATCTGCAGGAAGGAATTATGTCTTCATTTTGGCTACCATCCAGTCCCATGAACTTATATTTGACTTTCCCTTCTTGACTCTTTCATCTTTGACATAGTTCCACCATGTTACGGTAGGGCCCTTCAACTTGGTTTTAGCAAAATTCACCTTTGTATCCTCTTGTACCTCCTCAAATTCAAAGAAGTTGTCCAAAGCATCTATCCAAGCCAAAAATTCCTCACTGTCCAACTTACCACCATACATAGGTACTTCCACTTTTACCTTTAAAGTATTTTCACCCTTGACAACCTTTAGCATCCTGACCATTCTCTTTTCTTCAGGTTCCAATTCCTCATCCTCATGATGGACTCTTGTTGGAGGGTTCTCACTCTCACCCTCATCCTCCTTATCACTTTGGTCACCACTGACCATTCATCTTCCCTGATTCTTCTCTAGGGTTGCTATTCTAGCAAGGGTTGCTTCTTGTGACTCCTTGTAAAGCCTTTCCTTCTGGAACAACTTCTCTTTCAAATCTTTAACCTCTTTGGTCATTGGATTGTTCTTTGGAGGCATCTTGCTTATGCCAACTCTCATTCACTTTCCCACTTCCAATCAGAACCAATTATTTGATACCACCTGATATAGAGTAGGCGTGGAATAGACTTACTCAACACCAAACAACATAATTCAATCACCTTTTAAGCCTCAAGACTCCAACAATGGTGATTTGCACAAATTCACTAATACTCACTTCTAGGTCTCCTAACCAAAATTTTCAAGCATATATTTTAGAGAAGGTCGTCTCATCACATGAGCAACACCTTTTCAGATACCTATTAGGCTTGCATTCAACATATCTCAATTTTGGCATAGGTTGTTTTGGAACAAGTTTCTCTAATTAGGTCTGCTACGCCAAGAATAATGCCAATTAGGCCACTTTTACAAAGCATCCACAAGAGATTCAATCTCCAAACACTATAAGTCTTTCCCAAAGTACTACACAAGTCACATAGGGTCCTTTTCAATAGATTGTAACATCAAATAACAACCAAAACTTATTGTCCTAAGCTATCTCTACCTTATCTAGCCTAACACATGAGGATGTTAGGCTAGGGCTTGGAAAAAAACTACACCGAGACTCCATCCCCTACTCCAAAAGACAACAAAAATAGTAAAAGAAAACCTAAAAACTCTATTCCACCGAGTTTGGCCTGAATACAATGGTGGAATGGACTGTTATTTACATTTTTTACTTCAAACCCTTGCAATGAGGGTTTTTAGGCGGTCTACAACAAAATGTTTCTAACACGCTTCTTTCTAAATAAAAATGAAACACACCATGATCAAATGAAAGATAATTCAATGTAAAAACTTCTCACATCAATTTTAGTTCATGACACTATTGTGTGGGGCCGTACAAAGCAAAAATCTATAGAAAATACACCACAATTACAAAAAAAATAGAGTCTCTTCCCTTATTTTGTCCTCCAATTGCTTCAAATAATGTTGCCTCTAAGTTTGTGAGGCCAAAATAACATCATGCAATTGTAAATCATTGGTTACAAACAAGATTCACTCAATATGACTGTTCACCTTCCACTTACAAGCAATTTTGATAAGTTGCAAAGCAATTTTTACACTTCCTTATCAACTTTCACCAAACACCTAAAAATGTCCCTGTATGACAACATACATTTGCAAAATGGTCTTGATTCAACCTTATTACATCAATTAAGTGATAAAACACCTAAATTACCAACCTAGACACCTAAATGCATCAATTAAGCAAAATAACCATGGTGCCCTTGCACCAGGTTTTATCCTTCATCATTTTTATTTCAAATAATTTTTTTTAATTTATTTCATATTTCATTTCAAGCTATTTATATTTCTCAAGGTTTGGATGCATCCTTATACACTCCCATTATTATATTTATATCATGGATATCTTTTCTTCCCTCCTAACCAAGATCACTTCATCTGTCATCATGCTACATCATGATGATGATACTCTTTTTATGGCCTATGATAGTGATTTATCTCTTGTTTCAACACTATAATCATTATATATATATAAAGGGATAACTCTTTGTACTATGATGATTTCATATCTACTCGTGATATTTCTACATCTCTATATATAGTGAATTTTTCACTACATTCAAATTTTAATAAAATTTCCCTTATAAAAATCTTATGGATCATAGCATGTTATTCTATCATCATTTATTGCCACTTCATTTAATTAAATGTAAAACTACCTCATTTCACATATGAGTAGTGTGGGAAAAGTTATCTAATAAATATAAATACTTTAACTTCTTTTTATTTTCTCTTCCAATTGTGCAGTTAAGATCCACTTGATGTGCTCTTTGTGATGGATTAATTTTTGGAATGTGGTTGCTTAGTAAACCAATAACATGAAGTTAGGATATAGATATATGATCAAGTGGACAATATAATGATAACATAAGAATGGATTATTAGAAAATAGGACCACATGAGGTTAGTATATGGATAGATGATCAAATAGACAGTGTAATGATATCATAAGAGTGGGTCTTGAAAATGGGATGATAGGCCTCCAATTTATAGATTTCTATGAGGAGAATTAATAACTAAGATACATTATTTAATGGAGGGCTAGGATTTGAAGAAGATGAAGGCATGAATTAAAGGCTTACCCTTGTGATAAGTTTCACAAGAAGGATAGTGGTGTCATATAATGTGTAAGAGGTAGGCAATCTCACACATGCATGAACAAGATGACATGTGTGGTAGATATGCTCACACATGTGTGAGCAAAGGAGTGGAGATAGGTATAAGATGAAAGTAAGCTACACATGTGTGAGCATGATAGGTTTGAGAGTTATGGATGCTACACATGTGTCAAGAGTATGCTCATACATGTGTGAGGAAGGAGTAGGTGAGTAGGAACACTCACACATGTGGGAGCATGATGGGGATATGGACACTTTTCAAGTGATGGAAAGTTTATATTTTGATCTATGTAGATGGATTTAATTGGTAGGATTAAATGGACAAGGGTCAATGATGATGTGGATTTAAATTGTTAGAGGAAATAGTAATGGGAATTAATTAGTCTTGATTAATTAACTAATCAAGGATTAATTAATTAATTAAGCTAGAGCTATTAGGAACCAAAGCTAATTGATTTAATTCAACTAATCAACCTTAGGAAAGAATTGATTAGTGATTAATAGTGAAGGTAATTAATTAAACAATAAAATTTAATTAATGTATGAGAAAGTTGGTATAGAAAATTGGTGATAAGTTTGGGGTGTCTACAAGCATGGTGATTCATTGTTTTGTGATACATTACATAGTGATAGTTGTGCTCTTAATTGGGAATTTATACTTAATGACTTTGATGGTATTAATTATTGAGAATTAGTGAACAATTATTGTTGGAATATAATATGATATGCTCAAATCTAATTATCCAAAAAGAAAAGCATATGATTAACCATTAAATTGAAAATGCAATATATAGAAACATTTATAGCAACAACTAGAAATTGAAAAACTCATAATAAACACATAACACTAGAACTTACTTCGAGAAACCCTTTTTGAAAAGAATTCACCAATAAAGAAATGTAAGGTTTTTTTACCCCCAAAGTTTCTCATGTTTGGAAAACTTAAAATTAAATTTTAAATAATTTATGTGTTTGTGATGAATAAGTTCCTATATTACCATTTATAAAATAGTGTTACACATATTAACAAAAAAAGGTGGAAATAAATAGTCACACCCTGAAAGTCCAAACAAGGCATCAACCTTAAAAAAAATAACACTACATAAAGTTGTTACATGGCGATAGCAAGAGCACTAGGAGGAGGAGGTGGGTCTTGATCATCTGGTTTACCCCATACATTAGTGTGGCTTGAAGTTTCCACATGAGGGTCCCAACGATCATTAATATTATCATCTTTTTTATCTTCATCAATATCATAAATAAGAGAAATAACAGTCCAATTGAGGGAAATTTCTAAAGTCGTGACTAGACATTGAGGCTAAGTCAAAATAATGGGTAGTTATTTGCAACCATCCCCACTAAGCATAATACCTTCTTGTAGGAGGTGGAGAGGCCAAATAATGAGCATCTTGATCGGCACAAGCAAATTGGTTACACCGTTGATGACACCCACAAGATGGTGAATGACCTCAACTAGAGGTGGGAGTAGAAGGGACTCTAAAAATAATACATAAGTTATTCCCCTAGTGACCCAACACCACATGGATATGAGAAACTTTAAGTGCAACCTTATTGGCTTACACTTGAATCTGCATAAGCATAATAGAGAAAGTTGTGACTTTAGTATAAAGCAATAAATTAAGATCAATAGAACATGTAGAGAGAATAAAAACATTTATGCCCTTCCAAATACTAAAATGAATTTTCACCTTGAAATCATACCAAATTTTAGTATATCTAGAAAGGATTCTAGGCCAATCTCTTAACAACATCATATTTCAAGAAAAAGGATAAAGCAAAAAGGATTGAAAAACTTGAATCTAAGTCTAGGGTATTCGAGCTTGGGACAAAGCCAAAAGAGACACTTGAGGGATTCCTAATGACCACATAAATGACATCAAGGATCCTAAACCCCTAAATTGTTTAATCTAGAACCAACATGAATACCTTGAAAAGTAACACATAGACAAAATGAGCTAGCTTTGTCTCAAGAATTACTGACCAAATAGTGTAGAATCTACACTACCAAATTGTTAATGAAGGTTGCAGAATCCATCTATGGTTTAAGATAGGGACATTAGGTAAGTGAGATGAAAGCAAAAAATAGAATTTGTACGATTTATAATCATGAAATGGTGTATCAAAGTATCACTTCCAATCTTTCCACCATGGTTTCCAAGATCAAACTCCAATTTTGTGAACAATATCTAGAAGAACCAAATCAAGAACAGTTTCAAAACTTTCATGATTTTGATTGGATAAAAGAAATTTCTCTTTAGCTTTAGGATAGGTTAAAAAAGTCTAGGTTACTCTGGAAAAGAGATTTGGAAGGGTTTCGATCCCCTTTTTAAATATGTATTTCATTAATATTCTTTTAACATCTACACATGTTCTCTCTAAAAGAATTTTGAAAATAAAATAATTAAAAAACTTAAAGTTAACTCAAGTTATTTTTCTTTTTGAAGTTGAGTTATAATAAATTAATGTTTCTAATTTTTTCTCTTTTTAATTTTAAATTGGATTTTTCAATGAACGTTTTTCTACATAAAATTATAAGAAAAGTTTCAATCATCTAAAAATATAAATTATTTAGATAAAAGTTCTAGCTACAAGGTTAGGGCATAGTTTTTTTTTTTAAATGATTTCAATTTAAATTTAATTTACTTTAAATCTAACTCTTCTTGTTTAAGAAAAAAACAACCATGTTTGTGCTCTTTTTCAACTTGCATAATATAAATTTTAGAATTGAGTTTTTTATTACAAGAAGGCATACCCTAAGAAATAAGGAGGGGCAATCATAAGTGTGAGATTGGGTCTAATTGTTATAGATTTCTCTCAAGAAAAATAATTGTGAATGTGTTTACTCTAAAGGTCAAATGAATGTGCACAATGCCATTATTTTTAGTCCTTTCAAAATTGGGGTGAGCAAAGTGAATACACCAATAGTATGAAATTAAATCAAACACAAGGATAATTTATTTTTATTCATTCAAAGTTAAAATAAATCATGCATTAGTAGTTATGAATATTAGAAAAAATAATGGATATGAATGTAAGATGGTATTCAAATAACATAGAATAAAAATTTAGATTTAATGATTATGAAATTTTCTCAAGAAAAATCCATGTTAATAAATTACTATAAATCATGCTCAAATTATACTCCATGTCCAAGAATAACCAATTCAAACAAAAAATTAAGCAAATTTTGAAAGAATAACATTAAAATAAGGATGCTTTTGGATATTGTTAACATTTCCAATTATTGATTAATTATAACATTATTGACTCATTGGATAGATTAGTGTCAAAATAGTTATTGCCACATTTTAATAGTTAGTACTACATGTAAACAATATTATTTTTGTTGCCTTGTCCAATGTCTTATACATTTTTATTACATTTTGGTTGTTTTTAATTTTAATTATTATTAAGAAGAAAACTTTATTTTGGGCATCACAATTTCTTATTCAGTTGATTTATGTTTTATTATGATTTATTTTGTTTTGTTTTATTTTATTATGTTGTGTAATGCTTTATTTTGCTATGGATTTTCATTCAAAATAACTAATAAATATTTGGTTGTGGACGTAGTCATTGATCTCCTTCTCCAATTTAAACATTTGAGAAGTATATCTTAAATTTAGGATCACATTTAAGGGGCTTAATTTCACATAAATTTTCACCAATTAAGTAACTTTGATAAGGTGCCTAATTTTTTTTATTGTGGGGTTTTATTGGTGTTTAAGAATGCTTGCAAATCCAATACACAAATATATTGAACTGCTTGGAAGTGACAACTTTGAGAAGAAAATCTAATATACTACACACTTTCTTACAAAACATGTCCATAATCCTCTCTATGTGTTCCTAAGTAGGTTGTTATCATATATAAAAATAGAGTAGCAAACATATTACAAATTTATATGTGATTCACCATTTCCATATAATTGTAGTAAAAATGCTTTAGATTAATATTATTGATGAATTATTTAGTAGTTCTAGTGAAGTTATATAATTTGAAGAAAGTTGCATTCACTTGTAGGGCATTAGAAAGGTACATTTCCATCTTACAATGTTAATTACTTCTTAATAGCATAGTTGTTTCCACGTTAGAAATGTATGACATAAACAAATTATTTGATTTGACATATCACTGACCTGACAACATAAATTGTTTAATGATATACAAACCACCCATAAGCTTGAAAAATCACCTACTACCTATTGAGTTGTTTTTTTAGTATTTTATTTGTTATAAATAGTATTTTATTCAAAGATAACAATTATAAAACTAAGTGCTCCTCATTTTTGTGTTGCTTATATTATATACAAATTAAATAAGCAACCAAAGAAGAATCAATTATTTCAATTGACTTACCTTTAAGGATGTAGCAGTTTATCTCTCATGATATGTGTTTGTGGTACACACATTTAAAAATAACATGTGAGTAATGTCAAGATCTTCTATGTGATTGTATGTTAAGGCTTTAGGATAATAAGGCAACATGCTTGATTTTCTTCACTTTCTTTTATAAGTGTCAAAGGTCTTATTTTATCAAAAAAAAAAAAAATCATAAAAATTTATAATATATAGGGGTCCTATTATAATTGTTTGGCCCATCTTCTTGTTAGTCATACTCATTCTAAGTGACTAAGTTAAAAGACTAAAATATTTAGACTTGGTTTGATGCAAAGGTTACTCTGCAGAGATTGTAAACCCATCCTTTAAAAGTTTCTTTTCAATTTTATACTATCGATTTTTAACTATATTACATTATTTGGATTAAATGAATGTAATTAATTATCTATTGTTTTGGTGATTTTGTCTTCCTTGACCTTTGAATTTACTCTTAAGATGATCGTTATTTATTATAATAGAGATCCAAAAAACTTAGACATGGTTGATAAAATACATAATGGTTGAGTGTTGGTTGATAAAGACGATTTACTAACTAATCATGTATACAACATTGTTAATCTATAAATGCTTTTTGATACATCATGTGTTTTAAAATCATGTCATTATGGCTTTAAAAATTGTTTAATATGATTTTTTTTTATCTAATTTGTATAGTTATTATATTATTGTTTGTATATCAAGTAGAAGCTATAAGAATTAGTTATTAGGTTTCACCTTTGGTTAGTAAAATTTAAAGTGTTTCCATCAGTAAAGCCTATATTTCTGTCAAAAGTTAATCATAGTTGCTTGATTGCAATGTAACCTTCTTACCATTCTCAAGTTATTATACAATGTGAATTCCTTTCTTATCATTTTTCTTCTTTGAGAAAATTTTACATCTATATGCAAATATTTTATGTGTATATTACTTTCTTTTGTGATTATAGGGCTCATCATTTTATTGATGGATAGTAAAAAATCCCCCAAAATATAACTTAAACACAAGTATTTACCATTAGAAATTTAGTGGCCTACCCAAGTGCCTCAACCATCACCACCAAAGATTTGGGAAGTAGTGTGAATTATGGATAAAAAAATTATAGATACAAAAAGGATATGCTAACTCAAAAATAACAACCTAAGAAACCAAAATCAATAGTAATATCTACAAAGGAATCTATAAGTGAGAATACATGTTTTGTCTGAAACTATTTCTAATGACAAACGTATACCTTAATGTAATGTCATAAAATTGCACCCCTTTCAATTTCACATACATTCTTGTATCCACTCTCTTAGCACTTGTGTAGGCTCATTTTAGCCCCTGTATTAGCCTTTTTCCCTCTCAAGATGCTTAGGACCCCTTTTCAGCAGCTACCCTCATGTGTCAGTTTTGAGTCAAACCTTGTGCTTTTCTCATTCTCATTATTTTGCAGCGTGATTTGTTTGGACACTAGCATGTTGCACAGACATCCGTGTGTCGTGCTAGTGTCCTATGACATTTTGATATTCAAAAGACCATTTCTGAGTGCCTTTCCACTTGTCAGCTACTTTTTTCGGTGGTAACAACTCGAGAATCTTCTTTTCCCTCCTCTTCTTTCTTTAAATGCTATTTTTTTCAATTCATTTTGGTCTTCTAGCTTCTCTCTATATTCTTTGATTCTCTCTTGGACATTCTCCTATGTTGCTCTTGCTCGCATAGCTCTCTACAACTTGCTACAATAGCACTTTCACGTTCTTACAATACTCTTTGCAACTCTCTTGGCTCTCGTAGCTCTGTCTTTATCCTTGGCTTCCTCAAGCTTTGCAGGTGATATCTATCTTGTGCCTTGTATCTTTGAGCATATTGGGATTTCTCACACCCCCTATCTATTACATCTCTACTTCGTGATACGGGTTCTCCTCCTTGAGCGGGGATTTCTTTTATCACTCTTGTGTTCATTTCATTTCTACTTATTATTTCTCTCTATCTACCTGGTTGTCTGTGGAGGTGGGAACACTAAAACAAGGGTTTGACTGAGGCAAGCCCCTAAATAGCCCCAACATTTTCCCTCGATATCATGTGTGCAGGTATCAAAGATATTCACTTGTTGAAGGCTTCATTACTTGGGCTTTTGTAGGCACTTTCTTTCTCTCCCTTCATTTTATCATTTACTTTACCTTGTTTCAGTTCTATTATTTTTTGTTACTTTCCTGTATTCTAGAAATTATTAGCAGTCAAAATAGTAGTAGGCACTTCATTGTTTTCCTGTGACATTGTTAATTTTCAGTCCATATGAGATGCCAGCGCACCGCACTAGCGTATGTGTGTCGTGTTGTTTTCCTTTGTCTAAGAACTAGTCTGTCTGTCCAGAAAACCTCTATGATCTGCTCATTTTTTATTTTGGAATTCTCACATTTTAATCTGAGGTAGTTTAGGGTAGTTCATTCCCTAAGACTCTCTTGAGAATAAAGAGACCCGTGAGCAATGAATCCCCCTTCTCTACATTTTGGTGAACCTGACTTGTTTATGCATTATTTATTATGTTTAACTTATTAATTTCAAAATATATTTGTTATCTTCTTTTATTAGCTAAATATCTAATTTTATTCAAAGTGTTAATGATGTTCCATTTCATGCATGTGATGGTGAATTAGCCTTGCCTATGTCACTCTATATCTTTGATCCTTTTGATGAAATTCCCCTCACTTCAGAGGATATTTTGTTACAAGAAGATGAAATCATTGATACCTTTCTTAACATTACTCTACCTTCTCTTCATTCCAATGCACTCTCTTCTAGAGATGATGCATTAGTGAATGATGAAGTTCCTCTCACATCGGATCCTCCAAGGATGGATGTTGAGCATATTTCTTCAAATGATTCCTCTATAAGTTGTAAGGATTTTGTAAATATAACCTATGTCTCTGTTGCCCCTCAAAAGGCCTAAGAGACTAGTCATTTATCTGACTCTGGCTAGTCCTTCTCCTAAGAGGGTTTGTTCTATTAATGGTGTTCCATTTGATAGCAATTCTACTAATCCTTCTAAGGCTCCCTCTTATAGAACGGTAGCCCATACTTATAATACTAGAAGGAATAAACAAAATGTTAATCAACCTACTTCTTTACCACCTTCTCAACCAAGCCTTCCTCAAGCACCTAAACCCATGACTAAAGCACCTGGTGATTACGATCTTGTCGAGCAACTCCGTGTTACTCTGGCTAGGATCTCATTGTGGGACTTGCTTCAATCTACTCTAGTTTATCAAGGCATGCTTCAGGAAGCCTTGCAAAAGATCCTCTTTCCTTCTTCTACCAGGCCAATGGATGTTAATGCATTCATAGCTCATATTCATGTGGATTCACCAAATATTATGTTCTATCCACAAGAACTCCCGCCTCTAGAAATACAAAAGCAAGCAGACCCTCTAATGATCATAGTTGATGTTAATAAAATCAGCATTAGATGTACTCTCATTGATGCAGGTTCAACACTCAATCTATGTAGCATTGATCTATTGCCTAAGATTAATATTTATTCTTCCTCTCTAGTTGCTTCTTCTCTTGTTATTCGTGGGTTCAATAATGTTGGTCGACAACCTTTAGGCACGATAGTCTTGCCTTTAAGGTTGGGACCCGTTACTGTACCCACCCTTGTATATGTTATGTTAGAAAAGTTACCATATAACCTTCTTCTCGATAGACCATGGATTCATGCTATGGGTGTTGTGACTTCTAGTTTACATCATTCTCTAAAGTTTGTGGTAAACAATCAAGTGGTCATAGTCAAGGCTAACCCTGAAGTTGTTCACCTTTGTGAATTGGCAGTTGTTGATCAAGCTTCAGTTGTTTCCACTCTTAAGAATTGTATTATGTCACTTACCTCTAATGCGATGACATGTTCCTCGATGGTACCATCTATAAATATTATCCCTAAAGTGAATATCCCTAAGGAGGAACAACCTAAAGCAGAAAGTCCTAAGTCTTCCCCTTCTAGTTCTAATTTCGAATCAAATGCATGTCTTGGTGATGATTGGGGATCCTTGGGCTTCTCTGAATTCTTCATTGGAGAATATAAAGTGAATCTCGTTCATCTTAAAATTCTGATAACCTCAAACACCTCTATTAAGGAAATTGATTAGACTCCCATTGAGAAGGAAAGTTGTGATCCTATTTAAGAAACCGGGCATTCCCCTATCGAGGAGGATAATCCTACTCCCGCTAAGGAGGTTAATGTTTGTGAATCAGATAAGGAAGATGGTTGTGTCCTTGTAGATGCATTTAACATTCATTAGTGGAATGATGCTATCTACATAGAACCACCACCTTTTGAAGCTTTGCAAACACGTTATGGTCCTAGTTTTAAACTTGTCTCTAAATATGGCTATGGGTGTAAAGGTTGTGGGAGTAATGAACAAGGCATTCAACTCCCTATAGAATGCATACCTTATAAGTGTAATTTGGGGCTTGGTTTCTCAAATGAATAATCTAAATAGAAACCATAGTTGAATGCTGATATGATCTCCACTCAACCTTATTTTCTTGGATTGATTCATCTGCCATTATCTGCTATCTTCATGTCTTCTTCTTGTGAGTAGTCAAACTTTTCTCCTTAAGAGAAAGGGTTGCTTCCTGCTCCTCATTGTTTATTTGAGCAAGAGAAAATTTTGTTGAGGCTTCTCAAAGCCCACTTGATTACTCTTCCTCCTCCTACACATAAGAAATTTCATAAACATGATAAAGCAAAACATTATTTTTGTGCATACCATCGAGGTCCTGGCCATTTCACTAGTGAATGTAAGGCCTTGAAGGATAAAATACAACAACTTCATGATTCTAGTGTTATCACTCTTTCATTTGTCGATGCATCTATCTCTTCTTTGCATGACAAGTGATATCGATGTCTACCTCTATCTTGTTTACTCTAAACATTTTCTCATGAGGTTCTCACACCTCCCTTCTATAGTATCTTGCATGGTTGTCCTCCCCTATATGTTGGGGGCAATGATAACTTGTTTTGGAGATGTGCGTCCTTAAGGACCCCCTCTCTTCTCTCTATATTTCAATTGGAGTGTTCGTTTGAATGCCCACCCCTTTGTGTCTTGAAGGGTTCCCTATTGAAAGAACCCCCTTTGAAAGCTTCTCATTCAAATGAATTCATTGGCATCTAGTTTGGGGGTAGCCTAACTAGACTTGTCTTATATCTTGGCGTCTAGCTTGGGGGCAACCTGATTAGACCTATTTTTTCTGTGACAATACTATAATGTAGCTTGCAATAGCCATAGGCTTATTTGATCTATCCTACTTTGTAGGACTAAGAACCTATAAAGCTTCTTTGCATCAACCTTTCCTTGTAGGACCGAGCACCTAGTGTGCCTCCTTTACAAGTTTGAGGACCTATAAAGAGCTTTCATCCTACAGGATCTCCTTGTTCGACTCTGTAGGATTGAGCACCTATAGAGCCTTTTGTTCACCTTTCCATAGATTCGAGGACCTGTGGTGCATTTGTTCAAATCTCTGCAAGATCGAGTACCTGTGGATCCATCTCTCTCTTCTTCTCAATTGTGTATACTAGATCAAAGACTTGCATCTTCTTCATCTTGATTATATACCTCTTTCTCTCTTTGACATTGGTTGCTTCACTAACTTTTGGGTGCATTCTTCTCTTGAAGCAATCAGTCCTTATATTCTTCTCTTCATTTAAGAATTCTTCTATGTGTTATTTCTTAATTTGGGGACAACACATAGTACTAAGACAACCTTTTACATCAAGGTCTCTTTCTATTTGCTGAATCAAATCCTTTAGTTTGTTATGTGCCTTTGTGTGTTTGTTATTTATGTATATGTTCTAACCCCATGATGTAATGGTTTTTATGTTCTAACCTTGTTGTCTTGTGCAACTCTTTCTTGTCTAATGCATTTATTTTGTAGGTCTTTAGATTTGGGGGCATGATTCCTTTGTTTGAAGGGTTGTCTGCTTCCTCTACAATATCCTTTTGGTATCATGATGTTATTTATGTTTAGTAGGCTTCCTTTAGCATGCATATTAGTGTAGATTCATATGCCCGTTAAAGTGGGGGAAAAATGTAATGTCATAAAATTTAACCCCTTGCAATTTCACATACATTCTTGTATCCACTTTAGTGTCCAATCCCTTAGCACTTGTGTAGGCTCATTTTAGCCCCTACATCAATGTTTTTCCCTCTCAAGATGTTCAAGACCCCTTTTTAGCAGCTACCCTCATGCGTCAACTTTGCGTCAAACCTTGTGCTTTTCCTGTTCTCATTGTTTAGTAGCATGATTTGTTTGGAAACTAGCACGCCACACAAACACACGTGCACCATGCTAGTGTCTTGTGATATTTTGATGTCCAAACGACCATTTTTGAGTGCCTTGCCACTTGTCAACTACTTTTGTCAGTGGTAATGGCCCGAGACGCCTGGTAACAGCTCAGGAAGCTTCTTTTCCCTTCTCTTCTCTCTTTAAATGCTATTTTTTCACTTCATTTTGGTCTTCTAGCTTCTCTCTAGCTTCTTGGATTCTCTCTTGGACATTCTCCTACCTTGCTCTTGCTCACACAACTCTCTACAACTTTCTACAATAACACTTTCATGTTCTTGTAGACATGGAAAATATACCGACACATTTGATCCTGATTACTAACATCGTTTCGTCCTAAATCATCTTTTTAGCTTGTCATTACCTTTCATCCCTTAATTGAATAAATCATTATTTATCTGATTAAGTTATTCTCTCTTGTTAATTAAATTAATCAATCCGATTTAATTAACCCTATGTCTCTATTTAATTAAATAATTCATTTTATTTAATTAAATCTCTAAAGTCATCCTATTAAATTGAATAAATTAAACCTTATTTAATTTAATCTAATATCATTCTCCTTAGTTTAATAAATCAGTTTTATTTAATTAAATCTAAAATCATTATTCCTCTCAACTTTGATTTATTTAAATCCTAAAATCTAAGTCAAAATTGTCAATTCATCTAATTTCTACTTAATTTGATCAAATCATGATTAAATCTAATCCTAATCACTTCAATCCTCTAGATTTTGCAACTTGCACAATAAATCAATTTATTTGATTTATTAATTCATCAATTTCCATTCAAAAGGGTATCTTTTGTGGAATATTCCTCCAATTCAAAAATCCCTCCAAAAGGGGATGGGTACTTCCAACAAGGCATTTAATGCCTCTTACATGTCCTTAGCCTTGAGCCAAGTGACATTAACTCCATTTCCCTTCCCTCTAAACATGTCACTTTCAAATTTCAAATTTAAATCTCATAGCACTTATCATGCACATTGACCAAAATGTGCTCATTCCTCCTCCAATCACATGTGGACAAGTGGCCTTCTCTCATTGGTTGGTCTTTTGTCCCACATTGCTCAAATATTGCTCATTCTTCCAATTTGAAATCTATAAATGAGAAACTCTTCATCTCATTCATCATCCACAATTTGAATGCAAAGTTATTATCTTCAATTAAGAGCAATTTTATTCATCTTCTTGAGCATTTGCCATCACCATAGCTAGGTTATTGCAGATTTTAGCAAGGAGTCACATTGTTCTTCATCATCAAGTGGATCAACCATCATCAAGCTTACAAAGTAGTTGGGAAAGGGCCAATTTCTACACATAATTGGCACCAATTCCCCCATGGGATTGATAGCTTTTTCATTAAAATAGGATTAATTTACTTTCATTTGTATTGTTCTTCATTTTCTTCCTATGTTAATGTTCAATCTAATTTCATGGGGAATCCTTGTCTTAACTTGTATTTCAATCTAATAATGTGCTTGTTTTCCATGTTTGTGTAGGTCCAGGATTGGGGTTCATAGTTCTTACAATACTCTTTGCAACTCTCTTGGCTCTCACAACTCTATCTTTCTCCTTGGCTTCCTCAAGCCTTGCAGGTGATATCTATCTTGTGCCTTGTATCTTTGAGCATCTCGGGATTTCTCACATAGGCCCTATCCATTGCATCTCTAATTCATGATATGAGTTATCCTCCTTGAGAAGGGATTGCTTTTATCACTCTTGTGTTCATTTCATTTCTGCTTATTATTTCTCTCTATCTATCTGGTTGTCCGTGGAGGTGGGAACATCAAAATAAGGGTTTGACTAAGGCAAGCCCCTAAATAGCCCCAACATTTTCCCTCGATCTCATGCATGCAAGTATTGAAGATATTCACTTGTTGGAGGCTTCATTACTTGGGCTGTTGTAAGCACTTTCTTTCTCTCCCTTCATTTTATCATTTACATTTTATTTACTTTACCTTGTTTTAGTTCTATTATTATTTGTTACTTTCTTGTATTCTAGAAAATTTTAGCAATCAGAATAGTAGTAGGCACTTCATTGTTTTCCTGTGACATTCTCAATTTTTAGTCCATATGAGACAACAGTGCGCCTTCAAGACTCCAGCGTGTCGCGCTAGCATTTGTGTGTTGCGCTATCATCCTTTGTCTGTCTAGAAAACCTCTGTGATCTTCTCATTTTGATTTTGGGATTCTCACCTTTTTAATTTGAGATAGTTTAGGGTAGTTCATTCCTTGGGACTCTCTTGAGAATAAAGAGACTCATGAGCAGTGAATCCCCCTTCTCTACACTTAATAACGTCAAAACCTATCTACATAGCATATAAATGGAGAATTTCTATCACTCAATATTATTGTAATAGTAAAGAAGAAAATAATTTTAAAAATATAGTTTTCCATAAATTTGTTGATGAGTTAAACATAAGATATATAGTTATCTTACTTAGACCCTTGTGATGATGATCCTTATTTGTATTTTCTTGGCCCCAATGCTACATTGGCAAATAAGAATGAAAATGTTTTTCCTATGCATATGGTACACATAGATGAAGATGGAAATATTTTGTTGCATCATCCATCATTATATGTAATAAAATCACATGTTTTCTATGGTGTTGGTTGTAATTACCATCATAAAATAGCTACCATCCTAGTCATCAAGAGAGGGTATTATTTGGGGTCAAATTTAAATGTTCCTCCCTTGTTAAAAATATACCCTTTGATGAAGATTGATAGAAATAAATCCATTCATTTCGACTATCTATTAGTACATAGCTCATATCTGTTTGATTTATGATTAGACTAGGTATGCATGTTTAAATTTATTATAGTAACCTTCCTGGCATGGATGAAGATGAGTCACGAAGAGTTTCATAGATAATGGCATAACCAAAAAATGGAAAAAAATATTCTAAAATTTCAAGAAGTGTTGGAAGGTTTAGTAGATGTATACACTATTGAAACATGTTGTTTGGTAAAAAAAAATGAAAGTCATGTGGATGTTGTTAGTAGAGCTCACCAAGTTCCCAAGGTGATAGTTTACATCCACATGAGGTATTTTATACACAAAAATCTTTATTGATTCATTTTAGAATTATTGAAGGTATTAAATTTCTAATTAAAAAATGTTTAGGTAATATATAAAATTTATTTATATTCTAAATATGTGTTTATGGTTGTTGTTTTAAGTTTTTTGGATGTTCTTTTTATTGACAAGTTTGTAAAAATGTGGGCCTTGTTAGGATTAAGGTGTCATTTACCTTACAATTCTATGTATATTTGATATATCCTCAACACTTTTAGAAAGTGTCCATGGATTCCTAATGTGTAATAAAAAAATATTGGTATTCAATATTTTTTGGGAATATTAAATACCTTAGAAAAATCCAAACCCATCATATGAGGGAGATATCCCTCTCAAGCATAGAGAAAGATTGAATAGTGATCTATCTAACTATTGGAAACTTTATTGTTTTTTGTTGGACAAGTCAAGTTATTTTTAGTGATATAACATAGTGACAAATTTTTTTACTAAGATTTTTTTTGTGAGTCTAATAGAGATCAAAGTATTGGTACATTTGGTTTTTAGAAATTTCTAAAGGAATATCCCCTATAATGGATAAGGGTGACTTTGTTAAAAGGAAGAGCTCATGATAATTCATCAATAATCTCAAGCTAGTGACAAAAAGTTACACAAGAGAAGACTATAAGAAAGGAATCATAGATTCTTATTTTAATAGTTTGGAGAAAGTTAACATTTATACATTTCCTATTGTTGTAAATAAATAAATTAAATAAAAAGTAGACCATATTCTCTTACAAGAGTTATTTTTTATTTCTTCTATTGTCAAACATTAATTCTATATAGTACTGCTTTACCTCTTACATTCAAATTTCATCATATGACTTTGCAAGTAATGACACAACAACAAATAGTTCCTTGAGGTGTAGCTATTGGTCCTCTTGCATTATGTAACTAGCTTCATGATTTACCTAAGGGTTTTAGGAAGGACTTACCTAAATTTAGAGATGATAGAAAAATCTCTATAGATGGGCACATTGATGTTTTTTTGTTACATGTGTTATCTTGAGAGTCCATCATGAAGTTGTAGCATTGAGATTATTCATAAAATATTTGGTTGATGTTGTAGCTAATGGTTCTACCACTTCTAGTACCATCTAGTTTGATCAACTCATGGAACTCAATGAAGATAAAGTTTGAAGGTTGTTTCAAGAGTGTATTTAGGATAAACCCTATCTATTAGCCCAACTAACTTAGATAAAGAAATAAAATTTTAAGCCCATGAGGAAGTTTGTTATCAAATTTAATAATATTATAAATAAAACTAAAGCAAAAAAGAAACCTACAACAAAAAATCAAAAGTATTTTCTCATTAATTCTTAACCTCTTGATATCATCTTTCATTTGAGGAGAGAAAGAGTTGCTAATTTAGACTTTGCTCAAGTTTTGACATTTGAGATTGAAGATAATCCTCTTACAGCTAGGAAATGGAAAAAGGAATTACAAATATGTAAGAATACAACTACTACTTCCTCTAATCATGTGATGTAGATATTAGAAAATGATTTTTTTTTTGATAATTCTATGTGTAACTTATATTTAACAATGAATCATGATGGCACTTGAGATGGATAGGTTCTTGTATATGGCCATCATAAAGTATTTGAATAAGAGTCTATTGGAGAAGAAACCATTGACCACTTTGGAAAATCTATTATTAACTTCTTTGAGTATGAATTTAATTTATAAAGAGGTGATGATATGTTTACTAAATTAGGTAGATAGTCATGTGTAGTATTTATTGAAAACAAATAGGTGCGGGTTGCAAAGAAGACTAAAAATTAAATAAAAAATAGTCATACGATTTTGTTGTTAATACCCCAATTATATTTTATCTAGATATCCTTTTGCACTGTCAAAAAAATCTTGATGTAGTTGCTGCCAAATCAACAGGTGCATATATGTATCTTCACTTATGTCTATAAGTAAAACTAGTGATTCTTTTGACATAGTAGAGTATTATAAAAATACTAAGGTCTAGATGTACCAAGCTTATTATATGCTCGATTGAATCCTTAAACCAAGGGTAGACAAAGTGCACAAAAACGGATATTAAATCTCAACCATAATGCAAGAGGCAACACATCTTGTTCGTAGTAACCGGGTGTTTAAACTAGATCACAACCAGGTGCACTATCCAAGGAAAACATAGGGCTGAATAAACTATCACAACAACCCCCACATAATATTACAACATCTGGAAGGCTTACACATTCACAACTAACAGATTTCCCAACTTACGTGGAAAAAATACAACATAATCAAATAAGCAATTCAAACAGGTAATTAAAACTATCATTATGATTTCATTAATATAATTTCCATTTCAAGAAAAATCATAATACATTGCTCAAAATAATCTAGCTTAATACAATTTCATTTATAGTCATTAAAGAAAATTCATTTAAATATATATATATATATATATATATATATATAATTACATATGTATTTATATATAACTATATAAATATATTATTTAAATATTTAAAAATTAAATTATAGTTTTCCACACAAATATTATATATATAAATGTATATAAATATATATTATATTTTATATATTTAAAACCAAGTTACAAATCCGAATTAAAATTTGGCGAATGAAATGTTTGAGCAACCATTATAGTCCCAGGTTGTTTACACAACCGACTCCCCTATGGGGGCGCGACCTATGAAGGCAGCGCTGGGCACTGCCTCCACAACGTCACCTCCCATATGGGGGCGCGACCTGTGAAGGCAGCACTGGGCACTGCCTCCACAATGTCACCTCCCATATGGGGGCGCGACCTATGAAGGCAGTGTTGGGCATTGCCTCCACAACGTCACCTCCCCTATGGGGGCAGCTATGGGGGCAACCCCAACCCCCCCATTCTTAAATTAAAAACTATAAATTTTTTTCAAACCTGCGATTTTTAAAATTACCATACGAATTTTAAATCTGGTTTTTTTTTCAAAATATATTTTTATATGAACTTTATAAAATAAAATATGCATATATATATCAAAATGATTGCTCCAGATGAACAATTTTTACAAAAAAATTCTATAGGAAAATATTTACAAATTTACCAAAGGTTTTTTAATTACCCAAGCCAAATAAATCTAATTGGAAAAAAAAACAGTAATCTTCTACAAGAAGATCTTTTCCAATACAATTAGAGGTTTTCTACAAATTATAACAGGAAGATTGAAATAAATTCCTATAGAGGTTTTCCATATTTTCTATATAATCATTATGAGAATTTTATTGTTTTAAAACAATTCATCTTTTCAAAAGAATATAAGAATTTAATCTGAGGTTCAAAAGCTTTCATGACAACCTTTCCAAATTTCAAAACATATTAAAGCTTTAAAATAAATAAAATTTTCTTCATTGTACAGGCAATCTTTTCCAATTTGAATTTAAATAAAAAAATAAAGACTTGTTTTAGATGCTTGAAGAATTGAAGTTTGAAGTAGAGCTTCGCCTTCAGATTCCAAAATTATCAAAGCCTCTTCCAAAATAATTCCCTTTTCCAGAAAGCTGAAAATAAAACCAGAGCCAATATCTCGAGAACTTCTTCCAATTTTCAACAACCCCAAAATATCATTTTCATTCTCGTGAAATAGCCTTTTTGCCCTCTTTCAGTTAACACAATGATTCTCTCCATGAATTATTTCCCAACACCAGTTTTCAATTTTCTAACTCATGTCACAATCCCAAAATATCTTTCCAAATCCAATCACAAGATATTTCCTCTTAGATATTTTATAAGATATTTGTTTATTTAATAATTTAAAATCAAATATTAATTTTAATTATCCATTCATTTAAATTCACAACTTTATTTAATTAATTAAATAAAGCTTTTATAATCTAACAATTTTAATATCAAATTTAATCTAATTAATTTTAATCACTATATAAAATAAATTTAATCTAAATAATTAAATTACTTTACAAAATAAAATAAATCTAATTAATTAAATCAAATTTAAAGCTTCTAACAACATTAACCACGATTAAATAAATAATCAATTTAAAATATTATAAATATTAATTAGCATTAATTTTCCACAGAGCATACCTTACAAAATAATTAAACGACAAGGCATACGGGGACAACATGACAACAAAGCATGACCAAAACAAGGACTGACGACACACTGTGACTAGGGTTGTGGTTTGACTAGGAAATCCTGTTACTACCTCCCAATCAACTATTCCATTGGGCAATGGACATGCTCAAACCTGTGAATCTAGGTGGAGTCGATGTCATGTACCTGCAATCCTACAATCAAAACATGTCGCACATGTATATAGATCATGAAAAATCACACCATGAAGAGAAAATCATGGAATCATAGGGCGCTTGCAAGCGAGTGA
This sequence comes from Sequoiadendron giganteum, assembly GCA_007115665.2. Classification (NCBI taxonomy): domain Eukaryota; kingdom Viridiplantae; phylum Streptophyta; class Pinopsida; order Cupressales; family Cupressaceae; genus Sequoiadendron; species Sequoiadendron giganteum. The sequence goes on along the minus strand of VCHN02000014.1, from coordinate 68,406,703 downwards.
TGCAATCCCGTCCCCTTCACCAATACAGTATCACATCAAAATTGACAAAACTAAAACATCAAATAACTACAGATGAACATATATCAATATCAACTCACATAATCAACTATGCTAGCCAGAGAGCATGTCATAATCAATAATCATCTATATAGTGTACCATCACATCTCAATATAAAAACCATCATCGCTATAATGTTAGTGATCAAATAACAACATCATAGTAGCATAGTCAACCAAAATAAAAGCACCATCTGAAAACATGAGCAAATCGGAGGGGTGCTACAAGTAGAGGATCTTAAACTAGCTTGTATTGAAAAATGTCACACACCCAAATATACTATAATTGATAGCCTTGATGATCACTTGTTTACATATGTTTTTTCATGGTGCTATTATGACTTGAAAAACTTCATGGATGGGAGAGGTCATCATCATATTCCACTCAAACCTAGATTTGCTTCATTCAAATAAAAATAATGCATGTATAAATACAATCTTCAATGAGATTGATAAAATAATTAAAGCACAAATTATATATCCTATCCATCATTCAACTTGGGTGGCCAACATAATTATGACACATAAGAAGAATGGTGAGATAATGATTTGTGTAAGTTTCAATAACTTGAATCACTCTTCTTTGAAGGATTAGTATCCCTTACCTATAATGGACCACATCTTACAAATAGTTTCTAAATTACAGATGATGTTTATGATTGATGGATTTTCAAGATACAATAAAATTAGTGTAGCTAAAGAAGATTAAAACGATAAATTTCACAACACCTTGGGGGACCTTTACATATAATCATATGCCTTTTGGTCTCATCAATATAGTTACAAAATTTTGAAGAGCCATGGATTTATGCTTTGGCAATCTTTGTTGTGATCTAAATATATATGATTAAATAGTATTTTCAAAGAAGAGATATCACTTTCATGATCTAGAGACATCGTTGTAGAAATGTATGGAGCATGACATATCTATAAATCTAAAATAAATCAATATTTAGAGTCACATAAGGAAAGTTGTTGGGGAACATTGTCTCTAAAGAAGGGATGAGAATTGACCCTAATAGAGTTACATACATTCAAAAACTTAGCCTCCCTACTAGTAGAGCCAATGAATTTTTTTCTTTGGGTAAGTAATTTATTTTAGAGTTCTGTTGCTATTTTTTTGAATTAATAAGGCATATAGCTAACATAATAAAGTAAAAATAAAATTTCAACTAGGATGATGTAGGAAAGAAGGATTTCAATGACATAAAGGAAAGTATGTCCAATGGACCTATTTTTGTGCAACGCAATTTTCTTAGAGACTTCATCATTTGTAGCTTTGCATTTGAACACATTATATCTATAATATTGATTTGGAGAAATGACCAATGATTGGAATCACCAATTTCCTTCATGATCATTCCCCAAAAGAAGAATGAGATGAATTGTTAACCTATGGAGACACGTGCATTTCTTGTTATTAAAACTATCAAAGATTTTAGATTCTACATTTCACATTCACACACAATCATATATGAACTTGGTCCAACTGTTAAAACTTTGTTAACTTAACAAGAAATACACTATAATAAGTGGGGAGATTGGATTATTAAAGTCAAAGAATATGATTTGTGTTAGGATTATTTTCATTGATGTCAAATGCGTATGGGAGATTGATGATCAAGTTTTATGGCAAGTTCATCACGAACATTACATCATTTCAAGAATAGACCTTATTCTTACATGATAGAAAAAATAAAATTAAGTTCATATCCCATATTCGGTCGGCCCCCTCATAATGGTGCCCTTATTGGGATTCAAAATTAAATTTGAATAAGTTTTTAAATCATAGAGCCAACCCCCTCATTGTGGCGCCCAAATTCACTTGAAATCAAAATAAATTTATTTATTTTCCAAAAGGGACCGACCCCTTGTGAGCACCCAAGGTTGATATAAAAGGGTGCAAATGAAGTGGTATATAAAAATGAAATGTCGTGTACCTTGCAAAAGAAAACATCCATTCATAAGGTTGCCTCCATTGGGATACATATATAAGGAAATTGTGAAGTGTGGGAAAACAAGTGTGTGGAGAATAAGTTGATAAATCATATATACACCAGCAGATTTGAGAAGAGAAATTAATTAAAAATCATTCAAAGGTAGATTTTTGAAGAAGGATTATTAAGGAGAACAAATACTTCATCTATCAAGAGGTTGGTGCCTCATATTGGAGAGGTTGGTGCCTCTTATTGAAGGAGATTGGTGTATTATATTTAGTTGGTGCTCAAGTGTTGGGAATTGGTATCTCCAATAGGTTAGTGCCTACAAAATTTGTAAGATATTCTTACATAAGGCAATATTTTATTGTGGTTTTCTCCCGAAAGGGTTTCCACATAAATCTTGTGTTCCTCTTATGTTATTATTGGTTGATAATGTGTATTTGAAGTTATTGTGGTTGTTAATTTTAAAAAGGGTAAAAGATAGTCTTATATTGATTCACCCCCTCTTAGTGTAAGCTTGTACTCATCAATGTGGATAGTAAGCCTATAAAATTAGAGAGAGTGCTTGGACTCTATAAGATGATTGAGGAAATTGAACTTGAGAAAGTAGATGATCTTCCCTTCACTCTCTTGGTATTAATTATAGATGATTAATTTTCTAATGTTTCCCATGTCTTGACATATGAAAAATATCCTACACACCTTAGCAAAGGAGAAGATAAACCTAGTTCTTAATGCTAATAATCATGTGATCTAGGGTGATACCTTCTAAAAGAAAGAAATTATTAGGATATTTTTAAGATGTGTGGAAAAAGAGAAGTAGAGGAATCTCATTTAATCATTCCATAATGAAGCATGTGGAGGACATTTCTCTTCATCATTAACAACCTTAAAAATCCTAAGGCAATACTACTATTGGTTGGGCATGTCAAATAATAATTGGGTGTTAAAATGTGAAAGATGTAATCAATTTTCTAATAGGTCTTAGTTAGTAGCCCTCCCTTTGAAACAAGTAGTGATTTAGGATCCTTTTTAATAATAGGTATTGAATTTTGTTGGGCCTATTGTAATCCTCATTCTAGTGTAAGTCACACTCATATATTTCACTAAGTGAGTGGAGGAAATTCCAACGAGGCATGAGGCAAAAAATATGTAGTAGTTTGTAAATTTTTGTGTAAACAATGTATATTGTCTAACTAGTTCACCTATTAGGTCCTATTCACATATGCTCACATGTTAAGTTTACTTAGGGCTTTAAGAATCTTTCTAGAAGTTTCTAGTATACATGTGATCTTATCTTTAGTTGTCTGATGATATAGGATTAAGACACTTGGAACAATCTTGTTTTGTCCTACCTTTCAACCTTGCCTATATAAGCAAGGCCTCATATGCACATTATTTAGTAGCATCCTTTCTCAATTATTGATCATTGTACCATTATTGCATCCATAATAAAAAAACCTATCCTCTCACTCTACTTGATTGTGGAAGGTTATCTATGGTTTTGGAGGTGATACTGGGAGCTTGAGTCCTTGTGCAACTCTTACAATAATTTCATCAAAGAGAATATATTGGTCAAGTTTAGATTACTACAAAATATTGTTATTGATAACACTTCAGACTTTTATTCTTTTGAAATCTCTATTTTCTATTGAGCATGTTATCACACTATCACATTCATTAGATAATTATCCACAAGGAAATGGCCAAGCAAAACCAAGTAACAATAATCTTATAACTATTTTCTAGAAGATGGCTGATTAAAATCAAATAAATTGGCATAAGAAGTTGTAGGATGCATCATGGGTAAATCAAATCACACCAAAGAGGTTAATAGGTATGTCTTTATTTGAGTTAGTGTATGGAATAAATAGTGCATTGCTAATCCCTTTAGATATTTTAGCCTTGAAACTTCATACCAAGTTATTAAAGATGGATGCTCTCAAAATGATATGGAGAAGAGGATAATGTACTTGACTAGGATTAAAGAATAGAGGGAAGACATAGTTGACTATTTAACTAAAAAATAGGGTAAAGCTAAGAGGGTATTTAACAAGAAGGAAAGACAAGGAGATTTTTTTATTGGTGATCATGTCTTGATTTGGGAGAAAATAATTAAGAAGGGATGATGACAAGTTTGACTCACTTTTGAAGGGTCCTTTCCAAATTAGACAAGCCTATGGAGATAATTATTTTGATTTATCTTATCTAGATGGAACACTATTTCCCTTTCCTCATGTTAGGCAATATTTAAGGTTGTATACACTATGAAATAGGTTTCCCCCCATATTTTTCTATTAGTTTCCCTCGCTTTCTTGTTTTGTTCCCTATTTCCTTTGCATTGTCACTTGTGTTGTGTATTTTTTTCTTATTCCTACATTCTAACTCTACAACCCAATAAATAAAGTGCTAGTCATGCTAGAGATTCTAGGTCCCTTTTGCATCCTTTTAAGTACTTGTCCCCAATTAGATCTATCTATTTATCACAAACTTCACCTTAGTCTCTTTTTTAAAATTTTGGTCATTCTAATGTCTAATGGATTCAGTCTTAATGAGAAGAAAATTCTCAATTTCTATATATTTTTTCCTCTGTCAATAATTTTGAGTCACCTTGAACCTCATCGACCTTTTCCTAAATTAGAGAACTCTTTGAAACCTAAATATTTCTTCTTTTTGTTTGTTTCTTGTGTTCACTAACTCTTTGAAATCCCAACAAATTATTGTTAGAGATTTCATGAATTCCCTCAAAACCCAACATGCTATTTCATCGACATTTTCATCAAATCTAAAACTTCTCATTTTCTTTATAAGTAATCTTTTCCTCCACCTTACACTATTTCAAAAGTTTCAAAACTTCCTAAATTACTGACATGTAAGGCCGAAAGTTTTTAAGATTCATGAACCTTTGAAATCCCTGAAAAAAGTTATCATCTAGCTCAAAGTACCAATAGAAGATGGTCAAGTTCTCACCGTTCGCTAGTTCATAAGTCCAAAATTTTGTAAAAAAATTGACAAAGGTTCCAAGTTCATGAAAAGATCAACCCAGGAATTTTTAGATGGTAACTGTCGGTTAACGAGTTTGCAAAATTGCTGAATCACAGACAATGTTTCAAAGTTTTTAAAGCCTTGACAGATAATAAAGTGAATAAGGCATCAACATTTTAAAGATTTTTAAAACCTTTTGACTCACCAAAAAAATTTAGGTGCAGCTAAAAATGCTGATTTAAAGTCATTAAAGGAGTTTGTGGACTTAGTTGTCACCATCGTGCACATTCAAACAAAAGAGCTTTCCTACACAACTCATTGCTACTACCAAGTCTTTATAATTTCCCCTCTAATTTTACTCTACATAATGAGGTAGGCTGAGATCATCCCATAATTAAGTGTTGTATGCTAATCTGCTTGCTTAAAACCCTTGCTACCACCTACTACCGAATTTTTGAGTTTCTCCCATTTTCAAACCTGCAGTTTAATGAACTGCATTCACCATAGCTATTGTTTGTTCCCAGACAAAATCTTTTTTAATGCTGCTCATCAAAACCTACTTGAAACCCTAGCACACCTCATCTGGTTACTTTAAAAGCCTCACAAGATGAAGTATGAATACCAAGGACATGTGCATGCACCAATTCTCCACAATTTATTATCAGAGGTGAGAGCACAGCAGTTTAGAATATTTGTGGGAGAGAATACAACAAAATCCTAGAGCTCCCATTTTAGAGGCAACTTTATCAAGTGGTCTAGCTCATGCAGGTGGTTTCCCAATTGTACTTCAATGTACATATCTAGTTCTTTCTTGCTTTAAGAATTACAAGCTAGAGACCAGAGAAATGGGGACAGTTGATGATAGGTTTATTGCTAAATTAGATGATCCATCTCTTAGAATCACTCTAAGCTTGCCACAAGGAGATAGGTTTACAGATATGAGCAATTAAAAGGGGAATTCTTCTTTCATGACAAACAAGACACCTATCTGTCCAATATTTCCAAGCAGTAGTTAAAGGTGCCAAGGAAAAATCTCAAAAATTCCAAAGAATTTACAGAGGGAACACTTTAAGGAGGATATCTCTAACATAAATACCCTATTGAATAGTGTAGTGCGGAGCAAAGAAATAGACACTTTTGAATTTTGGATCCAAAAGATGGATATCTTCACAATTTTGGTTGTAATTTTTTAATGTTCTAATATTTATATCAGAGCCCTAATGAAAATGGGTTGTAAGAGGAATAGAAAGAAGATAAAGGTCATGGTGATAAATTTTCGGGAGAAATTTTTTGACTGTAGAAAAATTCACCATCAACAATTCAACGTCAACAAATTCATTTCCAACAATTTCTTGCCATGACAAATTCATCTCGTGGAAAATTCACCACCAGCAATTCATATCATATTGCTGACGGTGAATTTTCCACAAAAAAAATTTATCATGGCATAAATTGTTGACAATGAACTGTTGGAGGTGAATTTATTAGCGGTGAATTTGCCTGAAATCAAATTTTGTTGAAATCTTGCTGTAGCTTTATTTTGTTCAGATCTCTTTTGGAAACTTTCAGTGATGATGACTAGCATGGTTGTGGAAATATTTGTATTTTTTTCTAAGTACTGTCACCGAGGTGGTTGTTAAGAAGAAGCTAAGTCACCATAACAGAGCATAAGTCTTATTCTAGAAAAATGTTTACTACTGTTCTAACCATGCACATTTGACACTTGCTATATATCTATCTTCTTCTTGATGCTACTCTACTCTATCGATATTTTACATTGTATAGATTTTCTCAAAAGACTTAGATAAATAGTTGACGAACAGACCATGAAACATCAGACAGTTTTTTTCAGTCCATAAACATTTCTGTGAACTTACTCATGTCGAACAAACAGGCCATACTATCTCATAAGTAAAGGTTCTGAAGGAGAGAAGCAAACTGGGTTTTTTTTTTTTTCATATTGAAAATGCTATGACTGTGTGGAATCCAGATGAGTATGCAGGAAATACTTTTTTCCTACCAATGAGAAGACTGAAGTTTGTTCAATAGAAGGGGTCGTATGTATTTGGTCAAAGACTGGTAAATGTTTGCCATTAGCTATGGTGATATTCATGTAAGGTGAAAAAATGTCGACAGAGAATAAAGTGGATATGTGAAAGCAAAAGGTGGAAAGGCATTTCATCATTACTTTCGGAAAGTTATTCTTAATTTGCTTGTTCTCTTAAGTGTGTGCAGTATAATAACAAAAATGAAACTATTCATTGTAGTGCATTGCATAGGAGGGTTGGTTGAAAAATTGAAAGAGTTTGTGTGAGGTTGTGTCTTTTATAACGACTGTTTGATGATATTTTTCTTGAAGAATTAGCTTCTCTACTTTTGGTAGGTATACCAAACTTTTTTGGAGAGATAGGATTTGTTGGAGAGATAAGGATTTGTTGGTGTAAACAAGTAGAATTGTATGGAAACTCTTTGATTTGAAAGTGAGAGGTTTAGAGTTTAAATTTTGTTGGTTAATTGATATTTTTATATTAGATTGTGTGGAAAGAGTCATTTTTTTTTTATAAAATAAACGATTTTGTTATTTTTGTATGTATTGATAAATCAGATTTTTGTCATGTCATTTTACGCTTTTTCTATTGGAGTTATTGATGTTTTATATGTTACATCTAACAGTGCTTTTAGAGAGAAAAGTGCAGAATCTTGTGAACTATGAGTTCCTGAGACTATTTGGGTTGAAAAAACTATAAGAGACAAAATGGAAGTTGGAGGACCTATAAGGAAGCTAGAGGATAATTCCCTTCTCTAGTTAGCTTCTCGCTTTGATAATGACGTAGTACTTGAGAAGGAATTTTGGTAGGAGTTATAATTGCTTTTTTTTTTCCCAGTTTAGTAGTTGTAGTTTGTTTGATTTTGGTTTTCCTTTTTGAGATTTGATAAAGAGTAGACAAGTTGTTCGAATTCTCTCACTACAAGGACTTTTCATTACTCACCTGATAGGGAAAAGAGACCATATTGGCCACTAATTAGTTGTAGTGATTGTATGAGTTGATAGGGGTTGCTAGCACCAATAGTATCGAAAAAAATGAGGTTAGCATTGTTGGTCATAAGGATAGATTTCTCACAATGTACATAATAGTCACTAGTGGACTACTATGTAGAGTCTAATGGGTTGATGTAGTTGAGTGAACCATGATTGTCCTTATACTTTTATATAGATACATTATGATTAGAGGTTATGTACATACCAATAGAATGTTCATCATTCATATCACAATCGTGAGCTTGTGGACTTGTATATGAAGTGACATTGATTGATCAGTATTAGGATGTACAATGTGCTAATTTATAGGTGTGATAGAGACTATTGGATGATTTCTTTATCGGATGCTTTTGATAATATTTTTGGCCCTTTGAAACAATAGAGATTTTTGGGTTGTGATCCAAATGATTTTGCTTTATTTAGTTTTAAATAAGTGTTTGTGGGGCACGCATCTTATGCATGATATACATCTACCATGTTTAGTGCTAGTAGGTTCACTTTATTATTAGAAAATAATTAAGGTTTTATGTAGGTACTTCCCATAAGGTAATAGTTGGAGGAGACTATCAAGAAGTTGAGATGTGGTTAAAAAATGGCTTTATAAGCCATATATAAAAGATTGCAAATCTATCCAAGCATACTATAATTTTTGAGTGTTTATTGATATATTTGTAATGTAGATTATAATTTTTGATGTTCCAACATGAATTTGAAATAACAATTGGCATAGTCCTCCAAAAAAGGTCCATAATTCTCAAGGAATTGTATCCATGAAGTAATTCCCAATGATAGAAATATGGAACTAGATCATGGATAGGTACCACACAATTGACAAGTGTAAGATATAATCAATATGCTAATGTACACAACTTAGATGGATCACATGATGAGAATACATCAAAACCCTTATGTAAATAAGTGTGATAGGATTTTACAACCTAAACCCTTGACATTACTAAAATCATATCTTAGAAAATTTAGAAACACATAGGAGAAACCACAAATTGTATCTCTAGATGTACATGTAGAAACCTTTAGAATAAAGTAAAATAAAGGAAAGAACACAATGCTTTTTTTTATTTGATATAAGATTGTAGATGTGACATGGATTCCCATCCACCATTTATGGCCAACAACACTTACATATTACCTAAGAAATATACACAAATTTAGAATATATGTTGTATTAAGATTCTATTTAGCATTAAAAGGATACAAATATTTATCTTTTTAGGGCCTCTATATTATGGAATAAAGATTTTCTCTTCCTAACAAAACTATCAATTTGCCTATATTGTTATGTAATAGATAGAGGTTAAAGTAGAATGGGTACAATTAGAGATGGAGAACCTTTAAACTATTATTATACAAACTAGGAAATTTTTTATTGTGTATTGCTTAGATGCTCTCCACCTTTCCTTTTCGTCCTTGTCAAGGCCAAGTTGTGGACTGTATACTAGTCATGACTAAAGACAATGCTCATGTAGTTAGTTAATATTCTCCTCTCCCCTCACTAACCTTCTCCATTATGAAATTTTATTCATTTTTCTTTGTTGCCCTCAAATGACAAGTTTCCTCATGTAGCTTTCACCATATATTGTATTCTCAACAAGAGAAATAAAGGGAAGATAACATGAAAATGGTTTGCAATCCCTTGACACTATAATTCTTATTGGTAGCAATATGTAAGGGAAGCTAAAGGTTTTTATCCTTTACTATTTTCTCCTAGACGTTTTCTCAAAATAATGTTATATATTTTTATTTTTATTTCTAATTTCGAATTTGGCCCTTTAACTTAGTCAATTATATAAAATTTAAAATTCTAATAAAATGCCACAATTTTTTTAATTTAATAAAAATATTCTTGTTCAAAATATTACAAAACATAATGAATAGATGACTAGGTTAGACTTGGGTTAATCCTACATTAGTTTTAATTGTATTAGCCAATAACCACATGATGATGAAGGGCGAAAAACCTTAAGTGATGATTATATTCACCATCTTCCTACTAACAAATATCAAACATGATTGTGTGTTAAGTAGATTCTCTTGTCTTGTAGTTTTTGAAGTCTTAGTCTTTGAACATGTATAATGTGCACCTTTTTTGACATTAAAATAAAAAGTTAGTGTATAATAATTGTAAGATAGAAAAAGGGAACCTTGTGTTTAATGTGTAAACCTAGGGCTCCTTAGGATCCTTTTTCCAAGTTACATTAGAAGGTGGATCAACAAGGTGAGTAGATTGACTATCAACCCAAAAAGGTGAGCCAATCAGACCTAGATCCACATTCTTAGGGCCTTGAAGATGGATGGGAAATGATTTAGAATGATTAACCTAATTGAGCTATATGACCTAATGTGATAAATGCAATAATATGGAAATATACAGACTGGAACTTTAAATTGTAGGTGGACTTGAGAAGTGTTGGATGATGTGTATCTATCACTAGAAGCTAGATCTAGCATGTTGAGGACATAGTCACCTAGGGATGTATGGGTCCCTAATAGGGGGTCTTGAAACTGATTTTGCAATCCTCTAATGTTGGATTTGTCCTTTTTTTTCCAGTTATAAATTTTTTCGAAATGCTATCAATAATTATCTTTCTTTAGATCTCTAGTAAAATGTGGTGGCGATGTTTTTTGTGTTGGTTGGAAGGAAGCTTGGTCTAATCTTTTCTACATTTTATCACTTGATATGAAGTGACCAACAATAATTAATGATAACTTTTGGAATCATACTATTGTGATGTTTTATGTCCACCATTTTATTGTGGAACGCTATGTAAATTTATATGTAAACTTTTTTTTTTGACTAGGGGTGACATTTTGTTCTAATAAAATTTTATGATAATATATTATGCAAGTGATCTCTACCCATTTTAATAAAAGAAACTATAATTTTAAATTACAATTAATATAATCCCTTTTTTGATCGGTTCAAATATGCGATTAGGGCCCACTCCCAATATATGAACAAATTAAATAATAAAGACCACTTCAAACCCATGAATGGGAAGCACAAAAAATGACGAAGAGGCTAGAGAAGCCTAAAACAACCCCGAAGACCAAAAGAGAGCACAAGGTATAACTAAATACTGAATACCAAGCTTCAACCAAACACAACCCATGACATATCCACCACCCCATAAAGACAACTCATATGGCCTTTTTGGCCTTCCCCTTCCTCGTACTCTTGGTGAGGAGGGCATCCATTGTCCATCACATTCCTTCATCAACATCTTTGCCTTCGATACAAAGCTTCTTAGCCTCTAATTTACATCCCTTCTTCCTTTTGGCAGGGAAGCTTGGTTTGGAGATGACACTAGCAGTTTAGGAAATGGAGCAATTTTTAATAGCAACAATTAAATAAAAAATTAATATAATCTTATTATAAATATATGATCTCATATTATTATTTTAAGGGGTAAACACTTTTGACCCGAAGCTATGAACTAGTGAGGTCACAAACGGGGGACCTCATCCCCATTTTAAACATTCAACAATTACACCCCAGTGGGGTTTGAACCTTGATGACAAGAACGACAACACAACAACTTAACCATCATACTATGCCACTATTGGAAATATTATTATAATTATTATAAAAATAGTGGATGCCCATTATAAATTATAAAATATGAAGGATAATAAATTATCTTATTTTAAATTTATGAATTTAAATGGTAATTATATGTATTTAAAATATAACAAGTCAAGTATATAGTAGTTTCAAATTAGTTTGTTCTAATTAAAAATTAATTGTTGTAATTATAAAAATTATGATTATTATATTATAAATTAATATTATATTGATTTAAGTTAGATTAATAATATGTGTATTGATATTAAAATATTATAATTTTAAAATTGAACTAATATAAAAAGATATAAGCATTATGAATTGATAATGATATTGTTATAATAATGAAATTATGATTAATTATGAATATAAATATTTATAAAAATATGAGCATGTGCATACATAATATTTATTATGAGCAAGTGTATTGAAAACGTATGATTATAATGATTACAAAAAATATTTAATATGAAACATTATAAGTATTATAAATGTTAAAATTGAAGTTATGAGATAACAATGTAATTAATATTATCATTATAAAAAGTGTTAAAATAAATAGTTATAAACTCTATTTTGGGATTAATAGTATCTTATTGTAAATCTTATGAATTGATACATTGTTATAGTTATGCTAAAAATGAAAATAAATAATAGATTATATAAACAATTATTATACTATAAGATAACAATATTTTGGTATACATATTTGAAAGGAATCAAATTCATGGAATATACTTCCTACACTAATCTATGAGAGGTGTAAAAAATCAAACTAATCACATAGTTACAAGGATATAAATACAAAAGCAACATACCATATAACATAATCACTTATATGGAGAAAAATATTTTGAGAGAAGAAACCACTCTAAAATAAATCAATGTATTATTTAGTAATCAAATATTACAATTCACTTGTAAAGTATAAGCTTTTATAGAAGTATCACCAACTAGAGATCTAGAGTAATTTTGGTTGTATAACAATACCTACACAATTCACTATCAAAAACTATCTCACATCGAATAAATAAGAGACACAATACTTGAAATCATTGAATAGTAATTATGAAACCATGAGCTAAAACTATCCACAATGTGGTACCCGAATCCCTAGGTAGAAATCCAACACCCAAATCTCAAGATGAGTCCATAAGAAAAATTGCATCTTCCTTTCACCTACTATAAACTTATCATAATTCACTCACCAACTTGCACACTTCATTTTGGATTCATTATCTCAATTTAAAGATACCTTATGATATTCCATAACGCATGCAATAAAATGTTAACAAGTGTAACTCCCTCTTACAACTATTTTATGTGTCATAGATCTTTTACATATCCAATGTGGGGGACCCAACTTCTAGAGGCCATAAATTATTATTTAGGAGGTCATTTAGGCCCATTTTATGAAGAGATCTATGTAACATGCATTACTATAAGAGATTCCAAACAACTTGGAGTTATTTTGGGGGCCTAAAACAACCTTTATAGCTCAAAAATTATATTTATCTATTATATAACTAGGTAAAAATTACATTTTTACATTCTAAACATTAGGGGAAATTTTGAGAAACCTTTCCTAATATGTTGAAAATAATGTGATTAGAATAATATAAAATCTATTATAAATAGAAAAATATAAATATATTAATTTAAGATGAGAATGATTACAAATTATTATTATAAGAATTGATGCTAATTATAAATTGTAATGGAACAACATGAAGAATAAAAAAATATAATAGGAAAAACGCTACAAATACTATATAATAATATGATACTTATAGGGATACCTTGACTAGTCTTCAATAAGAATATACTACTTAATATGATGATAATATAGCTAACCTCTACCTCCTATATGTACCATACACATGCCTTGGATGCCACTCAATATAAATTAGCTACCTATATAAGACTATATTAAAAATTACGTAACTTAATTTTGAGTTAAGATAGCTACAAGACAACTACTCATAACATTATACACACAATAGGATTAAGGGCATAACATGCACACCCTCTTCACACAAGAATTTTCCTTGACACAAATCAATTGTGGGTGCTTCTACATAAAATTTGCATCTTCACATGTGGAAATTTCAACATGAAAAATACTCCCACTTAATGAGGTACTCAATCATAATCCTCATCTTAAGCTTCTTCATGCATGCTTTGAAAATTAACTCATGCTCAAGGATGAGTCTTCCCTCTACATCGCTAGCTCAAGTATAATTGACTATGTCAAAAATTCTATATTGATCTATGTGTCTTCCTCATTATGTCCTATTAATTTTCCTTGTTCTCCTTGATACTCAAGGGTACCTCTTGATAGTGTTGAATGCATTCTTCTATTGCTATAGGCTTTGGGTGCACCCTCAAGGAATAGGTGATGGGTGGTGGGTAGTTACTTGTTACTATTTGAATGATGTGATCATGATATACTTTGGGAGATAGTCCTTGTAGAACATCTCTAACAACCAATGGGTACACATCTATAATCGCTTATAAATTTGCTAGTATATGAAACTTAGAAACTTCTTCAAGTATTGCACATCCATCACTAGTGTAAAGTTACTAGTTATACAATTAGCTGGGTGATATTCCACCTTTATATTTAAATAAATCCTAAAATTATCACATCCTTTAGAAGATACCTCTTCTTCCATCTTTTGGTGTTAATCTAACCACCAAGTATTCATAGAGGTTATGAGAGAAGCTAATAATGTGTTTTTTTTTACCATTATCTTCTTTATAAGATACTCTCATGAAGGTCTCCTCCTTAGCATTGGTAGTTACTACATCTATAGTAGCTTGAACACCCATTAGATACTTCTTTGAACCACAATTGGATCATCCTTCTTAGGAGACTTCCCTAGGGTGATGTAATGTGTTCTCTTGCCTCTTGTTGAATCTCCCAACATGATGCCACACAATAATTTTTCAATAAATTACATAAAAACTCTAATTAATTAAAAAATATTATAACTTACCAAGGCCTAGATCTTACTTCCCAAAAAAATTGTCCAAGAAATTTATTGATTTGTAACCTTGGGAATGAATTTAGTGGATACCCTAATTATATAATAAATCCTTGAATTATACTTCAAATGAACTCAAATATGGAATGTAGTATCTTTAATATGGCCTTGAAAAACCCTTAAAAATTAAGAAAAAAATCACCAAATTGAGAGATATGTGCTTCACAATTTCCCTCCAAAATAAAAAAATGTCTTGTTTCATGCCTTCTAATTGCTAATGATCATGTTTTTTAATACCACTTGTAATGAAACAACTTATACAATAAAATAATATAATACAAAATGTGTTGTATATATTTGATAATATACCACTTTGAGGGGGCAACCTCCTAATTCACTTCGAGGGGGGTGCCTCCAATTGTCTTCAATAAGAACACATACATAATAGATGATAATAACTAACCTCTACCTCATATATCTACTTATGACTTGAATTCTATCTAAGCTAACTTAACTACTTATATAAGACTATATTATTGATCGTTTAACTTAATTAGAAGTTAAGGTAACTCAGGTCAATCACAAATAATCAACACTCTCAACTGCTCTGGAGCTCATTGCTATTGATGATTTCACCCTTGTAATATGAGACGTTGTGAAGTGCCATCTTCCACTCCTCGAGCTTTTCTGGGTTCATGATTTCTTGCAGTGGGATTTGATGACTAATTCAAGAACTTTGGGGCTTATTATTGGCATCATTTCAATCAGAAAACCTCCTCTTGCTGGGGTTGTGTTCTCTTCTAAGATGGCTCAATTCTCTTGTTGGCTCAGCTTGGGATTATCAACTCTTTATGATAGAGGGTTAATATTGGCATCATTTCAGTTAGACTACCTCCTCTTGCTGGGGTTGTGTTTTGTTCCAAGTTGGCACAATTCTCTTGTTGGCTTAGCTTGGGACTATCATCTATTTGTGTTCTCCGTCAGGATTGCTCAATTCTCTTGGTGGCTCAGCTTGGAATTATGGATGAATGCAAATGACAAAGGGTTCTATTCTTGGTCATGATCAACATTTTTTTCTTATTCTAGGTTTATTCAGTGACCTCATTTGATTCAAAGATTATGTATTGTTGTTATTCTTTCCGCTATAATTCCTAATTTGTAATTCTTTTGCTTCTTTCAATAAAAATAATAATTAAAAGTTAAGGTAGCCACAAGATAGCCACACATAATCCTATACAAACTAAGATTAAGGGCATACCAAACATTGTGTTGATAAACTATAATATTATTTAAAAAATTATGAAGTGAAAATATTAAGAGTTAAATTAATAAAAAAAAATAGAGGAAAGATAGAAAACTTGAGATTGATAAAAAATGATAAAAAGAAATAAGAAAATGAAAAGAAAGATTTCCATGAAGGAAGAAATCAAGAAATAACATAATTGAACTATTAGAGAAAGATATAATAGATTGGGTGAGAAAAGTCCTAATGCATACAATATTAAGAGCGAAGAATATAGACAAAAAGATGACGTAAAACATCAAAAAGAAAAAAGAACAAAGATGTTAATATAAGAGAAAAATATAAGGAAGAAAGAAATATGGATAGAAGGAAAAGTGGGTAGAAAAGAAAAGATGTACATGATGAGAAAGGTGAATAGAAATTGATAGAAAGTAAAAAATTGGAAAACTAAACAATGAGAATCATCAAGGAAAAAAGGTTAGATAGTATAACAAGCATGAAAAAGGACAAAGGGAGGGAATGAGAAAGCTGGCATAAAAGATAATTAGAAAAATAAAAACTAACAATCGCACCTTGGTGTGCAATGGGTACGCCGAAGAGGTGTGGAAGGTCAACAAGGAAAGTTTTTGGTTTATTTTTTTATACATTTGTGCAATACATTAGGTCAATTGGTAGGTCATTTAAAAAATGTTATTTGTGTAACAAATGATTCAATGGATAAGCAATAGCTTCAAATCAAAAGGGATATAAACATAAATAAAATAAAACCTCTAAATTAGGAAGATAATTGGGTTTCATTACCAATAGGCTCATGTTATGTTTGTATGAGAGAGAGAGAGAGGGGGGATATAGGGGTAGAGAGAGATGGAGAGAGAGAGAGATAGAGAGGGAGAGCTCAGAAGATAAAGATAGAGGGATAAAGATAAAGAGAGATAAGGAGATAGATAGGAATAGATAGAGAGAGAGAGAGAGAGAGAGAGAGAGAGAGAGAGAGAGAGAGAGAGAGAGAGAGAGAGAGAGAGAGAGAGAGAGAGAGAGAGAGAGAGAGAGAGAGAGAGAGAGAGAGAGAGAGGGGGAGAGGGAGATAGAGAGATAGATGAACAAAGATAAACTTAGAGGGAAATAGAGTTAGAGATAGAGAGATAGATAGGCAATAGGGAGGGAGGGAGACATGGGGAGAGATAGAGAGGGAGGGAGAAAAAGAGAGAGATATAGGTAGAGGAGGGAGAGAGGGAAGAGGGGAAGAGAGGGAGAGAGGTAGGTAGAGGAGAGAAAAGTAGAGGGAGAGAGAAAAAGTAGAGGGAGAGAGAAAAAGATGGGGGGAGAGGGAGAGATATAGGTGGAGAGGGAGATATAGATTAATATATAGACAAAGAGGGAGAGGGAGAGAGGGAGAGATACATATAGAGGGTGATATAGCGAGATAGAGAGGGATAGGGAAAGCTATAGATCTAGATAGGGAGATAGAGGTAGAGAAAGATATGGATAGAAAGGGATGGAGAGAGAGAAATAGAGAGATATAGAGTAGGAGAGATGGAGTGAATTGGTTTTAATGTATTATTATGTGCAAAAAATTACTTTATAATAAAAATAGTAACAAAATATGAATGAAAATAAAAGAATTTAATTTTTATATTTTTTTGAATTGAAAGTTCTTCAATATTATTAAAATGATGAAATAAAAGTAAATCTACTTTCTTTACGTGGAAAAAACTCTTAGAGGTTCATGGAAAGTGCATGAGTAAAGAAACTAACTCTAACTCTACTAGCAATTCTATTCTCAACCATGTCGAAATGGTGGAAGGAGTTATGTTTTCTGAGGTGACAAGTGTAATGCAATGAGACTCTTTATTCACGACGCATCTACTTGGGGCAAATGCATGCAACAACATTAATGCCATGATTAGTGACCGTGAAAATGGAAAAATAATAGGAAAACCACAAATAGATAAAGGATATTGATGATGACAAATGACCAAGATCATTTTTTTCATCTTGCACCCCTTCTCGAACAAGCTATGTTATTGATTTACCATATTAGGTTGCCTTGGTTTATAGAGGGAATGCCTTCGATGTAAATATCAATGTTATTTATGTTAATTTTTATAGATTTTTTAATTATCAAGAATTATTTAATTTTATTGGTATTTTCTTTGTGTCCTATAAAGAAGTGTTAAGTGGCAACGTCTATGCAACATACAATCTGGCTATTTGACCAGATTTATTAATTAATTAAAAACAAAATACATCGTTATCTTTATTTTTAATTAATTAATAAATCTAGTCAAATAACCAGATTGTATGTTGCATAGCCATTTCGGATACTCACGCCCCTCTTTACGGACCCTTATAATATTTTATTTAAAAAAAAACTAATTTTTGTCATGAAATCCTCAGGTAAGATAAAGGGTTGTTTTAAAAGGACACGATGAACTAGCCTTCTTGAACACGACGGGAAAGTAGGCACTGGATTTGGAGGTTCATTTTCAATGCGACACATTTTTTGGGCCCTTCGATTTGGTATGCAGAATGAAGTTTAAACCCGATGCATAGAACAGTGTTAATGCCGTGAATGTAAAAAATAGAAAAACGGCAGGAGAAACCTCTCTTTGATGTAGCATGGTCATGCTCAGATTTTAGCTTCTAAAAACGGTTTGACATTATCAAATGTCAGCAATATAAACTGCACATGCACTAAATCCAACGAAATCAATCAGTGCACATCCAACCCAGACGAGATCTGTTGCAATCACTGACCACAATTCAATCTATCTTTAGAAGACATTGAATCAAATACAAGTTCCCAATTATATAATTCCTTTTTCCAGCCTTCAAATTTCAATTTTTTTTTACCAGTTCACCATTTCTATGTGTCAATGGGAAATCCCCTGTGGTGCATTTTCCCCATTATAGCAAGCAAGAATATGAAGGTATTCAAACTTTTGGATTCTGAAATAATTTGCAGAGGTACCTAGAAAACATTGTGGCACAAGCTGATTCTTTTTATATTGGAGAAAAAGTTCATGTTTTATCTGCAGACGAGGTTACAATACGAGCACAAAAGGAAAAACATATATTCTAATCATGAGGAGAATCTAACAAGAGTGGAAAAATACCGTCAAACTTGGACATCTGAGGAGAACGAAAAGCAATGACTATGTTAAGGCTATGGTCATGGTGGTGCAGAAGCTGGAGGACAAGGTCCTGCGAGTGAGAGGAAATGGCGGGACCAAAGTGCAACGACTTTCCCCATGGAAACTACACCTGGTCCATCCCCAACTTCCACCATGCCACCACGGAGAAGCTCCGCACTACGCAGGGAATGCCCCTATAAACCTCCAACCAGTCTAAAACAAATCGCACATAGTCGTAGTTGATCATGCACAAACTGGCCTAGACCTTGTGCACCACAACCCCCAACGCTTCATTTTACAGTTCCTTCATGCTTGCTCTCACGTGCCCACTTCAAGAATTGCCCTGGTAGGAATTTTGTCAGATGTAATTGCAACTGCACTGGTAGGAATTTTGTTTCGTCAGTGTTTCGACTCGACAGATAATGGAGATCTTCTGTCGGCGACCCCCTTTTTGGTTTGTTGCAGCAGTGTTAGTGGGTATGATCATTTGAATGGTCATCCCATTGGTATGGGAGCTCACTGCTGTTAAATCTTAAAATCAACGGCTAAATTTCCGCAAAAAATGAATGACCCATCTTACTTCCATCGTCTCCAACCCTTTCTACGCTAATCTGAACTGTCGATGGCAAAAGTGAGCTTGCTCACTTCAAATAGGATACACCTTCGGTGTAAATGATAAAAGAGTGCAAAAAAGACAAAGAGAGAAATTACAAAAGCTAAGGTGACAAAAAAAAAGGGGGGGGTTTAAAGAGGAGGGGAGAGGGGGAGTGGGGAAGGAGGAGAAAGAGCAAGAAAAGAAACCAAGAAGGGGGGATACAAGCTAAAAATGGTTGGTAAGAAAGCAAAGTGATCAAGAAAGAAGGATTTTGAAATCATAATATATATAATAATGAATATTATCTTTCCATAGTCTATTGTAATTAAATTTGAATGCTTTTGGGAAAAACTATGTGAGAATTTTTTAATTAAAAATTCTTGCATAATTTTTTCAAAAACATTCTAATTTGATCATATTAAGATATATAATTGTTTTATACAAATGATAACATTATTCAATTTTAATATCTATAATAAGATTATATTAATTCCAATTCAAAATTATAACTATTTTAATAATTTTTTTATTAAGTATAATACTAGTTATAGATCTATTTCTCATCAAAAACGTTTATAGCACTTATGATTCTTAAAGCATTTAATTGAATTCAAGTTTTTAAGTTCTATATTAAAAAGTAGGATACAACACTTACATTTTATTTGATCAATTATATTTAGTTATTTCTAGGTGGTTTTCAATTGATTTTGCTTTTTAATAATTCAATATGAGGTAACATACCACTATTTTTTAAAAATAATTAAAATAAATAATAATAAATTTTTAATATTTATAATTTGGTTATCTTTTTTATTCTTTAAATAATAATGTGGCATAGTATAATTATTTTTTAATTTTCATACACGAAATGATTTCAATAGTATTTTTAACAAAATATATTTTTAAAGGATTTTTTTCTTTTTGTTCTCTTCTCAACCTTTGTATTTATATTCTCCTCTTCTATCTCTATCCGTATAAAATACTTCTATTTCACTTATTATTTTTCTTATTCTAATAATGAATCATAGAACATCACATCACATTGACACCAAGGATGAAAAACAAGGATGAAAAACCCTCTAAGAACATTGACACCAACTACAAAAGTGGAACCTTTATAACCTGAAGATAAAGATGAATGTTTTTCATCAGTGACAAAATTGTTGGATGATGTTTGGGGTTAATTAGATTTTACAGTTACATTCATGGAGAAATACAAGATTACACAATAAAAAAAAAAAACGATAAAGAAAGATATAATTTGAGATTAGAGAAAGATATGATAGATTGAGTAAGAAAGTCCAAATGAATATACTACTAAGAGAGGAGAATAGAGACAAAAAGATGATGTGAAACACCAAAAAGAAAAAAAGAATAAAGATGTTAATATAAGAGAAAAATATAAGGAAGACAAAAATATGGATAGAAGGAAAAGTGGGTAGAAAAAAAAAAGATCTCTAAGTGATGAGAAAGTTGAATAGAAATTGATAGAAAGTAACACATTGGAAAACTAAAAAATGAGAATCATGAAGAAAAAAAGGGTTAGATAGCATAACAAACATGAAAAAGGACAAAGGGAGGGAAAGAGAAAGCTGACATAAAAGACAATTAGAAAAATAAAAATGAAAAAAGAGTGCAAAGAGACAAAGAGAGAAGTTACAAAAGCTAAGGTGACATAGAAAAGAAAAAGGGGGTACAAAAAGAAAGGAAACCAAGGAGGGGGAATACAAGCTAAAGAGGGTTGGTAAGGAAGAAAAGTGATCAAGAAAGAAGGATTTTAAAATCAAAATATATAATAATGATTATATTAATTAGAGATATTATCTTTTCATAGTCTATTGTAATTAGATTTGAATGCTTTTGGGGAAAACTATGTGATAATTTTTTTAATTAATTTTTTTTTCCATAATTTTTCCAAAAACATTCTAATTTGATCATATTAAGATATATAATCTTTTATACAAATGGTAACGTTATTCAATTTTAATATCTATAATAAGATTATATTAATTCCAATTTGAGATTCTGACAATTTTATTAAGTATAATACTAGTTACAGATCTATTGCAGATCTCATCAAAAAAGTTTATAGCATTTAAGATTCTTAAAGCATTTAATTGAATTCAAGTTTTAAGTTTTATATTAATAAAGTTGGATACAACACTTGCATTTTATTTGATCAACTATATTTAGTTATTTCTAGATAGTTTGCAATTGATTTTGCTTTTTAATAATTCAATATTGGTAAAATACTATTGTTTTTTGTAAAATAAATAATAATAAATTTTTAATATCTACAATTTGATTATCTTTTCTATTCTTTGAATAATAATGTGACATAGTATAATTATTTTTTATTTTTCATACAAGAAATAACTTCAGTAGTATAATTTAACAAAATATATTTTTAAAGATTTTTTTTCCTTTTATTCTCTTTTCAATCTGTGTATTTATAGTCTCCTCTTCTTTCTCCCTACGTATAAAGATCTCATTCTATTTTACTTACTATTTTCCTCATTTTAATAATGAATCATAGAACATGATCCAAAATACATTAATTTTACACAATTTTCTACTAAAAATACTCACTCAAAATATACATATAAAAATAACGACACAAAGAACCCAAAATTTACTATCTATGCTTCAGATCAAATGAACAAAAGACTTTCCTATTGCCACATTTAAAATTGCCAAATAGATTTGATCATCCAAGATACATTATAAACCATCTCAAATTAGAATTTCACATGATCATTACTAAAAAAACATATGAAACAAGCTACTACCAAAATGAACATGTGCTATTACAGCATATTCAAAACCTCATGTAACTACCATTCACAGATTTTCTAGACAAGCGAAATCATTAATGCAATACTATGCATTGATCATAGCCACTTCACCATTGCCCACCTTATCAATTTTTCTAATTATATAATGATCAAAACACAAAGTATCAAAATGCCATATCAAATCAAGTTTCATATTTATCCATCTATACTAATAAAAAAATATGGCATCAACATCAAGAATCAAGTTTGAATCAAAGTAAAAGCCAAATGAAAGTATTTGATAACAAAAATAGAATCATTCATGGAAATTAAAAACCCATTTTCCTATATCTTTTTGGGTCCCTGGGAGTAGTATTCAATAAGTTTGATGCTTATATTAGTATCAAATTCAACATACTCATAGTGCCCTCGTAATCAATATCAAAAAAGGGTTGGCAATTTCTATCTGTAACAGGAAAGTAGTGAAGGTTTCTTATTTTTTAAAGACAGAGGAGTTGTTAGACAGAACAACTTACCAACTGCTTATTTAAACATTTTAAGTTGTCAACTTGTTTCAGAATTGTAATTAATCATTACCTACAGGTCAAATGTGCACCTAATTTGCCTCCTCCTCACATCTCATCTATAAAAAAACTGCATCAAATGCATTACTTCACAATTTTTATTTTTTTATCTCAGCTTCAAATCAAGAGAGGAATTAGATTGGTTAAT
Organism: Sequoiadendron giganteum; assembly: GCA_007115665.2. Lineage (NCBI taxonomy): Eukaryota > Viridiplantae > Streptophyta > Pinopsida > Cupressales > Cupressaceae > Sequoiadendron > Sequoiadendron giganteum. Next base: position 68,383,633 of record VCHN02000014.1, on the reverse strand, counting down.
CAGTATGGAGATAGCATTCTTTGTGATTTCATGCCTGCTGCTGTTTACAAATCATCACCATCAATTCTGTTCAGAAGCAGCATCATCTAATCTGGGTCTGTATAAATTTTCTAACTTTTGTTTGGGATCAATCTTCTATTGAGAGAGGTTCATATACAATTGTTTCTTATCCCAGGGATAGTCTGTGACATTGATATGTGATGCTCTGTGCTTGATGTTTGCAGAATACCCATATCCATTTATGACAGGAGATGCTGAAAAGGCAGCTGCAAAGGCATATGATTACATTGTGGTTGGAGGAGGTGCAGCAGGGTGTCCCCTGGCAGCAACACTGTCCCAGCAATACTCTGTTTTGGTATTGGAGAGGGGAGACTCTCCTTATGGAAATCCTGATGTTGAGGACTTCAAAGGCTTTTTCAAGCTTTTTCGGGATCCCAAAAATTATCCCTCTGTAGCAGAGGGATTTGTCTCAGAAGATGGAGTCCAGTTAGCAAGGGCCAGAGTTCTAGGCGGTGGAACAGCTATCAATGGTGGCTTCTACAGCAGGGCGAGCTCTGAATATATTCAGAAAATGAAGTGGGATGAGAAACTTGTGAATGAATCGTATGAATGGGTGGAGAAGTTGAATGTCTTCAAACCAGACAAGCTTTTTCCTTGGAGTTCTGCTTTCAAGGATGGGCTTCTTGAAGCTGGAGTTCTTCCTTACAATGGATTTTCTTTGGATAATTTGGAGGGCACTAAGATTGGTGCTTCAATTTTTGACAAGAATGGAAAGAGACATACAGCTGCAGATCTTCTCCAGTATGCAAATCCAGAAAATATTGTAGTTCTTCTGAATGCTACTGCCAGTAGAATCCTCTTCAATTTGGCATCAGGTACATATACATCTTTGACTTTCAAAATTCCCCTGTTGTCAAACTACTTTTACCGATATAGTATTCTACATATATATAGATTAATGTTTCTTTATCTTTTTATAAAATATTAAGGAAAGAGAAGATAAAACCATATGTCAGTGTGTAATCTTTCATCTTCGTATATCTATGTGTATCTGTAACATTATGGTGAATTTATATTGCAGGAAAACTTAAGGCTAGTGGAGTGGAGTTCATGAGTAGCAGTGACGGCATGTATTATCAAGTATCACTTAATCAATTGTCAATCAATAGTGAAGTGATATTGTCAGCCGGAAGTATAGGTAGCCCTCAAATTATCCTCTTAAGTGGAATTGGTCCAGCACAAAAACTTAAAAAACTGAATATTACTGTTCTTTTAGATTTACCTTCAGTAGGGAAAGAGGTTCAAGATAATCCTAGTACAAAATTCTTAGTAGTATCTCCAAAACCACTTGAATTTTCTTATGTACAAGTAGTGGGCATTCTAGACCATTCACAACTCTATATCCAAGCTTCTAGCTTTCTCCAACAAAATAATGCCACAGATATACAATATTTAGGCCTTGTTGCAAGTAAGGTGGCGTTTCCATTATCAAGAGGTGAGCTTTGGCTTAAAAGCACAAATCCTCAAGATAACCCCTATGTTCATTACAATTACTATTCAAACCCTTTTGATTTACAAAAGTGTATGTTTTGTGTAAAAGTAATGGTTAATCTAAGTATGACATCTTCTATTCAAGAGTTTGCATTTATTGATAATGAAAATTCTAAAACAATTCAATTTCTTGGGTTGCCATTACCAAAGAATCAAACAAATGATGATGCCTTGGCCAAGTTCTGCAAAGATACACTAGCAACATATTACCATTATCATGGAGGTTGTCAAGTTGGTTTGGTGGTTGACAAAAGGTATCGAGTGAAAGGTATTGATAATCTTAGGGTTGTGGATAATTCAATTTATAAGGATTCCCCTGGGACCAATCCACAAGCCACTACTATGATGCTTGGAAGGTAATTATTTTTATTAATAGTTATTCTACATTATTTAGCTTTCATGGCTTTCAAATTATAACATTAACAAAACATTTTGATTATGCAACATGTGCAGGTATATGGCAATTCATATCCTTCAAGAACGATTAAACTCTTGAAATTTCCAAAATCATTTGCACATTCAATGTATTTCCTTTTAATGGATCATATAATTGAATGCATACCATTTATAATAATGTAATTGACAACACATATAATTGTCATTTCCATCTTATCTCTTCTTTCACATAAATATAAATATATTTCAAGATAATACTTGTAATAAAATAAAAAATAAATAAAATTTAAACTTTTGATTAAGTCTCACATAATGGAATACTTGCTATTCAAATTTAATTGATGCTATACAAATAATACTTGCTTTGTTTCCTCATTTTATTGTTTTGTTTATCTTGTGGGGTGAGATGTCATTCAATCTTTTTTATTATTATAAATTATATTTATTTTTCTTAATAATATATAGGTCTATTTTATAAAGAAACATTTCATTAATTAATATTAAATAAATTGACAAAATTAATATGTAAAAATGATAAAATGATTCAATATCAATTCTTGGTCAAGAAATGTATGCATAACTTATCTAAAATGTAACTATACATTAATGTAATATGATGAAATTTGCATGCCCATGTCATTTCCTATTTAGCTTTGCGTCTCTTTTGGGATAATATCTTAATATGCTTATATAATGACAAACATGATATTATGTGAATTTAGTCTCATTCTCCTAACCTTTTTATCCATTTATACACACACATATCTCTATAAATTTCTCTACCCTATATGTTTACACATATACACACCATCTACCTCCATTTAGATTTTTCTCACTTAGATCTAACAAATACTCCATATCAGGACAAGTCCATAGTTGCAAACTTGTACCTTTCCTATTTAAAATTCAAATTTTAGATTTTGACAAATTGGCCTCCTTCAACATTCTAGCTGGAAAGGCTAAACACACTTATGACATAATTTGATGCTGTCTACTAGACCTAGTATTTAAAGATATATGATGCATTCTTTCTAATTGTCTCTTATCATCAAGTACAATCAAGTGTTCAACCATTCCAAATACCAATCTTAGTGACACATTTCTATTTTATGTACTAAAAAGATTGAAGAAATTGCATCTTAGATGCTTACTCACTATTTTTAATATTATTAAATTTCAAGGATTGATCAAGGAACAAATCCCTTGCAAATTAATCATATGACAACCTAATGAAGGTATTGATTATTACCACCAACTGATGCAAGAGGGTACTCCCCTCTACCAACTACTCAAACACTCACCATGAAATGAAATACACAACACAGTTCACCATGACTCAACAAATAGACGAACAACAATTTATCATTAATTCAAACAAAATGTCATTACAATAGAAGGCCTTCATGGCCGCATCCTTCACAGATCTCATTCCTTCTCTATTCCCTCGAGCTCTCGGATCTCCCTTATCTGTCCTTCCTCCTCTTCTCTTCCTTTGCTATTCGTTTCCATTCTAGTTAAAATTTGTTTGTGATCGTTGGCGTTTTGGTACTCTAGTTATTGAGCTAAGTAATACTCTATCTATTGCCAACTAAAACTTTAAGAAACGTAGATTAAAATTTATTGTATATCAAGCAAATTTGGAGGGAAAAACTCTATCTATTTCCAAGTCAAATTTGAAACATAGGTTTTATAATGGGTAGATTCTAGAAACTCATCCACTTGAGCATCATTATTTAGTTATTGAGCTAAGTAATACTCTCCATCTTTTTTAATTTCTAAAGCATAAATATCAATTTAACAACTCTCAACTTAACTCAATCATATTTAGTTAGTCTATGTTAATTATATTTATTTGATTGTATTTATTTAGTTATCCTAGTATAACTCACCAAGAAGTGAAATTTTTTGGTCTCACACATCTGAATATTTTTGTTAGGGTTTTACATTCCCTTAGGAATTTTAAATCTGCACTTCTCTCTAAGTTTACTTCTAATTTTTAGATCTAGATATCCTTCCTTTTACATTATTGCCATTCATTGATATATCATTTTCTATTAGGGGTTTTGTTCTTTATTGTTCTGTATTTCTTATCTACCCCGCCCACTATTTAGCACATTACAATTTCATTTTTAGATCTAATGTACCATTATTGTTTCTATTTTTTCAAATTTTAATTGTTGGAGCAAATAGATAATCACCTAATAATTAATTAATCATTGATTAATTATTGGGCTCCTTTTACTTTAACTACTTAAGCTAATTTAAAAGTATTTTTTTTATTAGATTGGACTATTTATAGGTCAAGTTGTTTCATTGCGTAGGATTAAGACACTTGTCACAATCTAATCAAATCCTCATCTAGGGTTTGCCACTTTTCTTTTATAAGCATTTATTATTGTACTTTGTAATCATTTCAATAATTCACAATACAATATATAGGTTAATCTCAATATCATATGCTTGTGTGGTTCAATTTTATTTAGATGTGATAAGCATTTTGGTTGTAGGTGATTTCTTGGAGCTGTGGGGTTCACTATCAACTCCAACATTTTTTTAGGTAAAAGGGGTCTAATAATTAATCAATGATAAATTAATTATTAAATGATTACCTATTTTTTTAAAGGGGTAAATGATTTTGACTTAGAGCTATGTACCAGTGAGGTCATAAATGGGGGACCTCATCCCTAATATAAACACTCAACAATAACACCCCAATGGGGTTTGAACCTTGATGGCAAGAACAACACCACAACTTAACCATCACATTATGCCACTTTTGACATTAGATGATTACCTATTTACTTCAACATTAATTTGGTTTTTAATCTTTCTTTTCCTATTATTTTGTTTATGCCTCCTAGGAGTGCTTACCTAAACCCTGACATGACCCAAATTAATAAAAGATGTATATTAAAATGCTCATAATGAAAATAACAATGATTATTATCATGATTCTCATGTAGAGGATCAAGATTTTACAAATAATTTTGATAAGTTGGCTAATGGGAAAAGTATTACACAAATTCTAGACTCTTGATTTTATGTTAAAATAATTGTAATTATGAAATTGAAAAAAGTGAAATTATTACGTTTTTTTTGTTTAAATTAGATTAATTTTTTTACTATAAATTAGGCTTGTCTATTTTTTTATATAAATTGCGCTTGTCTAATTTTTTATGTGTGGTGTGCAATCAAGTTGGTTGAATCCTCACAAAGAAATATGATCAAATTAGTGGTTGTCTATTTGTGTTGATACTATAAAGAATGTGTTTTACTAATGTTTTTATCTTTGTGGATGTGGGAATGAAAATATTTATGCCATGATTGTAATGTTTGATTTCTATTGTTGTTTTATCTTGACTCCCCAAATTAGCTATTTTGGAGACAATCTCTTTAATAAGATTATGTTATTGTAATGGTTGTTGGAGGAGTAAGCATATGATAAAAAAATTATCTTGATTTTCTATCATAATTGATTGTCATATTGATATCACATATCTTGATTACCATTAAGGTGACATGATTAGTTGGAGCATGAGAAATTGAGCATCCTCATTATGGATGCATTTGGTCACTACCTTATACTCTATGTCCAACACATTTGAAGATCACCATCCTCTTAAGATAGTTTGAAATGAGGATTCAATTTATTCTTCTTGTTAAAGGAACCCCATCACATAAGCTCTACTTCTCTTATTATTATAGATTCCATGAGATATGTTTTAAATTTTAGATCACCTTCCATCACTAGAGCTAGGAGAGTCGCTAATTTGAAATCTTACAGAAATATGTATTAGTATGCACACTATTCCACCTAATGCAGTAGTGTGATTTGTGGTTACTATTGGTTTTAGTCCTTCATTGTTAGGTAGTTGGTATAGAGGTAGACTTGTAATGTCTCAATATTTTTCCTTAAAAATTAATCAAACATAAATTTGGTGTATATTTTTTTCACATTTTCAAGTGAGACATTTACATGTCACATTACACTCACATGTACAAAAGATGTCATGTCAATCACAACACTAAAAAATATCAATGATGCACCAAGAATGGTAGCATAAAATGGAATAATTCACTAGTTGTGTGATTAAGTTACCATGATGACTATATGAGAGGATTGATCTTCCTCTATGATGATAAACGAGTACTAGCCCATGAACTCATTCTATGATGAATAGATGGAGTAGGATGAGAGTGAAACTTGTCTCAAATCCATTCCAAGATGACAAAAAAAACCTCCAAAACATAGGAAAACATATACAAGAGGCGGGTCAACTAGGATGTACAAGGCCTCAATCAATTGAAATGACAACTAATCAATTTCATGCAAAGGTATGCTTTCCAATAAAAAGAGGGGACATATATCTAGGTATGACACTTTTCAACAAAGTGAGATTATAGGAAGACTAATAAGACCAAGAGGAATAAATTTTCTTCAAAAAAGTTTAAGAAATGCTCACTATCTAATGACAAGGATAATAGTGTGTAGGAAAATGATAGTGCGCCAAATGGTTTAAAGCACTCTAAAATGACACTAGCATGAAGGTAGGGACCTAGCGCATTGCAATACAATTACAAAACTAAATAGCAACCCCTTTATATTTTGTAGTCTTGTAAAAGTATATGAATGGAAAATTTTATAGAATAAACTTTTGATGACCAATTTTCTTACTTCACTAAGGTTTTTCCTACCAAGAACTCAATTTTGGACCAATAAAAAATTCCAAGAATGATTGAAGGAGTTCTATGATACTAAGCACAAGGTTTCCAACTTGTCAAACATTCTAATAAACACTCTTGACAAGAGCACACAACAAGGATATTAATCATTACATAGAAAAAAAATTGTTTCCTAAGAGAGCTAGAGAGGTGGGAAATAACCAAGGACTCACCCAACTCAACTAGACATGTCATATTGATACAAGGCATGAATTTAATGCACATGAGTGTGAAATATTGATTCCATATAAGTCAACATGAATCCCAAGGTAGAAGAAGAGGGACATTCAAAAGACTTCTCAGAATGCCTTAACCACCAATAATACACTCCTACTTACATGGATACAGACATACAACTGGGATTATAATTGAACTAGGGGTACACCAAACTTATTGATACTATTTCCAACTAATGAAGAAGAAAATAAATTACCTCAATTTAACAAATCATATCATCTATTTTCTCTTGTTTACATATCCATTTTTCTAAAATATAAAACTAGGTGCTCTAACTATTTTATCCACCATATGATAAAATCCATATGGAATGATATGCGCTTTCAAAAATACATCACATGGAATGATAAAAGAAAGGATAGGATCATCACCACTTATATGGATGTGAAATGTTAGGAAAGAGGATCCCCAACATTAATGGGGATTTTTCTACTTGTGTATAACTTATGGGGATCTTAATAGGTGTCTTTCCCTAAGGGAATTTTATTAGGAAAGAGATCACAAGGTGTAAAGATTAACTTTCAACCTCAATGGTGATTCAATCAGACTTGGATCTCAGCCTTTAGAATAATAGGTAGGATCTGAAATCAAATTGAAATGATTTGAATCGCTAAAACTAAATGAACAATAAGACCTAATACATGAAATGCAAATTCTTGAAAGTACAAAAATTGAAATGACAGTTTGCAGGCAGATCTGAGAAGGGTCTGGACACATGTACCTTCCACCAAAAATTGGTTTTGAGATCTACTGAAGGACCTAGGAAAATGGGTCTTGGTTAGGGCTTTTGAAAACACTTTTGATAGTCCTTTGATGTTGGATTTTGGCTTCTGTTTGGCACAGGTCCCACTGTTGAAAAGTCAGAAATAAAGTCTGTGACCTAGTTTCTATGGCTCGACAACCATGATGAAAGCTTACACAACAATACAAAATTGCTCCTTTGAGATTTCTTCAATCCTTCTTTAGTCTATAGTCAACACAAAGAGATTTTTTTTGAAAATGGGGGTTTACCTTATTCAAACCCCAAGTTTGGTAATTAAACGTTGATAGAAAGGAAATGACAATAGAGAAGGAAATGATGAATGAAAAATTTCTTGCTACAACTCACCAACCCTTCAATGGCTTCCCTTAGAGGACTAAAGACAAACACATCTCTCTAGGGAATTTGATCTTTCTTTTCTTGTTGGATTTGGATACTTGAAATGCTTGGATTCTTTAGGGTCAAAAATTCATATTGGCCTTCACAAGATGACATGAACACACATAAGCTTGAACATGATGTTAGGACCTTGATTGTTTCAATAAATTACTGATAAATCTACTCTTTAATGCCCTTGACAATAATATTTTCTCACAAGATTTCTCTCATAAAGTGTGTTAAAATGCTTAGTTTTCAAATGATAAAAAGACTGTAGGGTGAACCCACAAAACTGGTTTACAATTTGAGTGAGGAAGGAAAACTTCCAAAAAATTACCCCATTCAAAAAAAATTCCTTTTGGGGGGGGGTTTGAACAAACTCTAGGTTCAAGCGAACCCAAAAGGGGTTTGCTCGAACTAGGGTTCAAGCGAACCCCTTTAAATGTGGGAAACCACATTTTCCCATTGTGGAAAGGGGGTTCGCTCAAACCCCTTAGGTTCGCTCGAACCCCCCTTTTCCCACCTTCCCACCCTCTGGCACAAAAAAATTCCAGATTTTTTCCCTTCGAAGCTCGGGTTGAGGATGAAAATGGAGGAGACTTCACAAACTCAACTGGATGATGGTATTCCTTGGAATGAACTATCCAACAAATATAATTTTAATATTTTTTGGTTTTATTATGTATGTGTTTTTTTTAGTTTTATTAAACATAGGCTTTTCACCAAAAATCAAGCTCTTTGTTCTACACATGTGGAAAAATAGCATATTATCAAAATAAAATTTTGAAAAATATGTTCAGGATGGGTGTTGATGTCCTTGATCCATTAAAAAAATAAATTGAATTTCGATACTTAGAAAAAAAGTTATGTTGTATACGGTCCGCCTATGTCTGAATTGTAATTTGTTTGACTTCAAAACTTGATTAAGGAAAAAATATTTAATAAAACACTATGAAGCCAAATGAACTAGTTAGATATCATAGTTACAAATCTAAATTCAAAAAAATTAGAATTTTATCTTTCATACAAAAAAAGGTATGTTGTATACGGTGAGCATCACTCCTTAAAAATGTTGTCTTTTTAAAAAAGCTAGTTTTCAAAGGATATGGAAAAAGAAGTGCAATCTGATTCCAAATTTTAAAAAATAAAAATATTTAGAATCTATAGACAAAATTTCACAAATCACTAGTTCGCATCATCTTCAAATTCCTCATGGTTTAGTTGCTATAGGAGCCTGAAAATGAAGATTTAGTTAAAAAAAATTAGTTCAATGTCTAGTTTGCCCAAAAATTGTAAACCTTAAGATAGGTGTTTATCTAATTTCTTGAAAATTAGATTTAAAAGGTCGACAATTGCAAGTTGAATTTGAATCAATAAAATATCGCCAAAATATATTTTAAAATGGATCTTGAAACTTAAAGGGGACCCATTCACCCTTGGGCGAATGGGTCATGGCCTATAAGTCCAAGGAACACATGCTCCAATGCGATTTAATTATTGATTACATTTATTAAATGTTAGTTTCCCTTTTGAAAAATGGTAAAAATAAGGCTTTGGAATGTATAATTTGAAAAATTAGAAGCTTAATTAAGTCCAATAAATTTAGGAACCCAAACATAGTGTGAAATTTTAAAGGTATACAATTTCCTATAGTACAGGATGTAATGCGATCCAACACGAAAAAATCCATAATCATAAATGCAACATTTTATAATTTTAAGCAAACATGCAAATATATCATGACTTGAACATAATAAATCATGCTAATAGACTTATAGAAAAAGTGTGAAAATATCCAAAATGATCCCATATACTTATTATAATTAAAGGCTCATCCCAAACATGGATGGATCATAACACACAAGATATGATACATTGGTGTACAAGTAGATTCTTATTACAATTTACTTAAAGAACCAATTTATAATGCTTATAAAATACAACAAGAAGAGATATATAATAAGTAATATACCACAAGAGTCCAAAATTCTCTCCAATGAGCAGCCTTCAAGTTTTATTGGACCTAATGGTGGCTTGGTGAAATCTTCAGGCCCACTACACTATTCTAGGAGATCAATGAATTGGGTACCAATCACACTCACACAAAAAATACATTTCAACGCTCATGCCAATATAATGCATACAAAAACAATCTAGAAACTCATTTTGATCAATACATATTAGATTATGTATATCACACACTAATACAAGCATAATATAATTCCAACAAAATTTATGCATAAGGTTCCTCAAAATTTCAATGCACACAAATTAATATATGTAAAGGGAAACCACAAATCATTCTCAAAGGTTTCTACATCATCAATGCATGTAATTCAACACATATAAATACATACTAGTTGACAACATACATGTATGAGGATACAAAAATCCACTTATATACATGTAGGGGTCTCAACACACGCTAGATACAAATTATGATGAAAGGATAGTATGAGGGTCCTAGAAGTAAGCTAAGGAGTGAATAAAATAGCATGAAAACTATGAATAATCTTGAATAGGAATTCTTACCTTACATGAGGTCACTCAAAAATATTCATCAAACTCCAAGAGTTTTCACACATCCTATACATCCAAGTCCATTTCCTCATAAGGAATTTATACATGGTGTATTTATCTTATTTTATCACATGTTTTATTTAAGACAGATGTGTTTATGCTCTAACACTCATTTTCTACTATGGAAATAAATTTTAAGTTCCTATTAGCCCAACATTACATTTTTCTTATTGATAGGATTAATTTATGGCTAGTTTCCTTCATTAGTTTATGTCTTTTATCCTTTCAATATGCTAAGTTTGAAAAACATTCCTAAGACTTTATACATCTCTTATACCTTTTATGCACTTTAAACCAGACTTTAGTATGTGGAAATGCAAATATGATAAATGGAATTTGTATGTGTGAATGTATGAATGTTCATGAAAATCAATATGATTCTATGCTTAATTGATGATTGTTAATGATGTATGCCTTAGGATTCAAAACTAAATTCTCATAGCTAGAAGAAATATAACCCACAACAACTAGATTTCTAGCCTGCAACATAAAGGACCACAAATAGTTGCAGGGGAAAGGTCAAACTGATTAAAGTGTGACGATTCCAAAGAAGAACGAAGGTGACCATTGAATGGTCAACCGTGAGTCACCACAAGAACACCAAATAAGATGACAGGGAGAAGAAGAATTCTCATTTGAGAAGGTTAACCCATGACATGACATTCCCAACACGTCTCTATTAGGGTGGTTAATTGTTAGGGTAGAGTTTCCATTTAATTCATCTTCTTTTGCTTCTCAATTATGGTTTTTTGTTACAAGACTAAGTCCTCTCCCTATCTTTGAGGGAGAGTGGACAAATACATTATGATTCCATTTTCAGTCCTAGGATGAATAAGACTCCTCACAAACCCTATATAGTGGGATCTACTGTGAGGAGCAAATCTAGTTAGTTATCTGTTTTAGTTTTTTCCAGTTACTAGTTGGTAATTGATCATTGTTAGTTTTCTATTATTAGTTGAATAATAGATATGTATTGTTGAATGAGAAATATGTAGTAGATTCTTGTTAGAGTTTAGAGTTTTCAATGCAATAAAGGAGTTAGTTCAATATCATGGTTTGTTGATTAAGTAGTAAGTGTTGAAATTTGTTGTGGAGGCAACAACTCAAGCAAGGGCCACTTGAGGTACTACTATCCACTTTATTTTTTGTTATTAGATTAGGTCATGCATTGTTGAATTAAGATAGTTTCCAGTTACATGCATGTGGAATTCATGAATGTAATTATGTAATTGAGTTAGATTCTATAGCTTAATGTGTGATTCATACTCCTGGAGTGATTAGTCATAGGTCAATTTTAAAAGTTAATAGCCACAATATTAAGTGATAAGTACCCATAACACGAGTAACAACTTATGTAACTCATTTCCCCTATTTTTCAAGTTAATGTTTCATTTCCTTTTCCAACCTTCATAGTTTTTTGTACATGTGTAACCACCTATACTCATTGATATAGGGCATGTAGAGTTTATGAATGCACATATAGTGTCAACACTGTTAAAAGTTATAAAGTCTTGGTTGATAATTAAATGAAGCCTCTCATAGAAGATGAATTGTTTAGTTGGGAAGCCATCCTTTGAATTGTGTGTCTACCTATAGCACCAAGTCAATCAAATAGAGAGGCCCTACATTTTTTGCAATGTTGTAGGGGATGGTGCTAAGTTCAAGATTATCCTATGTATTTCAATTCCTTTCAAAGATTTCCTAGTTTAGCGGTTTTGTTTTCAACATTAGGGTAAATAGGTTTTAGCCACCAACACAACATAAGTTACTAACAATGTGCAAGAACCAATGAACTACAAAGTTACAACCATTGTATGTAGAGGGAGCGAGACACCCTGAGAAGATTTCTCACTTGAGCACACAAAGCATTGGAGGATACTAGTGAACATAGTGAACAAAGCGAGGGTATTCCTGAAGAAGAATCATCTCTGACACCAGTACCTACACTAGACATAAAGGAGAATTCCCACATACACATCAACATCATGGTTGATGTAGCAGTAGAAGACCCACCAGAGCATGTAACGTTTGAGTTTCCTATAACCAACTAGGAAAGGATTGCTGCTTTGAAGAATATAGCTCCTTCAACTCTACTTGTCTTCTATGGGCTAGTTACAAAGGACCCAGATAGCTTCCTTTTTGAGTTTGATGTGCTATGATGAAGTTATGACTATACAACAAATGCTCACAGACTCAAATTGTTTCCAACAACACTGAAAGATGCTACTCTAAGATGGTTCATGGGGTTGGGAAGAGATGTTGTTCCCAATTGGAACACAATGAAGACAAGATTCTTAGAGAAATACTAGGATTATTGTAGGGACATAGATAGAAAGAGGGATGACATCTTCAGGATGTCAAAAAAGGAAGATGAATCTTTGGAGGATTATATTGAGAGGTTTCATTTTTGCCTCAAGAAATCCCATCCAAATAGACTCTTTGATGAATCCCTAGAATTGGTAAACTTAAGGGGAGTTAATGAAGATTGTATGGATGCACTCAACCTCATTGGGGTAGGAGATGTCTCACATTTACCATTTGATGAGATTTGCAAAGTATGTAGAAACTATTCAAGGTCTTTTACTAAGAATATTAGAGGAGACAAAACATCTTCTACAAACAAATCATCCACTGGAGTCTCAAGGGTGGAGCTAAGCATATTCTATCAAACATGAAGGAAGATATCATAAGCCACTTGGCTACACAATTAGATACTCTTCACATCAAGAAAAAGAAAGAGGAAGTAGAAGAAACCCTCACATAATACTTCCCATAATGTACACAAAAGAAGATCAATAACAAGTGCAAGAATTTGGCCAATATTTCTGAAGATAAGAAAGGGAAGCCAAAATTTCATGCCCAAGAAGATGAACATGGTCAAGTGTTTTACTTATCTCAACACAAACCATGAAAGCCAAGAAAAGGTATGCCCTAAGACCCCTTGACCTATAACATGTCATTTATAGTTAATAATGAAAATTTATCTAATTGGAATGCTCAATCTTGGATCAATGTGCAAAAATCACAATGGCCAATGCCTCAATCAAATTGGAATCAACAATGAAAAAACATGTGGCCACCACAAAATTTCTAAGGAATTAATTATAATTCTCAATGGCTGCCCCAACAAAATCAATGACAACCTCAATGGCAATGAGGTCAATAATGGTAAAATAAAAATCTCAACTATTAGTAGCCACAACAACCCATACAACAACATAAATCCATAATGCCAAACCCTTCAAAACCTGCACCAGATCCACCGAGAGCATCTCAATTGCTAGCACAACCTGCACCTAACCCAAATAATAAGCTTGTCCAACAAATTTATGCTAATGATGCCATACAATACCCCACCTATAGGGTTGAGGTGAGTGATGTATACCTTAGATTAGGGATGATGTTAGCTAGGGATTCATCTCCCCATATCACTAAATTAATGGATGAGGAACTCTCAAAATAACCCATGGAAAAACAACCTAAGGAACCCGAGTCAAATTAGGTCAGTCCAACAACCATGATTTTAGAGCCTCCATTCCTTGAGAGATTAATAGTCCAAAAACATCACTCAAATGCTTAAATTGATCTATTGGACAACTCAAGGATGTTTGCATCAAGATACCCCTCATTCAATCCATTAAGGAAGTACCCATTTATACCAAAATAGTGAGAGAACTATGCCTCAAAAAGCTAGGCAAGAAATGTAGGGACCCTCAAATTATACATGTCTTAGGATAACTTGCAGACATTATGTTGGAAGACATAACTATTCCCAAGTATGCAGACTTTGGGAGCCATGTAGTGGATCTCAAAATCAATGGTACTCTCATTAAGAATAACTTAATTGACCTTGGGGTAGCCATTAATGTAATGACCAAAGAAACCATGAAACTATTACACCTAATGGAGCTTAGACCTTCACCAATTGTGTTATAGTTAGCAGATAGGTCAGCAGTCATGCCTAAGGAAATCATAGAAGACTTGGTAATAACATTAGACTCAAGGGAGTACCTTGCAAAATTTATGGTGTTGCAGCCTAAGGCTAATCTTGCAGAATATCTCCTCATCTTAGGGAGACCTTGGTTGACAACTGTAGATGCCTTTATAGGTTGCAGGTATGGTAACATGATCATTTCCAATGACTAAGAAACTAGTCCTCTATCCACTTGCCCAAGCACATGCATATTTGGAGAAAACTATATGGCCTACCTTAGATGAGGAAGACCAATACTCCTTACAAACTTTGATAACTATTAAATGCAATCCCTTGTTAAAAAAACAAGATGAAGATGAATTGATTGCAAACGTCATGCAAAATATTTATGGTAGGGACCCACAACAACATGAATTTTTAACATATTTGCAAGACCCTTTGCAAAATATAATTCCCATCAATACATCTAAGTTTATATCCCAGATTTTACACACCTTATTTCCAAATCACTGTATTCCAAATATAGTAGGTCTTGACATTTAATTTGTCCAAACATCATCCTTGACTTTAGAGATTATACCAAGCAAGACATTAAATGTAAACAACCAATTAACTACTACACAACATAACTCATTGCTGAAAGCATTGCAAGCACATGTGACAACATTTGCATGGGATTACCATGATATGAATGGAATAGACCCAAACCTATACATTTATTGGATTTGCATCAATGAAGGATAAACCAATTAGGCAACAACAAAGGATAATGAACCTTGCAGTCTATGACATAGTCAAAGAAAAATTATTAAAGTTGTTGGATGTAGGATTCATATACCCAATCTCTGACAGTCAATGGGTGTCCCCACTAGTGATTGTACCTAAGAAAGGAGGGAAATGGAGAGTATGTGTAGACTACTATGATTTGAATGCAACAAATAGGAAATGCCACTTTCCCTTTCCATTCATTGACCAAGTACTGGATTTGCTAGCATGCAAGCAATACTTCTCCTTTTTTGGATGGCTTTAGTGGATACAATCAGATTAAGATATCCCTAGAAGACAAAGACACAACAACCTTCACATGCTCTTGGGGTACATATGCTTACTCTATCTTGCCATTTGGGTTGTGTAATGCACCTGACACTTTCCAAAGGGTAGTACTAAGCATATTCTTTGACTTTTCTCATGATTTCATGGGGGTTTACATGGATTATTTTACAACTTATGGGAATACCTATGAAGAAGCATTTCCAATTTGGATAAAGTAATACAGAGATGTCAAGATCATCACCTATTCCTAAGTCATGAAAAATGCTTCACGATGATGATCAAGGGAGCAATTTTGAGACATTTTGTTTCTAATAAGGGAATCCAAGTAGACTCCAACAAAATTCAGCTAATATCAGCCCTACCTATACCCCCAAAAAAAGGATGTTAGAAGCTTCCTTTGCCATGCTGCATACTATAGGATATTCATACAAGATTTTAGTAAACTTGCAACACCACTATTTGTCTTATTGTCTAAGGATGTAGAGTTTGAATGAACAATTGCTTGTCAACATTCCTTTGAAGCTCTCAAGGAAGCATTAACCAATACCCCTGTCTTAAGAGGACCAAACTAGAATTTACCTTTTGATATCCATACAGATGCTTCTGATTTTGCAATAGGAATTGTGCTAGGACATAAAGATGGAAACCTTGAGTATTCCATTTATTATATCAGTAAAAACCTTCAAGGGGTAGAACTCAACTAAATAGTAACTAAGAAGGAAATGTTAGCAATGGTTCATGCAATCAACAAATTTAGACACTACATTACAAGGTATTTTGTATTCATACATATTGATCATACAACAATAAGGTATATAATGAACAAACTAATAGTTGGAGGCATGCTTGTAAGGTGATTATTGCTACTTCAGGAATTTGATATAACTATTGTGGACAAGCCAAGGAAAGCCAATGTAGTAGCAGATTTCCCCTCTAGAGTGCCAGCCAAATCAAAAGAAGATGTTGTAGATGATTCATTCCCATACGAGAACCTATTTTCTCTCTCTCTACATACACCTTGGTATGCAAACATAGCCAACTATCTGGTAGCAAGGAAAACTCCACCACATCTCTCACCAAGGGAGAAGAGGCAATTAGTTCAGAATTTTTTTCCTTACTCATGGATAACATGGTACTTATTCTACATAGGACCTAACAACATAATGAGAAGATGCATCAAAGAAGATGAAGTATATGATATCCTTAGAGCATGGCATGATGAACCTTGTGGTGGACACTTTGTAGTAAAGAGGACAACTCTTAAGATTTTGAATACTAACTATTATTAGCCAACACTTTATAAAGATGCAGTAAATTACATAAGAGTTGTGATAGATGTCAGAGAATGGGAAGACTAAAAAAGATGGATGAGATGCCATTATAACCACAACTAGTAATAATACCATTTGATAAATCGGAACTAGATTTTATTGGTCCCATCTCCCCAACATCAAATAACAAAGAATGCATATTGGTTTGTGTAGATTACCTAACTAAATAGGCGGAGGTTGAATATTTGCAGTTTGCAAGAGACGGAATTGTGGAAAATTTTATCTATGAAGATATATTCACATGATATGGTGTTCCTAGAGAGATTCCCATAGACCAAGGGCCATAGTTTACATCAGATCTGATCACAAAACTAGTAGAAGAATATGAGGTCATACATAAAAAGTCTACACCCTACCACCCTCAAGCAAATGGTCAAGTGGAGGTCACTAACATAGAAATTAAAAACATCCTCACAAAGACAGTGCAACTCCATAGGAAGGACTGGGAAGCCAGGTTACCTGAAGCAATTTGTGTTTACATGACAACTCGGAAGATACAACATGTTTTACACCATATGAGTTGGTGTATGATAAAAAGGTAGTACTTCCAATAGAGTTTGAATACAATACTCTAAAAACAACAGTCAAATTGAGCATGGACTTAAAAATAGCACATAAGGAGAGGTTACACAACCTCAATGCATAAGGAGAGGTTACACCATATTAAAATCATCCAAAAAAGAGAATGCATTAGCATGACCAATTTATTCAAACCAAGGAATTAAGTGTAGCTGATTGGGCTTTACTATATGATTCAAGGTACAAAGATTACAAAGGGAAACTATAGATTAGATGGCTTGGGCCATATGAGGTAAAAATAGTCTTTCCAAATGGAGCAGTTCAATTACAAACAATTGATGATGTATGATTTTCATTACTAGTTAATAGACATAGGTTGAAGCTCTAAATTGATTAATTATTTTCCTATAGAAATTCACATGAAGTACTTATTTTTTAGATACTTTATTCAATTACACACCATACATAAAAGATCAACTGTTTGCATCCTATCTACACAATCATGTTCTTTTAGATGACACTACTTGGAATCCATTGATGTTTGTAGGTGATATCCAAATAAGAGCATTGACCTCTTATAAATTAGAAATGAGCATCAAAGGGAAGAATTCTACAAGAATACTATGAAAGAGAAAAATCTATTACCTTATAGCTAAGGAAGGAGTTAGTGGATCCAAATGCAGTAATAGATCAATGGTTAGAACTCTTGGATTATAGAGGAGTTGGAAATAAAATAATGTATATCAAAAAATAGGATTATGCAAGGATGAAGGGATTAGCAACAAGGACTATTAATGAAGCCTTTAAATTTTTTCAAAAAATATGGGAAGAACTTTCACAAGAGCTGAAAAGAAAGGATCCACACTCTGTTTATAACTATGTAGTTCATAGGTCTCACAAGTATATAGTCATTATGCTAAACAATGGAGTTACATGGTTTCCACTTGTCTTTCACCCTCCTATCCTCCTATTTCTAGTACCACACTGGATAGGGAAGAAATGATGGGAAGAAAAAGCTGCATAAAACAAAAGATTGGTGAAGCTCTCAGATCAAAAAGGCTATTATTTGAAGTAGGTCAAGGGAGCTAACATTGTGGCTGAGTTTAGGGAGATAGCTCTACAATATATCCTCCAGCCTTAAAAGTTGCTTTAAGACAAGCAATGGATTAGTTGGGGGGAAGTGATGGACTTAATTTATGGCTAGTTTCCTTCATTAGTTTATGTTTTTTATCATTTAAATTTTCCAAGCTTCATAGACATTCCTAAGACTTTATACATAGTTTATACCTTTTATGCACTTTAAACCAAACTTTAGTATGTGGAAATTCAAATATAATATGATGAAATTTGTATGTGTGAATGTATGAATGTTCATGAAAATCGGTATGATTCTATGCTTAATTGATTATTGTTAATGATGTGTATGCCTTAGGATGAAACTAAACTCTTGCAACTAGAAGAACTGTAACCCACAACAACTAGATTTCCAGCTCGCAACATAAGGGACCATAAAAAGTTGTAGGGGAAATGTCAGAATGATTAAAGTGTGACAGTTCCAGAGAAGAACGAAGGCAACCATTGAATGATCAACTATGAGTCACCACAAGCACACGGAATAAGATGACAAGAAGAAGAATAAGTTTGATTTGAGTAGGTTAACCCATGACATGACATTCCCCATGAAACATGCCTCTATCATGGTGGTTAACTGTTAGGGTAGAGTTTTAATTTAAATTCTCTTCTTTTGCTTCTCAATTATGGTTTTGTATTACAAGACTAATTCCTCTCCCTATCTTTGAGGGAGAGTGGAAAAATACATTATAGTTATGTTTTCAGTCCTAGGATGAATAAGACTCCTCGTAGACCCTATATAGCAGGATCTACTGTGAGGACCAAATCTAGTTAGTTATCTGTTTTAGTTTTTTCTAGTTACTAGTTGGTAATTGATCACTATTAGTTTTGTATTATCAACTAAATAATAGATATGTATTGTTGAATGAGAAATGTGTAGTAGATTCTTGTCAGAGTTCAAAGTTTTCAATGCAATAAAGGAGTTAGTTCAATATCGTGGTTTTCTAATTAAGTAGTAAGTGTTGACATCTATTGTGGAGGAAACAAATCAATCAAGGGCCACCTGAGGTACTACTATTTGCTTAGTTTTTTGTTATTAGATTAGTTCATTCATTTTTGAATTAAGATAGTTTCCAGTTACATGCATGTGGAATTCATGAATGCAATTTTGTAATTGAGTTAGATTTTGTAGCTTTATATATGTTTCATACTCTTGGAGTGATTAGTCATAGTTCAATCTTAAAATTTAATAACCAAAATCTTAAGTGATAAGTACCTATAGCATGAGTAACAAATTACATTTATTTCCCCTGTTTTATAGGTTAACGTTTCATTTCCTTTTCCAGCCTTCATAGTTTTTTGTACATGTGTAACCACCTATACTCATTGATATAGGGTGTGTATATTCAATGAATGCACATATAGTGCCAACACTATCAAAAGCTTACAAAGTCTTGGTTGATAATTAAATGAATCCTCTCATAGAAGATGAACTAATTAGTTTGGGAGCCATCCTCTGAATTATGTGTCTACTTGTAGTACCAAATTAATCAAACAATAGAGAGGCCCTACACTTAGCACAAAAAATAATATTGAAATTCATGGCACGTTTCCTAACGAAACAAAATCATAATATATTAGGGAGGATATTCATCACAAAAAATAAAATAACAATCAAGCTTTAATTTTCAATTTTTTATTTTCTAAAAGGTAGGAAAACCATGAAATCCCCACAACCACCATTGATGATGTTGACCCTCAATTTGAGCTATAAATAATGAATTAAATGTAATATTAAACTTAAAACTCAAATCGCAAGTCACAGTCATGATAGATCAATAATACAAGCAAGTAACAATGCAATGAAAAGTATAAAAAAGAACTACACATCAATCCTCCATTATTTTGGGTGTGTTCTTAGATGAAGGATGATAGTATTATGTGATTCTCTAAGTTCAATTTGACAACACAAGGTTAATAAGCAATTGATTCTTGTTAAATTTTTTTGGAAAGCCTTCCTTTAATAGTTTTTATTAGATTCACATGACAACTGAGGGGGGGGGGGGTGTGAATCAGTTCTATACTTTTAAAATATCAGAACCCCTCATTAACATTCAGATCTAGATTAGTTATTAAACCCTTATCCACCATTAAACCCTTAACATGCATTAACATAATGTAAACATGTAAAGCAATAATGCAAACACATAAGAACACTAGATTTACGTGGAAAAATCAAGAAGGGAAAAACCACAGTGAGGATTAGCTCACTAATATATGAATTACAAAACTAAATATAATAAGGCTCACTGCCAAGGGCTCACTTTCTAGAAAGATAAAGAAAGGCTCACTACCCGTGGCTCACTTCCAATGGACTCACTATCTAGAAGAAAGAAAGAAGGGGTGGCTCACTTCCAATGGACTCACTATCTAGAAGAAAGAAAGAAGGGGTGGCTCACTTCCAATTTGAGTTGGGAGGAAAATAAAATTAATGACCTTTAACACCTTGTTTGAGAATTAGGAGGTAAAGGAAATGGATATCCTTTTATGCCTTGTTAGAGGGTTAGAAGGTAAAGGAAATGTATGAATTCCAATGCCCTTTTAGAGAGTCAAGAGACAAAGAAAATGGATGACCTTTGATACCTTGTTAGGGCATTAGGGATCAAAGAAAATAAGGGACCTCCAATACCTTCTCTATGGATTGGGAGGTAAACAAAATGGATGAACTCCAATTCCTTGTTAGAGAGTCAAGAGGAAAAGGAAATAAATGAGCTCTTATACCTTTTTGACTATTAGGAATCCAAGGAAATGGGGGACATCTAATACCTTGTTGGGTAGTGGGGATTATAGGAATTGTACGACCTTTAAAAACTTGTTGGGGGTAATAAAAAAGGATGAGATTTGAAAGAATAATTGGGGCTCATAGAAAAGGATGACCTCCAAAGAACTTGTTATGGGTTAAGGAATTTGGATGACCTTTAGTAGACCTATCAGGGGTCAATAGATTTGGATGACTTCTAAAACAAACTTGTTTGGGGTTAAGGGATTTGGATGAAGTATAGCAAACTTTTATGGGGCCAAGGGATTTTGATGATCTTCAATAGAATTATCATGGGTCAACATATTTAGATGACCTCTACCAAAATTATTTAGAGTCAAGGGATTTGGATGAACTCTAGTAGACTTTTCAAAGGCCAAGACATTTGATGAATTTAAATGCCTTTGTCGAGCTACTGGTAAGTAGAAGAAAGTGATTAATTTCAACTTACATAAAGGCCAACTATACAAGAATACAAATAAAGGATGAATTAATTTTTATAAATGATTAATATTTATTTAATTAATGATCAAGGTATGGTTGAAAGTATTAATTAAATAATTATATTTATTTAATTAATAGTCAAGTATGGTCATGTGTGGGTGATTTTAGGTGTATACAATTTCCCCCTCTTTGAGATGGTGTTGCAACTAAGCGAATAAAAATTGTCTCAAAAGAAGAATAAAACACATTGATTAGGAATAGATGATACTAGTGGCAAGACTCCCTAGTCATTGGAAAAATAGTGACAACAATGGATTGGATGATGCTTTGGAATAATTAATGGATATAACCTCAATTATTTTATGGACAAGGTGGATGTACACTATTTGTCTTTGATATCCATACTAGTGATTAGCTCATGAATGTGTTCCTTGATTTTCTAATATTATTTGGTTGGGTGTCTTTATTTCTTGCATGTATTATACACTTTAAGGTGGCTAGCTTGCATGGACTTCATTCATTTAGTTTCCCACATAGATTTAATTATAGAGATGATAGTTCTAGGGGTATTTTGGATATCGTTAATGGACTTAGGATCAATAAATTCTTGTATGATGACACTTGAAATTGGGTGAGGATGTTTCCAAGATAATTTTGAGTAGCCTTAATGGGCTTAGGGTTGGTGAGTCTATTGTTGATGATGATAGAGGATGATGATGTTGAATTGGGGGTTTGATAAGATCCTTTGCATTTTCTTGTGCCATTTTTTAGCAGTCCTTGCATAAAATACATCATAGTTTATTTGGGTAGTGTCGGATTAGGTGATTGATAAAATTATTGTGAAGTTTTGGATGATACAATTTCATAGGAGGATGAGTTCTTAATTGAATTGAATTGGTTGTGAGGGTATTTATGTATAATTTTTCTTCCCTTGTTCACAATTAAATGAGGATGACTTTATGGAAATTTGATTTTGGTTTGTGGGATAGCTGGTACTAGAATCTTGGTTTAAAGGATTTCAATTGTTTATTCTTAGGTATAGAAACTCTATGCCCATTTTATCATAACAAAATCGTCAAGGATGTCTTGGTCAATATTAATATTGATGGGACTTTTAACAATTTGTCAAATTTTTTTTTGGTTTTGGGCATATCTGTTCATCTTTGGTAAATGGGGGTCTAATGTTCAGGGTTTAGGGTTTTGTTAACCATACTAAAAATTGATTTTACCATTTTAAACCCTTACATTATATTTTTGAATTGACCTATGATTGGGGGTTACTCACCTTCTATGTCTTCTGACTGTGCCCTATTTTTTGTACTATTACCGGCCCCTTCACCCGACCCTTCAGTCTTTTATTTTTCCTAGACAGGTGGTTTTCCCTATGTTTAACTTGTGCCTAAAAATTTGTGCCTCTATGGGTTTTCTTTTCCTATTCTCCCTGTCGGCCCCATTGTCATAAATAAATTTTCCATATGCCGTTTGGCGGATCGTTAGATCACACAGTTCAGATCTGGACTATTCCTTGCAGACCTCACACGCTCGAATTAATGTTCTCAAAAATGTCGCGAGGTGTGTGAGTTGGTGACACGTTGCCTGGCTTCGCAGTACAAGGTGGCTAGATGGGGCCTACTGCTCGGTTGCGAGTTTCTGACTGCGAGGGGTGTGATTGGTTGCTGGTTTTCCCCGAGTGGTGATGTGGATCTTTTCAACGATCTTTGAATCGATCTGAGTCGTCTGACTTGCCAGGTCATTTCATATCGAAGGTTTGAATTCAAAATTTTTAATTCACCCATGTGAGGATTATTTGCGCTCTACAAGTTATTCTCATTAATGGCGCAGGTCTTTTAGTGGATTTCATCCTGATTTCCTTCGTGTGAGCGATATCCACTTGATAATGAAATGATGGGCTATATGCCATTTTCCATGAGCTCAAAATTATTTTGTGGTGGCAACATCAACCACTAATCGTTCACTTGCTTGTACTGCAATTTGAGCAATTAATGTTTACTACACCGGCTTGCTCGATAAATACTCGCGAATTTGCTCATCAGTATCATTGTATTTTGAGTTTGTTTTGTTGTAGGTGATTGATTTTCTTGCTGAGTTCGAGATCACAAATTCAATGGATAAGTTAGAAGTACGACGAAGTGCCAGGATGGGTGTGGTGAATTTGCGATAGAAGGTTAAACAAACTATTCCTGATACTTCTGGGACAGTGGCTAAAAGAGTGGAAAAGAGGTCGGGAAGTTGCATGTCGCCTATCGAGCTCTCTTCGGGCTTTGATGGTGATGGGTCCAAAACTGATTCGGACTACCGCAACTATCTCATGGCCCTAACTAAGATCATGGGAGTAGATGAGGAGGTCCTCGTAGTTACTCTAATTGCTGTGGTGCCACCGTGTAATGTTGTCGGGTATGGTGTTGGTACAAGCAAGGGTAATAAAGTGGTCTTGCTTCACACTGAAGTGAGAACTAGGAGTGGTCGCTTGTATCGGGGCCGCGTGGGTACTCGGGATGCAGGGAAATGATTGGTGTTGCTGGGGTTGTGTTTTTTGCTTTTTGGGGTTGTGTTGGTGGTTCGGGTCTGATGCAGACATGTGTGTGGGTGGTGCAGTGTTTTTTGTCCTTTTTGGCTAGTTACAGGGGTGTAACCATTTTTTTGATTTCCTCTGTGCGTATCATAGCCATTTCTGATGATGAGGAATTTTTTGAAATGAATCTGAATTTCATTTGGTTAGAATGAAATTCATTTTGAAATGAACAATGGAGCCTGATGCTTGTTGCTCTCCTATTCTATAAAGGAGATTTTATGGCTCATTGTTGATGTCGGATATTTTGTGTCCTAAGGCTTAGGTGGTGTACAGTAAGAATTATATTGTGGCATCTGGAAGTTTCTAGCTAGGAAATCATTCCAGGTTGGGTGTTGTATAAAGTAAGCATGCTATGCTTTTGTAATCATTGATATCAATAAATTTAAGGAAAAAAAATTATGACAATTTCTCTCTTGTGTGCATATCATGGATTATGAATGGATTTATCAATGATTTCTTCATTCAGCTTCAATGGTATATTTGCATGTGTAATTATTTTTCCTGCTTTAACTTAATGAGTTAATGAAATGCTTGGAAAGAAGTTACAGGTCTGTGATAGTGTACTTAGGATTTACTAAGGAGTACTGTTTTAAATACTAGAAAATCTTATGATGTAAAGCATTATAATGATAAGTTCTATAATATCAGGGTTGTGTTTTATGTGACTCTTGCCTGGTTGGATGAGGCACTGGGTTTATTCATTCAGATTCCTTTTTAGAAGTACAAGAAGATAGCTCTAAGTGTAAAGGTTCAAGATCTGAACAACTAAAAAATCAATTCTATCTCTTTTGAGATACAAATCTTATACTAAATCTGCTTTCCTAGCTTTAGATAGTTATCATTTTTCTTTGGTTTGCCAAAACTTGACCAGATGTTGTCTAGTTGCATTTATAGGAATGCATCTATGTATAGAGGTGTTCTTGAGGCATGAAGCACTATTATGAACACGTATAGGAAAACCCTCCTTGGTTTCATAGAGCCAAAAGTGTAGGAGATCTCAGTCTTTGACTGAATCTCATCAGTTGGCCACTAACTTTGGAATTCTTAAACATAGAGGTTGGCTACCTCTTAGAGAGTTTCAAAGTTTAGCTAGAAAATTAAAACACCAACAGAATGGCGACTCTGTTGGGGACACACTCAGAAGTTTTGGCTGCAAAAGGTGTTGTTATAGAGTCATTAAAGTGTTGAACTATTTTGGTAACCAAAGGTTGAAAATGATTGAATTATTTTTTCTACTTAAAGTCACTAGCTGATTGGTGATTTTATTGGGGAGAACTTCTGAGAAATTTAAAAAAAATAGAGAGAAACCACATAAGTAGGTGGTGGCCTTCCACAGTAATTTGTTTGGTGGATCTAAACTTTAAGTTTGGATGGTAAGAGGTTATGGATTTGGAGAAGCTTGGTAACATTGTGATTTCAGAGTATTTAAGTGTGACTCTATTGTGGACGAAGACCCAGAACATGATCAGTTTTTGAAAAGGAATTTCATATTCTTTTGAAATTCAGTCCTCTGTTGAGGAGGTGGCGACTCTGTCTGAAGAACCAGTTGATATACAAGGAAAAATCCCAGATATGTAATATTTGCAGTCAGGGAGAGAGGGTTAACAAGTGTTGCTAAATTTCTAGGTATTCTCATTAATCTAAGCAGATCAATATTCTGATTATGAGAGGCGTTCGTAACTAGGGATGATTAATGGTTCCTAATTAGATGTTCTAAGCATTAAGAAAGGAACAGTGGTTAGCTTTTACATAATTTTAATAGTGCAATATGTAATATGATCGGAGAAGTATATTTATGTTGTATTATGCCTCTAAAACACTTAGGCATGAGTATTTCGGTCAAATGTTAAGATCATGGTTGAATTAGTAAATGATGTGTTTGATAACCATGTATAAAATTGATAGTGATTGAATGGGTATAAGAAAGTTTCTGTATGAGATGTCAAACACAAATATGCGAAGGGAACAAGTTTCACCAAGCCCTTTAGGGGATCTTGTAGTTCAAAGGTATATGCCATTTATTTTTAGTGGTATTAAGGGTTTCCCTAATCTAATTCCTAAGAAGATTAGGAAATATTTGCCTAAATACACAGGGCAAAGTGCAGAATCTGCCTTTGAGCATCTGCAAAATTTTAAAGATATGATGGGGGATTATGAAGTCATCCATGAGGATGTTGTTATGAAGTTTTTTGTGCAATCCTTGAAGAATGATGCTAGGGATTGGTTCTCATATTTTCCTACTTGATCTATCAATTCATGGAATCAGTTGGTGATAGTTTCTATTGAACAATTTGGTAAAAGAGTAAACCCGAGCATAGTAAGAAAGGGTTTTATGGGAATCCACATAGGAAAAGATGAGCCAGTTCCATATTTTAATCTCAGGTTTTCAAGAGCTGTAAGAGAAATCCCAGAAGAAATAAGACCAAATGAGGTTGAATGCCTAGTTGTATATCTTGGTGCTTTTGACAAAAAGATGGGTTACTTGTTAAGAGATAAGGAACCTACGATATTATATTAGGCATATCTAATGGCTATGGATATTGAGAATAACATGAAATATTCAATGATGAAAGGGTATCTAGCTGCAAGTGTTGGTTACCCTTGCACAACTCATACTAGTACAATTCCGAAATTGGTTGCAAGGAACACTTGTTATAATAAGAATGCTTTGGCAACAGTAATATATCCATCATTATAGTATGAAGATGATGATGAAACCCAAGTTGAAAACCAGCTCGATATGAGTAGTGATGATCAACACTCTTTTGTGCAAGAATTGTATGAGATGAAGAGACAAGAGGGAGAATCACCATATAAGCTCTTTTTGAGGTTTTTGGATGCTTTGATGGAAGTTCCTAGAGATTCAGACCTGATGATTTTGTATGCATTGATCTATTTTGTGAAATTTATGAGCCTGGGTTGAGTGCTTTGCCAAAAGAATTGAAACTTGGTAACCTTGCCCAAGTCCTTAAATGGATAGAGATAGCATAATCAACCAAGAGCATATATGCACAAAATGAAGATGACAATTGCTCTTTTGAAGAGTGTTGGACAACTATACTAAAGCTTGAGGAGCAAGGTAATGGAGAATGAAACGAGACACCAAGTGCTTTTCTATGTCATGATTACAATCCACATGTTGCCAAGGTTTTGGTACAGGCTAGTGATTGTGAATTTGGTAGTAATGATTTCTTTTTTGAGGATGAAGTGGAAACAATTCCCTTACCATAGTTTTCTGGTAATACAGAGCCTCATGATGTCATTTTCTTATAGGTGAGGAGACAAATTTCAAATGATAAATATTTGGAGTATACTCTAGATGAGCTAGCAGTGCAACATGTTTGTTGTGTAAGTGATGAGGAATTGGAATACAATGAGGTGTGTGTTCAACACTATGATCTAAGGAACAATATTGAAGATAACCAACACATTGATGAATGCAATGGTGTTATTGATATTGCTCGTGAAATTTTTTCAACTTGTGCTGAAATTTTCACTTATAAATTAATACATACAGCAGGTGGTGTTGAACATAGGGAGGCTAGTGCACACAACTGTTTATCTATTGTCCTTATTGATATTGATTTTCTTGAGCCTACTCTCAAGGTATGTTGTTTTGAGTTGGATGATGATGTGAAGAATGAATCAGAAAATGTTCTCAAACTTGAGATGAATACATTTGTTCATTCCCTAGATGTTAATGTTGTATATGATCCCTTTTCTTATGATACCAAGGTGTGTTCTGGTGTACTTGAACCGAAATGTCAAAACATGTGCCCATGTTGCACTGATCCATATAAGAATGCTCCTGAATATGCATCTTTTGTCTTTGATATATTCAAAGATGATTTCCATGATACACACCAAGTTGTTTATGAGAGTTTTTAGTTTGATCTGCAAACTGATTCTAATGTGAAAACTGATAATCAAAATGAGATTAATAGTTACAGCCATGTGGCAGAATGTGAATTCTATTTTTGTCAGCTGGAAGAAGTTTTCACAAAGTGTGGCAATGAGCAAGATACTGAAGGATGTTGTTTTTAGTTTGAGAATGATTCATATGATGAATGTGATAAATTTTTGCCACATAATAGTCATTATTCTGAAAGTGTTCCTACCTTTCAAATGCAGAAAGGCACAATGGTTATAAACATGTTGATAATGTTGTGAATGATTGCCTGTTAGGAGAGGTCAACATTTTTAATTAGGAAAATGGTTGTGATCAAACTAGGCTTTCATATGGTTTTGATCATTATTTTCAAATCATGTCACTTGATGCAGAATCAAAAAATGAATAAAGTGGCAATGATGTGACTTATTTATTTTGGTTGCCACTTGATGACAAAGATGAACATGGAGCAAGTCTCTACTTGCCCAAAGGCAGCCTGGCATTTACGTTTGTAAAGGTGCAGTCGTTCATGTTGTTATGGTTTGATAAGTTCAAGCATGAGCTGAGGGAGATCACATCTTTTTACAGAATTGTGTTTGACAAGGGTAAATGTTGATTCCCATTTTTCATTTGTTGGCCCGGGTCACCAGATGAAGCTGAAAAAGAAAACATGAATAAAGGAGTGGTTTGAGGACACCTAGTGGACTCAAAATTTGGTCTACTCTCCCTAGAGATCTGGATTCTTGCTATGCCCACATGGGGGCATACATCCCCAATCGAAGCCACTGATGGGACTTTTAAAATTTTTTCAAAAATTTGTTTGGTTTTGGGCATATCTGTTCATCTTTGGTAAATGGAGGTCTAATGTTCAGGGTTTAGGGTTTTGTTACCCATACTAAAAATTGATTTTACCATTTTAAACACTTACATTATATTTTTGAATTGACCTATGATTGGGGGTTACCTGCCTTCTATGTCTTCCGACTGTGCCCTATTTTTCGTACTGTTACCGGCCCCTTCACCCGACCTTTCGATCTTTTATTTTGCCTAGACGGGTGGTTTTCCCTATGTTTAACTTGCGCCTAAAAATTTGTGCCTATGTGGGTTTTCTTTTCCTATTCTCCTTGTCGGCCCCACTATCATAAATACATTTTCCATATGCCATTTGGCGGACCGTCGGATCACGGAGTTCAGATCTGGACCGTTCCTTGTAGACCTCGCAGGGTTTCCTGCTGACGTCACTAAAGTGGTGTGAGGTATGCGAGATGCCGCCATCTGTCAAGTACGGTGGGGTGGGGCCTATCCTGAGGCACCAACAGTGACAAGTGGATGTCATTTTGATGGTAGATATTTATTGATAGGGATTAATGATGACCATCCCTCGCAAGCCTCGCACACTCGGATTAATTTTCTCAAAAATGCTGCGAGGTGTGCGAGCTGGTGACACGTTGCTTGGATCCGTAGTACAAGGTGGTTGGATGGGGCCTACTGCTCAATTGCGAGTTTCTAACTGCGAGGGGTGTGATTGGTTGCTGGTTTTCCCGAGTGGTGATGTGGACCTTTTCAATGATCTTTGACTCGATCTAAGTCATCTGACTTGCCAGGTCATTTCACATCAACGGTTTGAATTCAAAATTTGCAATTCACCCATGTGAGGATTATTTGGGCTCTACAAGTTATTCTCATTAATGGCGCAAGTCTTTCAGTGGATTTCATCCTGATTTCCTTGTGTGTGAGAGGTATCCACTTGATAATGAAATGATGGGTTGTACGCCATTTTCCATGAGCTTGGAATTATTCTGTGGTGGCAACATCAGCCAATAATTTCTTGCTTGCTTGTACTGCAATTTGAGCAATTAATGTTTACTACATCGGCTTGCTCAATAAATACTCGCGGATTTCCTCATCAGTATCATTGTATTTTGAGTTTGTTTTGTTTGGAAGTGATTGATTTTCTTGCTGAGTTTGATCTCACAAATTCAATGGATAAGTCAAAAGTATGATGAAGCGCTAGGATGGGTGCGATGAATTTGTGATAGAAGGTTAAACAAATTGTTCCCGATACTTCTGGAACAGTGGCTAAAAGAGTGGAAAAGAGGTTGGGAAGTTGCACGTCGCTTGTAGAGCTCTCTTCGGGCTCTGATGGTGATGGGTCCAAAACTGATTTAGACTACCACAGCTATCTCATGGCCCTGACTGAGCTCATGGGAGTAGACAAGGAGGTCCTCACAGTTACTTTAATTGTTGTGGTGGCACCGTGTAATGTTCTCGGGTCCGGTGTTGGTGTAAGGTTAAAAGGGAATTGTAATTGATTTGAATGGAATTGAATGGATAGGATAGAAGACTACGGTTATGAGGATGGATAGAAGGATGAATTGGATTAGAGATAAGTATGGGTGAATATTTTAAGGATGGAATCAAGTTGGCTTTGGAACACTAACATTGGTTTCAAATGTTGCTTAGGAATATCATTTTAGAGTAAGGTAATGATATTATTTTTTAAAGTCAACTTAGTTGAATTGGTTTAAGTTTTGAAAATGAGCATGTTTTCAACACAATACCAAGAAATAATAGACACAACAACAAATCTATATTATTCAAGTAAAAGGTGTGTCAATTTGTGTGTGCAAGCACAAATATACTATTTACCAAGCTACAAATAGTTATGGAATGAAAATATCATGCCATCACCATTTATACCCCTTACCACAAAGGAAAAAATCCTCACCTAAAATAAGTTTTATCTCTAAATTTAAGTATATAGTGAGAATCTTCTTGGGGCTAACTACTTATCAGTGCACCACAAAAATGGGATGGACAATAGTCTTAAGCTAGGCTAACAAGTTCTCTAGGGGTATGCTCTATATACCACAAGGGTATATGAGGCCTAAGTCCATAAACTAGAGCCTATCTACAAACATGTTATATAAGCACAAGCGAATGTCAATTCACCTTGAATTATGAAAAGGGGCATCAAGGCTATGCCAAAAATGATGATGAATCATTTGGGGTATAATTTTGTTCTCCCATATTTGTATACTCCACCAAAATGCATAGTTTATGTCGTCCCCTAGGGTGATGAAATGCTTACATAGGAATCCTAAAAAGAAAACAAAATAACTCTTATTTTTTTATCCCCAATATTTCCCTAATGCATAAGGTGAGAGAATAACAAGTGCTACCTTGGGATAAAAAGACATTTCTTAATTCTATAGCTAAAATTGAAATGTGTGATTAATTTTAATCCTCAAATTTAAATGTGTAGTCAAGCAATCACAAGGACAAGCATACATGAAATATAGAATGATTTGATAATTTTTTCTTCTATAAACATCCTAAGAACCGCAAGTTAGTAGTTTATAAGAAATATCCTTTTACTAACATGATTTATTGCAAAATTACGTTAATTTCTAGCTAGTTGCATAAAAAATCAAGATAAAAATGATAAAACAAAGTTAGTAGGGTGCAATAACCACTATGAAACATAGGCATAAAAATATAAAATAAATGGGACAAGAAAAATAGAGGTGACAAACTATGTAGGTGCTAGTAAAAAAAGTAAAAAAATAGAAAATATAGGTAACAACTTTTTTTTAAAGGTGCAATGCACCCATATTATTAGGGGTAAACGCTTTTGACCGGAGCTATGAACTAGGTACAAGAAACCTTAAGAAACTACCAAATCCATGAGCACAATGGCCTAGTGAAGGCACAAGGCCTGCGAGCACTTTGGCCCAGCGAGGGTTTGAACCCTGGTGGCCATCACTACAACCAAGTGACTTGACCACTGAACCACGCCCTTATCAGAAACAATATAGGTAACAACTTGAAACACATGCATCAACATTCATATTTTACCTTCACTAGAGTATTTACCAACGTAATAAATTCAAACTTAAAAACCTATAAAATAGAAATGGTCTAGTGACTCTAATAATCAAAGGTGATAAAATAGTACACATAGGTGCTAAAAAAATAGTGACTAAAACTAGGTGAGAATTTACAACAAAAATAGTCCATTTGTAAAAAATATATTAGGTGGAAATGTAAGTGACTTTAAGAATTAAAAAAATGCAAAATTGAGAAGGAAATTTTATGAAAATGTTATAATCTATTGAAAACAAAGGCAAGTTTTGCCAAAATGGTTTTGAACTGTGAAGTGGAGATGATAGAATATAGTGCATGAGACTAATAACCATGATAATGAAATATGGTGCTAGAAATAAACTATTCCATTAATTTGGTGTGAAAATATACAAAGCAAATGCATAGACCTAGAACCAATGACTTGCAGCTTTATGAAAACTTAATAATGATGACTAGTTCACAAGAGAAGCGTCCCATTGAGTATACTAGAGATGTGGACCCATTATTTGAGCTACAAATAATGAGTTAAATACAATATCAATAACCAAAACTAAAATAGCAAGTCACACTTGTGATAACTCCATAATGAAGGCATGCATTAATGCAATACAAAGTATAAAAAATAACTATGCATAAAACCTCAATTATTTTGGATGTGCTACAAGATGAAGGATGATGGTAATATGTGGATGATTTGAACTTAATTTTATAACATAAGGTTAATATGCAATTGATCTTATTATTAAATGGATTTGGTAAGCCTTCATTTAATAGATCTACTACATGTAAAATGGAGCGTGAGGGTTGAAGAATGGAATCAAGGGCTAAGATTAGCTTATGTAGGTAAGCTTTCTTAATCTCTTGATAAGTGTCACAAGAGGATGCAAGATACGAGATCAATAAAATATTTTCTCTTAAATTATGAGATGATCAAAGATTTTAGCAATTGAAATATGACATGGAAGATCAAGAATGCTCACACATGTGTGAGCATGGAGCGAGGATGAGTCAAGATTAAGGGATGAGGTGGAGGGTTAATTTTCCTCTAAGTTACCATTCTTGGCATGCCTCTCCACCCATGTCTATTTTATCTTATAGCTTTGTTAAGGTATTATCCTTCCCTATCTAGTAATACCTTGCACCTATTCCCCAACTTCATTGTATCTTTCATCAGGGCTTCAAAGATGTATCCACCAAAACCTCTCTCCTTTATAAAAAAATGTTGGGAAGTTAGAGCTCCCCACATTGACATGCCTCACCTTCAAATGATAACTAAACTTCAACTCTCCTACCTTTTTCCACTATTCATCCTCACCTACCTCACTATATGTTTGGAGTTTCATCAATTCCTAGAGTGATGACATGTCTTAAAAAAGGGTACCCACCAATGTAGAAATCGTATTGAAGGTTGAGGTCATGGATCCCTATGTAACTATAACTGTGTAAAAACAAAAGATTGGTTTGACTATCATTAGTGAGGTATCTAGGGTTTCAAACCCTAAGAGACCTCTTGTTATTTTTTAGGAATATTATAGTTTACAATGAATATTTTTCCACACAAGATCCCAATCATAATTCAAAGGAAAATAATGTTTGATAGGTATGGGCAGTCCTTGCCATTTACTAGCCTTGAGAAAGAAGTCATTTTTGTATATTTTAATTCCCTTTCTGGATGTTTTAAGGATTCAAAGGCTTAATGTAATGATTATTCTAACAAATGCATAAAAACCATGATTAGAACTTGTTGTGAGCCCTCAAGTTCAAGCATCCAAATCTAAGGATGAAAATTCATGGATATGTTAGAGGTTGAAGGATGAAAACCCATCGATCTTATTCATGAAAGGATGGAACCCCTCTTTGTTGAAGGAATGGTCTCACCTTCAATTATAAATTTGAGCTTTAATGGTGGTGGAATCTTGTATGGTGCATCATCTATTCGAGTTATGGGTGGTCATATTATAAGCATTATATTTTCAATTAATGGTAGCTACTGTGTAACAATTTGTAATGTATTAAAAACCTACAAAATTCTCTACAATTTATTTTTCCTTTTTGTGAATTTGATTGTAATCTAGGATTAGTGGATTAGAGTAAATAGATTTTAACTTATAATCTATCATTTTTGTGTGTGGATTGACTAGTAATATTAGGGTTTATTTTTATTTGTGTGAATATAATGAGAATTTATTGGTTTTGATAGAGTTGATGTAGAATTGAGTAGGGTTTGTCATTTAGGATAAAATAATGAATTCTAAAGCATAAAATGAGTTGTTAATTCTTTTATGTTTATATTAATATTATTTAGGGTTTATAAGGCTCTAGTTTTAATTATTTAAGACCAAAATTTAAATAATCAAAATATTTCTATAAATACTTGTCCAAGATATTACATACTTGGATGAAAATTTGAAATTCTATAGTTAGTGCTCTTTGGCATGTGGAATTGGTCTTATGATGGTTACAATAATTAATTGAATAGGGGATTACTAGGTGGACTATGATTAACATTTTTGGTTGGTTATTTATAGTTGTGCATAAAAGGGTGTAAGTGTAGCTACTTGAGAAATATATTTGAACCCCTTGGTCATAGGGGTCACACATTTCAATGAGACATATTTTAGATGTGCAAGATTTACTTTTGGAGTGGTGTGTATGAATTAAATTTAGATCACTTGGACTTGAATTTGGCTCATGATTTTTGAGCCCATGATGTTTGAAAACCATTCATGGTTTCCTAAGTCTCCTTGGCCTATAAATACTGCTTAGGATTGATATTGCATAATTTAAAATCCATGTAGGGTTATGTTGTCATATTTCCTATTAATTTGGAGTGTAGACCTCATTGAAGCACATCGACGCTAATATTGCATTGTAACATATGTTGCTCAATAATACATTGGGTGTGGTTCTTTTAGAATTTGATTTGTTCCTTATAAGGGTTTTCCTAAGGTATATATGGTGTTAATTATTTTATGATTATTCTATTATTTTATTCTTATTCTTTATATTTTATTTATATGATAAAAATTTGCTAAAATTTACATAGATCAAAAAAATGTAGTTCCCAATATTGATGGGCAATTTGACATGCTTAGCAACTTAAATAAAGTCACAAGATCACCTCACCTCTCCTAAAAGGAAATTAACTTCCCAAAAGAAGACTAGTTCACCCTAAGCTCTATGTTACTGTAGTCACAAAAAAAGTATCCCTTTTTCCTGCATTTGGAAATAATTAACAACAAATTAACCTAATAATGCCTTGATTTAGTGTTCTAATGTGTTGTACACATTCACATTGAATCTAGGGCCATTTTTAATAAAATGTACTTAATTGTGCCTTATTTAGGGTGTTGTAAAATGTTTTCTTACACTTTCACACTAATCTAGGGCTTCATTAATTAATTGAGGTCAATTAGAGCTTAAT
This sequence comes from Sequoiadendron giganteum, assembly GCA_007115665.2. Classification (NCBI taxonomy): domain Eukaryota; kingdom Viridiplantae; phylum Streptophyta; class Pinopsida; order Cupressales; family Cupressaceae; genus Sequoiadendron; species Sequoiadendron giganteum. The sequence continues at coordinate 68,348,066 of VCHN02000014.1, read as the reverse complement.
TGGCCCCTTTAATTTAAATCTAAGCCTTATTAATTGCATTTTTCAAGGATCTATCCCGACACCCATTAATGATATTACATGACATTTAAATTGGAAAAATTGGAGTCCTAGAAATCCGTGCTAGGACCCATTTGCCCAAGGTGGCGAATGGGTCCTCCTAACATAGGAAACGCCTTTTTTGGCATATTTGAAATGGGTTTTTGGTGTTATTTCATCCCCTCGAAGCATGGTCCTAGAAAGTTGTGTTAGGACCCATTCGCCCAAGGTGGTGAATGGGTCCTCCTCACATAGGTCACCCATTTTTGAATTTATTTGTGGCGAGATTTTAATAATTTTCAATTATAGATTTGATGTCGGCTTGGTTTATTTGGATTTCGGGGTTAACTCTTAGATTTAGTATAAATATAAGGTTTTAATTCACATAGTTTCATCCAAGCTTTCAAGTATTCAAGCATTATAGCAAATTTATGATCAAGAGAGCATTTTCAAGAGCATTTTAAGGAAATTCAAAGGTAGATTATCAAGAGTTTATTGCAGCAATTCAAGATCATATCATCATCAAAGGCATAATGCATCAAGCATGTGGTTGAGCTAATGCTGTTGATGTAGAATTGGAGATCCAATTCAAGCATTGATTCATATCCAATTCAAGATCTAGATCTACATTCTACATGACCACTTCATGCTAGTTTGCAGATTTACATTCCAAGACATCATCCAAGGTATCATCATTTCATGTTTCATGCACTTATTTCATTGTTTCATATTAAGGTTTAATTACCTAAGAGGGGTTTGCCTTGCCCCTATCCTCTAACAATCAACGACTTTTTCTCCTCTTGAATGTGTGTTTGTAGGATTTAGGTTGAAGAGCAAGACTTGGAGAAAAGTTGTCAAAGTTGAAAAGTAGCAAAAGTTGTCACCTACATTGCAAGAAAACGAAAACAAGGCCACAAAATTTGTTTCAGGTTTTTGAGAGCTGATCACCGAGGAGCTGAGAGTGCAGATCTTGAAGAATAGAACCCAGATCTCAGTTTTCAGAAACCCTAATAGGGACCCATTCATAGTAAAGACGAATGAGTCCTCTGTGACCTAAAAACAACCTTCTTGCAACAAGGTACACACCATTCTGGGTGATCCCACAATACTGGTTTATAATTTTTGTCCAAACTAGACACTGAACTGATTTTTTTTAACTAAATCTTTACTTTCGGGCACCTATAGTAGCTAAACCATGAAGAATTTGAAGATGATGCAAACTAGTGATTTGTGAAATCTTGTCTATAGATTCTAAATATATTTTTTTAATTTTTTTTTGAATCAGATTGCATTTCTTTTTTCATCTCCTTCGAAACCTAGTTTTTATCAGTAAACATCATTTTTAAGGAGTGATGCTCACCGTATACAACATAACATTTTTTCTATGAAGGATAAAATTCTATTTTTTTCGAATTTTGATTTGTAACTACGATATCTAACAAGTTCATTTGGTTTCATAGTGTTTTATTGAATATTTTTTCCTTAATCAAGTTTTGAAGTCAAACTAATTACAATTCAGACATAGGCAGACCGTATACAACATAACCTTTTTTGTATGTATCGAAATTCAATTTTTTTTTATTGGATCAAGGACATCAATACCTAGCCCGAACATATTTTTTTAGAATTTTATTTTGATAATTTACTATTTTTCTACATGTGCAGAATAGAGAGCTTGATTTTCAGTGAAAAACCTATGTTTAATCAAACTAAAAAACAAATACATAATAAAACCAAAACATAGTAAAATTATATTCGATGGATGTCTCATTCTGAGGATTACCATCATCTAGTTGGGTTTGTGAAGTCTCCATTTTCATCCTCAACCTGAGCTTCGAAGGGAAAATTTTTGCAGAAATTTGGTGCAAGAGGGGGGGGAAGGGGAAAAAGGGGGGTTCACTCGAACCCCCTTTGAGCGAACCTCCCTTTACCTTTCAAATGAAGGGGGTTCATTTGAAGGGGGGTTCGAGCGAACCTCCTTTGGGTTCGTGCGGACCCTAAGTTCGTTCAAACCCCCCAAAACCCAAAATTTTCTTCATGGGGGCATTTTTTGCAATTTTCCTTCCTTAATGGAATTGTAAACCAGTTTTGTGGGATCACCCTTCTAGCCTCTCAAAACTTACCTCATTGTTGCTATAATAGTTAGATTGATTTCTAATTTTTATTTGCATCATATCATACACATAATTGCATGTTTTATGGTGATCATTAGTGGTTCATCATTTTGATAACCCTATTTTCATACAAAACAATTACCAAGTCATGATAGTCAAGATGACTTAATTATCTAAGTATTTATCCCTTTTACATAGTCCTATGATATAAAAATATTGTAATACAATCATCTCATCATAATTTTGTTATTAAAATCAATAATTATTTGTATTAATAAGAAATGTTGTGTAGTGTCGAAAAATGTACTCCTTTACATTTTCACACTATGTTTGGGTCCCTTAATTAATTGGATTTAATTAAGCCTCCAATTGACCCTATTTTGCATTTACAAGCCTAATTAATTGCAATTTTGAAAGGGGAATTATGATTTAATTAATACAATTATCATTTTTAACACCTTGAAATGAATAGGTGTTGGCAATTTAGGCCAGGACCCATTCACCCTTGGGCAAAGGGGTCCCCTTTAAGATAAAAAATTCAAAACTTAAACATGCTTTTGGTGGAATATTAAAGTCTTAAATTCAAGTTTTAACGGTCGGCTTGTGATGTTTAATTTTTGAGAAATTAGAAAATTGTCTATAAAAGCAAGGTCTTTTTATCCATTCAAGTCTAAGCAACATTAATCAAAATTTTGCAAGAGCTAAGATTATTGTCAAAGGTGTTCAAGAGCATATTTCTCAAGCATTTGTTGCAGCAATCAAGATCTCAAAAATCATGTCAAAGTTATCAAGCATCATGCATGTTTTTGGAGCTATCATTGTGATCTAGGTTTCAAGTTTCAAATCAAGATTCAAGCATCAAGATCACATCATCAATCAAGCCATTTCATGCAAGATCACTTGATCTTGGAGAGATCTACTAAGTTTCAGTCCTTCAAGGGTTTCAAATCAAGGGTTTGATAAGTTGCAACATAGCACTTGTTCATTCATCATTCCTTTCATGTTTCATTATTTCAATTCAAGGTTTAATAACCAAAAAGGGGTTTGACCAAGGCAAACCCCCATTCACTAAAAATATTTTTTTTACATAACTTAAGATTAATTCCCGAAATTCAAATATTACGAGCCGACATTGAATTATAGATTTGAAATCATTAAAATACTACCAAAAACATTTTCAAAAGAGGGGTCCTAGGTCTAAGGGAGGACCCATTTTTCATAGGGTGAATGGGTCCTAAGCCACTTACCTAGAACACACTTTGGACAAGGTGAAATATTATGTAGAATCAGGGTCCTAAGACTAAGTGAGGACCCTTTCACCCTATAGAAAATGGGTCCTAGGTCACTTACCTAGGACACACATCTTCCAAAGTTGAGTGTTGTGTAATGGCATCTATGAATATCGGGTTTCATCCCTCAGAATTTATATTTAATTAGGCTTGGATTTGAATTAAAGGGGCCAATTAAGGAAAATTAACCTCAATCAATTAATAAAGCCCTAGATTAGTGTGAAAGTGTAAAGGTACACTTTACAACACCCTAAATAAGGCAAAATTAAGTCTGGATTTAGTTTAAAATGGACCTAAAATTAATGTGAATATACAAAACATATTACAACACTAAATTACTTAGGCAAAATTAATCTCATTTTATTTTAACTATTCCCAATAAAAAGGGATACTTTTTTCCTACACTACACTATATTACACAAAATCATCAACAAAAAACAATGCAAATGGCTAAGAAACTTAATAAAGTAAAAAATATACATGAAATTACTTTATTGCACATGAAACTTCCATACATCAACCCCTAAAATCCATTAAATCAAAATATTTTTCATTCAACATGCCTTGGATTCCATCCTTCTCATTCAAGTTTCTAAATTTCGTTCATTATAACATGACCTAGTTTGGAAAACTTAGATTTAAAAAGAAAACTAGACTACAAATTTGCTAGCTAATTGCTCTAATCCATAGAAATTTTTTCTATCAAGTTTTGAACCCTTAACAAGGATTAGAAGGCTCATATATAGAAGTAACCTTGTGAGCACAATACTTAATGCTCACTTTACATCAATGTTTAGTATTAAAAGACCCTTAGGCCCAAAATTAAAAAAATAAATGTATGTCTAGATCACTTGTCTCTAGCCCTATTTATGTTGTGTCCCCAAATAATATTCTCCACTTCATACCCTTTTCCAAGTGTAGTAATCCACTTTTGAAGATTAAATTTTTATTTGACACATATAAACTAATTAAGTGTATAAACCTTATTTGTTTTTCACTATAATTCAATTAAAAATTGACAATCACTGTCCTTAAAATCTACTCTTGAATGAATATTTCTTCCTTAATATCCAATTTCACCATATGAGTTTGACAAAACAAATAATAAAATCCATTAATCATGTGATAAATCAAGAGAAAAATTCTATTAGACAAGCTTCAAAATGAATAATATTTAAGAATACAACTTGTTGCAAGGTCAATTCAACTTAGAAAGTGAAACTTGCAAGGAGGTAAGAGATAGTTTGAAAGATCAAAAGAATAAGATAGTTAAGTGGGTAGGAATTAATGTTGCAGGATACATCACACATGTCTACCAAGTAAGAGAAGGTTTGGATACCCACTTAAGAAGCTACACTAAAATAAGATAAGAATCTAACAAAATCTCTATCATTACACCTTATAACAAATAAATCTATAAGATGCACTAGGATTTTGGGTCTTGGGGATCCAAGATACTTTATTCAAATTGGGAGAAAAAATGATGAACTTTAAAGAAACACTGGATTTGAAAAAGAAATTAGGGATCAAGATCATGGAATGTCCAATGGACCATGGTACTAATATAAAAAGAAATCCTAAAGGCATACATGAAGAATATTGAGACTAGAAATTGGAAAGTTTAATGAAAGATAAGCATGAGAGAGCATTGGAATCAAGCATCAAACCTACCACTTTTTAGGTAACTTATTAACTACATCTTGAAAGTCCTAGACCTAAAAAATCTTAAAACATGTGAACACCAAGGAATGGGACTCAAGCTTACCAATTATGATGTACTAAAGAAGATGGACCATTGAAGCCTTGAGTCCAAAATTTTAAAAGCTAAGGAATATCAAGGATCGAGCTTTGGAATCACTACCTAATGGGTATTCGATTAATTAGATCACCAAAGTCCTTGACTTGAAAATCTTGAAGAGTAATGAAAATTGGGAATTAGAGTTCAAAGATACTACTTACTTGATACCAAATAAGTTACATCTTTAAAGTTCAAAATGTAAAATAAATGCTAAAGGCCAATGGTAATTGAAACTTAGGGTTATTACTTATAAGATGCTTGATTGAACAAATCTCTAAGGTTTTGAATGATCTACAAACTCTAAAACTTATCAAGAGCCAAGGTTTTCCAATAATGAATACTTACAATATATAGTCTTGGAAAATATTGAAAATTTGATATCTAAGTGAAAGTAGGGCTTGGGTACTCAACACGAAAAAGTCCCAAAATGATGAAAGGGATGAAAAAACACAAAAAAAACAACTAGGCTTAAAAAACTAAGTCCAAAAGAAAAGATTGAACTCTGCCTTCACAACATTGGGAAAGAAAGAGACTAAGTGCACAAAAACTTCTAGTATTGAGTTAGGTGAAAGTATGAAAGTACAAACATAAAGTAGCATTAGGAGTTTAGGGAACTTCATGATTAGGTATTCTAGTAAGGAAAAGCCTAGACTTTTGACAACTCATGAAATACTCAAAAGAGACCTCAAAAAATTGGGATTTCAAATAAATGGTTTAATTGAAAGCAGTTAAGGATGGAAAACTCCCCTTGACTTAATATTCAACAACTCCTTGAGGGAGAAACAATCAAAACCACTTCAAAACAAGCATAAAACAAAAAGAATCCAAAACTAAAAAGCAATCAAAGAAAAGGGGTCCTCATTTTGTTTGGGAAAAATGGGGTGTGTTGTGTGAGGCACAACACCCTTGTCATAGGATTAATAAGGATTTGTAGTATATTTCCTTCAAATATTACCATTTTTGCCCCATGGTTCATTTCTAAGAGGCATGCAATTGATCTAGTTCAATCCCATTGCACATGATAATGAACCCATGACTAATACATTCAAATTCAAATTCTAATTTTCCCCTGCCATTCTACTAACCATTATGAGATGAATTAGAACTTGCTTATGTAACATGTTACTATATTTTAGTATTTAAAGACATTTAAATTGCTAGTAATACATATGTTAGTTTTAGAAATAAAAGAACATTTAGAGCACACTTCAATTTTCTAGAGGACAAAGAATCACATTTGCATATAGGCCACCTGCATGTTGGTAAATTTCATCTTTGATATTTATTGTTACATTTAACTCAACCTACTAAAGAGATTTGACCTAGGAGAACCTATTCACCTATTGATTCAACAAACTCCTAAACCATGTGTCTCTAGGTACCACATTAACATGTTCAACTATGGTGAAGTGGAAAGTGAGCAAGCTTAGTAAAACATATTTTGTCATTATTTCTGCATGACACAAATCAATCTTGCATATTAGATCAAATTGGTGCTAATTAAAATCGGCTCCATAATATTTAAGATTAAATGAAAAAAACAAGACAACACAAATTACAACACATTATTTTCTAAATAGTATTGAATAGATTAGCATAATATCATTAACATTTCTAAAACAAAATACGCCTAACCTCTTAAGGGAGATGATCGAGTAGTTGAGCATGTTTCAATAGTTGTGATAGTAGTTGTTTATATAATGCCCAATAGTTGTGATATAAGTTGTTTATATAATGTCCAATAGTTGTAACTTGACTACCCATAATTAAACAAAATGTATTCCTTTGATCTAAAAAGCAACCAATCATGTGATGTCATATCAACACTCAACTATCCATGATGTGGATGCACAAGTATTGGTAGGACTTTTTTTTTAGGCCTTTTTTGGACACCTTGACAAAAAAACATGCTGATGTGGCATCATATTTGATGATGTGGCCCTGAAACGAAAGTTATAAGCAGCGGACTTGCCAAGTAGGTTGCTGTAAAAAATTGTGAGTGATTTGAAATTTCCACCTAGAATAATTAGAAGGGTGAAGTCAAGATGCACAACTAGTAGGTCCTCTCCCCTAATATAGTTTTTGTACATTACTACCATTAATTAAATTTGAATATAATATAACCAAAGAGATTTGTCAACGTACAGCACTTTGACAGTTGCTGCTGTCTGCTGCCAGGAAGGAGGGCGACATCATGTCAACTCCAGAATATCGAGAGCCCTAGAAATTTCCCGTGTCCAGCTATGAAAGGCCATCTTGTACTTGTCGCTGTGACAATTTCTACTCTCCTTCCTCGTAACTTCCCACAACATCCAGTCCATTAGGACGAATCTTCTCAGGACTGACATTGTTCACTTTAATAGATATAAGAAGTAAGTTCCATGGCATACCCACGACAGAGTAGAGGATGGAGGAGCAACAGCTGAAATACTTTCCTGGGTTTCGCTTCTACCCCACCGAGGAGGAATTGGTGGGCTTCTATCTTCGAGGAAAAGTGGAGAAGAAGCCATTCAAAGTCAGTGTGTCCAAGAGCTTGATCATTCATGGGACCTTCCTGGTAAGAAATTAGAGCTGAGATCATTCATGGGGATCTAAGCAACATTAATAATTTTAGTATCTTGTGTTAGTTTTTTCATATAATGGATTGTTCAATGCAGGCTTATGTCTGATTGAAGGAGAAAGGCAGTGGTTTTTGTTAAACCTCATGGGCACAACGAAGGATAACCTATTTATTTATTTTGTGTCTATTAATCCCATCATTGAGTCTACTTCGATTTGAGCATTAGATTAAGTCCTATAGTGTTCAGTGATTCAATGACTTTTCATGTTGTAATAGCTATTGTTTCATTCATCTATTATGTCTATTTTGAATATTTGGTGTTTGTTTTTCCTCATTTTTATTGTCATTTATAACTAAGATAACAACTCATAACTTTTTTGATCTTACCACTATTGTCACTCTTCAAATCTCACTATAATTCCTCATTACAATAATCTCTAACAGTAGTTTCATATATAGATATGATAATGCTACCCTTATTTTATATTATGTTCACGCAATACCTATTTCACAAGGTACTCCCTTTACTCCAAATACATCCGCAATTCTCTAACAATAGTTTCATGTATAGAAATGATAATGCTACCCTTATTTTATATTATGTTCAAGCAATACCTATTTCACAAGGTAGTCCCTTTACTGCAAATACATCCCCAATTTTCTAGAGGTTTATACCATAATTGTTTCAACCTCTCCTACTCTACAACATTTGTAATAATATCTCTTGTTATAGTGTCAACGAAAGACCCTAAAATTTTAATTTTTAGAGCTATGGATACTAGTTGGATGCAACAAATGCAAGAATGAAATCTCCTATTCTAGAATACACAAATACAAATTGAAGATATGTCCACAAAAATGAAATATGGCAAGAAATTTGTGAGAATGCAAATGCCATATGCTAAAAGGAGTAAGGTTGAAGGTAGAGAAGTAATTAGATATACATTGAGAAATAATTATTTAATATTTCTAAGAGGTTGAAAGGGGTTGAGGAGACTCCCTCTATTATTAAGGTCATGTCTAATGTTGTAGTTGATCAAGTGCAATTCTTAATTGATGAAAATAAGAAATTGAGAAAATATAAATTAGATGTTGAGGTTCCTAAAGAATTGAATAAAAAAATATTATCATAGCTCTAGATGTTATACCACTCCTTGGTTCAATACAAGCAACTATCTAGGTGCACACTATTAATGTTTCTTATATTGCAAAGAATAGAGAACAATAATTCAAATATTGCAAAGAATAGAGAACAATAATTCAAGGACCTCAAGAAAAAGATGTAGTTGATTGATCAAGTGAGACATGCTATAAAATATGAGTGTAAGCCTTACAATAGAAATTGAAGTTAAGTTCAAAAAAATATTTTTAAATGATTGTATTGATGATTTCTAAAAATAACATTTAAGGTAGTGAAAAAGGTTGAGGAACTGTCTATATAAGTGACCAAGATAATCTCATAGATCATTAAAATTGGCTATAAGAAGATCTTAGATGATTAAGGAAATGTGGTTGATTTGTAGAAATTCGATGCTAAGCTAGATAAATTTAAATATGCTTTCACATAATAGGTTAAATCAGAAGAAATGGGAGGGGAAACAACATTGAGTTTACCATAAAAACCAATGTCAAATTAGAAAGAATTAGAAGTAATGTTAGCATGGTAGAAAAATATCTCAAGAAGGTGGCTACATAAATTATTGAGATTATCAAGAAAGGAATTTGATATGAATAATAAATGTTGAAAATATATGAACCAACCATTAGATATGTAGAGTCAAATTATCTACTAACAAATTGATCTAGTGGAGATCAAGTGCCTAGATTATTGAGACATGCATAGAAAATGAAGACATATCTCTAATCTATGGTCATGTATTTCATTTAATTAATTTTATGTTATATTTATTTAAATCAATTTGTTAAGAATTTATAGATTTTAATTATTCATGACTTTATGTTGAAGCTGATTTATTTATACCCAAATGAAACTTGTGCGAATGGTTAGAACCATTCTATTTATTAAAATTTGATATAATTCAATACTCTTTTATCTTTCCTTTTTATTTTTTTTGAGAAATGTGTCTCAACTTTGCTCCTAATTTTAATAGTATAGAAGTTGCAATTTTTTATTAGTATAAAATGGAAAAAACTCAATTTTTGGGCTATAGGCTTAGTTTATGAGAAAAATAAAAATTCTTGGTTGCTTGAAAGTACCTTTGGGTGGTTCCCATTTTGTAAATCTCTTCAACTACTTCTATTTTTAAAAACAAGCCTAATCAACCTATTGGATCAAATGTTATGGCCCTCAAAAGTTTGTGTAGGAAATGTAAAAAAATGTTGAAAGTATAAAATAGTTGTAAAGAGAGTTACACCTATTGGCCAACCTATGGTGCATATTATGACACATAATAAGGCATAACTTGGTTGAGAGATAATTTGGGTGCCACTTTTAGGTGATTTTAGCTCATGGGTTTCTAATTACCATTTTCTAGTTTTAGGTTTTGTATCTCCTATATATTAGGTGCTTTGAGATGGAGGTTGAATGTAGATTATTGTAGATACTATTTAAGATATAATAACTCCTCAATATCTTTGGTTAGTGGTACTCTCACAAAAACTTGCTTTGTAAGTGTATTGTAATTATGATTTACTGAATAATGCATTGAGTTGCTTTAGAGGGTAGGATTTTTCTCTCAAAAGGGTTTTCCCCACGTACACTTGCATTATGGTATTTATTGTTTATTTTCTATTTAAATGTTCCTTTTCTTTTGATAATTGTTAAAATATTAAAATGTGCATAACACTCTCCTCATAATATTAATGTAGGAAGACTTTTTGTGTACCCCGCTTTCTTTCAATTTCCAATTATTTCATGGTTTTGAAAATTAAGTTATGATATTATGACTATATATTTTTAATTCATCTAAGTGTGATAAACTAAAACTTTGAGTTTTATTAAAAATATAAAGTACTAGAATTTATGAAACTCCATACATTTAATCCATGCACACAATATGGTGGTTGTGCACACATGTCATGGTAATTGAATTATTCTTATAAGATAGATTGACCATATCAAGTATTTGACTACATGAAAACTAGTTAAGCTAAGATTGGATGTTGGTTTATTTTTTATTCAAAATCAAACATTACTATTAAATTTACTTTTGTATTTTTTACTAGAATATCACTGTTAAAATTACGTAGGCTCTTTTTTTATGTTGGTTTATTTTTATTCCCATCTTTTGTACTTTCTTTGAAATTTGATTTGTTCCTATCATTTAATGTTTCCTTTGAGGAGTCCCTTTTGAGCAAGATTTTTATAAATGGGTAAAACACATTGGAAAAATAGGGGTTGGATGATAAAATCTATTAGAGGACTAGGCAAGGGTTACATTTCATGCACATTTTTCTCAGCTGAACATGCATAGGCTACTCTACATTATGGTTCTTGGAGGGTATGCGACCAAATTGTTATCTACAGGTGTGGGATTTTGACTTCCACCCTAAAGGAGCCTCTAAGTCTCAATACTCGATGCAGGTAGAATTCCCCTTTCTGAATTTGGCTTTTCATTTGTTTCTTAGAGACATAGTAGCCCAATTAGGTAGAGTTATATGGTACAAAATAATATAGATAAGTACTCAAGTCTATGTGTTCACCCTAGGGCATGCATTGAAGTTGACTTAAACCAAAATTTTCCTAATACCATGCAACTTATTGGTCCAAGCTTTTGCTTTTCTCAACCCATTTCTTACCTCAACAAACCTAGTGATTTTTTTTACTACCACAAAGAAGGGAATTTAATCAGATATTTCTCTGTTCGTAAGCCCAAAACTAATTTCTCCCCTTCTTCACTAACCCATTCATCATTTCCTTCTCCTCCTATAGCTCATGTTCATAACTCTTGCAAAGTATCCCCTCATAGCAATGTTCCCATTTCTCCATCCTCCATTCAATTATCACACACCCTTTCCCCCTCTCAATCAAGACCCTCCATCATTGCTTCAAATTGTTATCCCTCTCTTGTGAAAAATATTATACATAATCCTCCTCATTATTTGGCTCCAAGTTCTTCTTAAGATAAACCTCCATCTTGCAAAGAGGCCATCCTTGAGGAAGGATGGAGGATGATTAAAAAAATTAAGGAAATATTGAATCTGCAGTTGAATGACCAAAATCATGGGAATCAACCTGCTACTCCTAGAGCCAGATCTCCGTCTCCAAGAATTCTTAGACATAGCTCTAGATCCCCCAGTGAGGACCTCTCTAGGGCATTAATTCCACTCTAGCAACATGACTGCTTATGGGAGAATCAATTCAAAGTTCTAGACTAGAAGGATATGGACTTGCCCTAATTTCAATAAATTTTTCCGTCATGTCATGGAATGTTAGGGGTTTATCTATGCCCTCAAGAAAAGTTCATTTTAAGAAAGCTTTTCAAATTCATAATCGAGATGTAATTTTATTGCAAAAAATCAAAATTGCAAAAACTTGCCTCCAATTTTCTCTTCAATTCTTATGGAGGAATGACTGGTTTAAAACCACTCTTTATAGTGATAGAAGTGGGGGTATAGTGTTAGGAATTGCACCTTGGTTAGCCAAGTTTATCATTTCTTCAGAAGTAGATCCCAATAATAATTACGTGTGGTGCTTATTGTTTCTCCAAGGAAGGATCCATTAGATTTTGCTCCATTTATGCTCCCAATGATTCCCCATCTTGAATCAAAATTTGGGAATGGATGGTTAATGGCCTCCCCATGATTGAATGGGTTTGGGAAGGTGACTTCAACATGGTGGAAAATCACTATGATAGAAGCTGACTCAACCCTCATAAAATTTTTCAAAAAGAATTTGACGTTTGAATCCTAATGAGGAATACTATGGGAGTTTGAGTCCCTATTGTGAACAAAAGATATTCTCATTTCTATCATTGGTTCACTTGGTCCAGCTCAAGAGAGGGTGATTTAAGAAAAATTATCTGTATTGATATATTTTACCTAGCTAATTCTCTTTCCATTATCCCTTCTTTGCATAGCACACTTATTAAAGTTGATGTTACTACCTCTCTTTCAAACCACCTCTCAATTTTGTTGACCTATCAACTTTCTTCTTGTCCTTCCCAACCCACTAGACTACCCTTCAAGCTGAACACCTCTCACCTTAGCTATCTTGGTTCCCTTGCTTCTCTTATCTCCAGTTGGAATGAAGCCCCTATACCTCAACAATTTTTTTTTGGTTACAATGGTGGAATGAATCTATTATCCATTATACTGCTTTCCTAAGATCTTATGGGAAAAGAATGGATAGAAAAATATCTAGAATGGAAAAAACATTAAGATATCAATTGGAAAAATAAAATTCTTTTAAATTGAACACCAACTAACATCTCTCTTCAACATGTTGTGGTTGCTATTGAAATGAAACTTAGAAGATTTGGATTTTATCGAGGCGTAGGAGCTCAACTAAGGGCTAGGATTCATTAGTTAATGAAAGAGACAAAGGAACAAAGTACATTTTTAGTTATCTCAAACACAAAAATTCTTAAGAAAGAATAATGCCTATACATGATCAAGAGAGGCATAAACATGACAATTTGGATGATATCAAATCTATCTTCTTTCAAAACTATCAACAATTGTTTATGGATTTCAGTGAAGGTGATTAACTTCAAGGAATTACTGAAAATATGGTTAGAAATTACATTCCCAATAAGATCGATCATGAATAACAAACCTACTTAGACCGCTTGTTCACCCTTGAAGAGTTTGATGCTACTTTGAAGGATATGGATGACTCAAAAAGTCCTAGTATTGATGGCTTACCTGTAGAATTTTATAAAATAATGTGGCCTTTCATTAGGGAGGACTTCTAAGAGGTCTATATAGAAGCCTTATCACAAGGATCCTTGGGTTCCTCTATTAATCAAGGGTTGATTAAATTAATTCCTAAAGGAAAAAATGAGAACAAAATTTTAGGGTGGAGACTGATTACTCTTCTTAACACATCCTATAAGATTATAGCCAAATATATTGCTAAAATTATTAAACATATAGTGCAAGAAATTGTAAGGCCCTAAAAAACTGGTTGTATTAAAGGAAGATTCATACTTGATAACTTGGTGTTGGCTTGGGAAATTGTGGAATGGGCTCAACAAATTGGACAAAATTACCTCCTCATCAAATTGGATTTTGACGAAGCTTATGATAGGATTAGGCGGAAGTTCATATTGAAAATACTTAAATGGTTAGGCTTTCATCCCAAGCTTATTACCCATATATAAATCCTCTTTGTTGATGCATATGGAGAGCATGGAAAAAAGTGTCTTGTCTTCTTGAATCGAAAGGACAAGACCTTAGTCATGGGATGAGCTTCTCTAGTTCATATATTTGGTGGAATAGACTAATTTGTTTACATGAGTAACCTCTTGCTATTAATACTCATTTGCATAGAAAGATCTTATTCAGAAAAGGCATCATCAAATTCAGGGACATTTGAGAGTTTTCATCATTAACTTGGAAAATGACTTACAACTCAAACATGATTTCAACTTGTCCAATGCTCTAATCAATGATACCCACAAGGTGCATGATGTTGTCACTCTAGATCTTCAATTGAAACTTTCTACTCTCACTTCATTCAACTTTTAAAAAAATTGAAGCTGGCTTCTAGGTTTTAAAATAGAAAATTTCCCTGTAAAGTTAATCTTACAATAAGCTTCTTCCACCAATCCAAATGTAACTAAGGTTAAATTTGAAATGGAGAGTGAATTGATATAAATCCAAGTGGTCCAATTTGAGCCTTGTTGTTTGGAAATCCAAAGCTAAAGATAAAGCATTATTTTTGGCATGGAAGATTATCCACTATAAAATTGTTGTGAGAGAACGCCTCACCTTTCTCTCTACCCACTCCTCAAAATGTCTTTTTTGTCACAAGTTATAAACCATTTAACATGCTTTTTGGATGTGCAAGTATGCCCAAAAAATTTGGCAAACAACTTTGGCCTTTATCCTTGCTATATTTAACAAAAAATTAAGATGAAAATCAACATTGTTAGGGTTGCATTGTTCACAAAATATGGTTTCAAAATCTTTTTGTCAATATATCCTATTGTATATTTGGAAACTTTAATGTAAAGCAATTTTCTCTAATGCCTTCCCGCCTATGGAAGTAATTATGCATGGTTTATTCTCTAGCATTATATTGCAACAGTGAACACTTGTTAGAGCTTTGAAATAAAAACTTAGTTACAATTCACAACTCAAGACACAAATAGGTCAAGTGCAGTCCTGATAGGTAGCTATTGTTAAGAACCACCATAGATCTTTACTCACATCTATCAAAATTGTTATAAAGGAGCAAGTTCTTTATACTCTTGGAGAAAAATAATATCTATCTTATTGTAATTTGCAAGTTACAGCTATACAATCACATACAATTGCTTCATGCTGATTTTCTTTATTGTTGAATCTTTTTTTGTAACGTCTTTCAAGATTTTTATCTTGAAATAACCTTATTCATTCTCTCTACATTTTTTTTATTATTATATTTTTTCACACACTTTTTCTCTAAAAATATTGAATAGATTAACATTTCTAAAACAAAACATGCCTAACCTCTTATGAAAATTTTGTACATTACTACAATTTCGGACCTAACTCTTTTCTCTTTCAATATAAATTATTAGATCTCATAAAAGCCATTGACTAAACTTGGAAAATTTGAATAAATTAACTTTGTCTGCATTTATTTTAATATAACCAAGAGACTTGTCAACGTACATCACTTGACAGTTGCGGCTGCCACGAAGAAGGGCGGCATGATGGCAACTCGAGAATATCGAGAGCGCTACCTAACTAGAAATTTCGTGTGGCCAGCTATGAAAGACCATCTCGTACTCATCGTTCAGACAATTTCTAGTTTCCTTCCTCATAACTTCCTACAAAATCCGGTCCATTCGGAGGAATCTTCTCTGGACCGACATTGTTCACTTTACTAATATAACTAAGTTCGTTCCATGGCATACCCATGAGAGAGTAGAGAATGGAGGAGCAACAGCTGAAACACTTCCCTGGGTTTCGCTTCCACCCCACTGAGGAGGAATTGGTGGGCTTCTATCTTCGAGGAAAAGTGGAGAAGAAGCCATTCAAAGTCAGTGTTATCCAAGAGATTGATCTCTACGCTTTTGAACCTTGGGACCTTCCTGGTGAGAAATTAGAGCTGAGATCATTCATGGGGATCTAAGCAACATTGATGATTTTAGTATGTTGTGTTAGTTTTTTCTTACAATGGGTTGTTCAATGCAGGCTTATGTCTGATTGAAGGAGAAAGGCAGTGGTTCTTCTTTGTTAAACCTCGTGGCCACAACGATGGACGACCCAACAGAATCACTACTGCAGGCTTCTGGAAAGCCACCGGATCAGATAGACCTGTTTATAATCAGTCTACTTCGACACCCATTGGGTTGAAAAAGACTCTGGTTTTCTACAAAGGAAGGGCTCTCAAAGGCCACAAGACTGACTGGATAATGAATGAATACAGACTTCATCCGGTAATGCATAGTATTTTGTTTGAAACATTTCTATGTGCATTGCTCCATATAATGGAAGGTTTACATATGATTTTTTCGCACATTCATGAAGAATAGAATGTCTTTATTTTGATGATGAATTATTGAGTGATTCTAAATTATGATTTTAAAAAAAGCATACACAGTTTAATCCAGAAACATTCTATTATGTCTACCTAAAAAATTGAAGAAATATCAATTTGGTACTATTTTATTTATTACTGAAACTGTCAAATTTAAAATAGAAAATACAAATTTAATGAATGTCATTACACTCCACCCCTTACTGTCATTGTAGAATATCTCTCGACATTAAAAATAACTCCTAAAAATAACTCTTAATCGAAACATAAATTACAAAAGGTTTGAATCAGAAGTCACAAGGCAAACACTGAACACTGATTTCTTTCTCTCCTCTATATATCGTTGGTAATGTAAGATTAGTTATTGATGTCTTAATTGGCTTTACATTGCAGAGCGTGAGTGACAATGGAGGAAGTGTAAGACTGTGCCGGGTGTACAGAAAGGCAACTTCTTTGAAGTCGCTCGACAGTCGAGCCACAAGTCAACTAGAGAAAAGAGATAATAATTGTGAAAATACAGTATTGAGCTCCTCTGTGATGGGCAAGGAGCAGTTGCAGGCGAATTCAGCACATTCATTTGCAGATTGGAAGGAAAACATATCGACCACCAAAGTGGAAATGGAAGTGAGCGAGGAGGATTTAATGTGGTTGTGCTGGGATGGAGGGTCGCCTATCCTTTGAGATTACTTTCAATTTTGTACAATTGTAAATGAGTAATTAGCTTGCACACTAAGGATTTTAGGTCTTCTACAGCCCCGTCAGTGTTTTGTATTCTGTGGTGTCATTTCCACAAAATAATGATATTTTAACAACACATCTTCATGCGAACATAAATGGCTTTCACTAAAAGTCAGTTTTGTTTCGACTAAAGTCAAAAATAGTACTGTTTAAGTCCCACTTCCTTAGACGAGGAAAGCTTTCTGTCATATATGCAGAACTTTCCTGTATATTAGTAATCTCATTGTGGATCCTTAGTATATACGCTTGTGAGAGAAGAAATGGTAAAGAAAACATAAACCTTTATTTTTAATATATTGTTATGGTAATTCGTATAATCTTGATAGTAATATTATAATTTGATAGGTTGTGAAAAATATTTTCTATTTATCAAAAAAATACATTTTTAAATAAAATGAAAAAGGATGGGCAGACCCACAAGGACCTTCTCATTTCTTTAAACAAAACCTAAATCTATTTCACTTATCAAAACCAAAAAAAAAAAAAAAAAACATTTTTATTTTGATATTTGCAAACATGAGGTGAAAAGTAGCAAGAGAAGAAGAATAAGTGAAAGAGAAAAGAACGACTATTGAAAGAGGAGATTAGGGCATCAAATCCACTCCATTGGAAGCAAGTTCTTCATTTTACATTTTCTTTGTATTTTTTCAAAAAAAATAAGTCAAATTTTTTTACCACATAGGAAGGGCATTGTGAGTTTATTTTTATTTTATTTGAATTTGTATCTCTCTTTTCAATTCTTAACAAAAAAAATCATGAACAATAGTGAGAGTACTAGTAATGATAGTGAGGAGGTTGAGGTTCAAATGCATGGAAGTAGACATAGAATTAGAACTCATAGGATTGACAACCACTAGGGGTTTTTCAAGGAGTGGGAGTGTTGCAAGACCAACAAATTGAAACCCATTTGAATATCCTTCTAAAAGTTCTCAAAACCTATGCAAAAGGCTTATTTAACCCTAAGAAACCTTTATTACAATTTGCAATACAAGTTGATAAGAATAAGAACAAAATTCAGGGGGAGTAGAGAATGGCTCTGTTATTTGTTCAAAAAAGAATATAGAGGCAGTTATATGAGAGTTTATTGTTACATCTTTTGTGGATAGGTGGTAAAGGGGTGAAAGGTTGTAAAAACAACTTTGGTTGAAAAGATTGAGGCAACTAGATTGCATATGAAGGGGGAGATAAGAAAACAAGGAACTCCATTAGAGAGTTTGCAGCTTAGTGTGTCATTACCTATAGGGTTTGTGGATGTTGGATTTCACGGGGGGGAGGGTTCTACTTCTATTTCTAGGAAAAATGAAAACTGTTATTGCAAATATATTTAACACACAATTACAAGATGCAATTGATTCCTCTATTGCTAAGTTTTTCATGCTTATTCCATACCATTTCTTGTGGGATACTCACCATATTTTAAACAAATTTTAAAAGATGTGATAGTTGTTAGTCCTTCATTTTTCTACTTGGAGAACATTAGATACACACCACCCTCCTTGATAGAGAATATTCCAAGGTAAGTGGGTGATGGAAGAGATGACACAAACTTAGATAAGGGATGGATGCTCCATCATCATGGATGGGTGGACCGATATCAAATATTGACCACTCATCTTGATATTATTGTCACATGTATAGCTAGCTCTTATTTTATTCTAGTTGTTGATTGTTCGAGGAAAAATAAGGATGCAAAATTTCAATTTCAAATTTTGAGAGACATATCATAGAAGATGTTGGAGCCTCTAATGTTGTACAGGTAGTGACTGACTTAGCCCATGTGTGAAAGTTAGTTGGATTGATGGTAAAGGGTTCTTACAAGCACATTTTTTGGACCCCATGTGTCCATACATTGAACAATACATTGAAGGATATTGGGAAGATAGATTGGGTGAAGGCAGTGGTGTCAAAGGCTAGAGATGTGAAAATGTTCATTTGCAACCATTGCACTTCACTTGCTTTGTTCAAGACATTTTTTAGAAAAAAGTTTCGTTGAAATCCCATGGAAACTAGATGTGTCAACTATTTCATTTTTCTATAAAGGATGCTTGAGGTTTAGGAGGCTTTACATTTAATGGTGGTCAATGCAAAGTGGGGTATATGGCAAGAGGAAAGCACACCAGAAGGAAGAATTGTGAAAAATTCTTTGATGATGATTGGTGGTCCATAGTGAGGTAAGAAAATTGTTGTTTTTATTATTTATTTTTAAAATGTTAATTTAACTAATCATTAATGTTTCTAACTTGTAAATTATTTCCATTCTTTTCGAATATTTTAATATTTGTAACTTGTAACTTGTTTGCACTTGTAGATATGTTTCTCCTTCATTGAGTCTATTGTGTGAGTAATTAGATATGATGATACTGACTCTCTTAAACTTGGAGATATCTATGAGACCTTTGATAGTGTTCTTGGGTAGATCAAGCAAGCAATTCATAGCAAGAATTATAATGTAATTTTATGAGGAGCATATTAGGCCCATTGTGATGCAACGATGGAACACTATGAACATCCCACTTCATATGACAACCTATGCTCTCAATTCCAAATGGTATGCAACAAGACCTAGGATAGTGCCTTCATCTCACGATGAAGAGGTGAAAAAAGACTTCATGAAGGCCCTTAAAGGAAAATGTATACTTTAAAGAGGATTATTCTTTAATTTGCACACAATGGCTTGGATTTATCAATATATGTGGTCCAACCTTCAAAAAAATAGAGGTGAGGTCAAATAGAGCTACATTAACTCAAAACGATCCTATTGGATGGTGGACATGGCATAAAAATGATGCACTAGAGTTGAGATTACTTGTCATTCATCGTCTTTCATAGGTTTTTAGTTTTTCTAATGTAGAGAGGAATTGGTCCACATATATCTTCATCCAAATAGCCAAAAGGAACAGCCTTACCTCTAAATGATTAGAGAAGTTGGTGGTTATACACCGTGCTTTGCAGCTACAAGATTGATAGTTTCTTGAGTATTGTCAGACTCCAACCTTATGTTGGGATGTTGATCCCAAAGATGCTATACATATCAATGAGGAGGAGACACATGAGGGATCGGTTGGGGTTCCATTTCTTGAGGCAACCCCTTATACTAATAGTGAGTCAAAATCAAGCTTCGATTTTGATATAGACCTACTAGTTGCATCTATTGATTAGGGACAACCATATATTTTCTATGTTTTTGTCATTTTATAATTAAAACTTGGAGTCTTTGGGAAATTTGTTATAATTTTTACATAATATGTAGGCACATTGTTAATGAAAGCATTTGAATTTTGTTTATTTGTTTGTCAATTCTCATGTGAAATCTCAATTCAAGTCTAATGTTATACATTAATCTTCTATAATGTTTATAACAAATGTTTTATCAATGTTGCGATATGAATATTTTAAACTTCTCTATTGTTTTAAAAAATTCCTTATTTTTAATAGCCATCCCTTGTCATCCACTAAAAAATGGCCCAAAAGTACCCCTATACCAAGAACATGTCTCATTGTCCCCATCCTTAAAACTTGGGGGAGCATAGTTATGAACTTATTTGTAACACGTTTATGCAACATGTTATTGTATTTTGATATTTAAAGACATTTAATGTACTAATAATACGTATGTTGACTTTTAGAAATAAAAAAAATATCTAGAGTGTACTTCAATTTTTAAAGGATAAATAATCACATTTGGATATAGGTCACTTGTACATTGGTGAACTTCATATTTGATATTCCTCATTACATTTAGCCCAATCCGCTAAAAGGTTTTGAGCTAGGAGAACCTATTCATCTATTGAATCAACAAACTCCTAAACCATGTGTCTCTAGATACCACATTAACACATTCAACTACTATGAAGGGGAAGGTGAGCAAGTTTATTAACACTTCAACTACTATGAAGGGGAAGGTGAGCAGGTTTATTAACACTTCAACTAATATAAAGGGAAAGGTGAGCAAGTTTATTAACACATATTTTGTCAATATTTCCACATGACACAAATCAATCTTACACATTAAATCAACTTTATACTAATCAAAATTGACTCCATAAAGTTAAAATTAAACATAAAAAATAAAATTAAACTACACAAATTACGACACATTCATAAAAAAAAAAAAAGTTTAATAGATCAACATAATGTCATTAATATTTCCAAAACAAGATACGTCTAACTCTTTTTTCCTTACAATATAAATCATCAACACTAGTTAATCCCTTCCCTTAATATGCAGCTTAGAGCTCATTAGAACCATTGACTAAACTCTGAATTCGAATATAGAATAGAATAGAAGACTTTTAACTCCACGAGACCAAAAGCTTTAACTTTGCCTGCATTTACTTTAATATTAACTTAGAGGCTTGGCAACGTACATCAATTGACAGTTGTTGCTACCACGAAGGAGGGCGACATGATGGCAAATCGAGAATATCTAGGGCCCTAGAAATTTCGCGTGGCAAGCTATGAAAGACCATCTTGGACTCCTCGTTCAAACAATTTCTACTCTCCTTCCTCATAACTTCCTACAATATCCGGTCCATTCGGACGAATTTCCTCAGGACCGACATTGTTCACTTTAATAGATACAAATAACTAGGTTCAGTTCCATGGCATACCCACGACAGAGTAGAGAATGGAGGAGCAACAGCTGAAACACTTTCCTGGGTTTCGCTTCCACCCCACAGAGGAGGAATTGGTGGGCTTCTATCTTCGACGAAAAGTGGAGAAAAAGGCATTCAAAGTCAGTGTTATCCAGGAGATTGATCTCTACGCTTTTGAACCCTGGGACCTTCCTGGTAAGAAATTAGAGCTGAGATCATTCATGGGGATCTAAGCAACATTGATAATTTTAGTTTGTTGTGTTAATTTTTTCTTATAATGGGCTGCTCGATGCAGGCTTATGTCTGAATGAAGGAGAAAGGCAGTGGTTCTTCTTTGTTAAACCTCGTGGCCACAACGATGGACGACCCAACAGAATCACTGCTGCAGGCTTCTGGAAAGCCACCGGATCAGATAGACCTGTTTATAATCAGTCTACTTCGACACCCATAGGGTTGAAAAAGACTCTGGTTTTCTACAAAGGGCGGGCTCTCAAAGGCCACAAGACTGACTGGATAATGAATGAATACAGACTTCATCCGGTAATGCATACTATTTTGTTTGAAATATTTCTATGAGCATTGCTCCATGTAATGGAAGGTTTACATGTTAGTATATTATTTTTCCAAATCCGTGAAGAATAGAATGTCCTCATCTTGATGAATTATTGAGTGATTTAAATTGAGATTAAAAAAAACATAAACAGTTTGATTCAGAAATAATCGTACAATCTAAAATATGTTTATTTGAAAAATTGAAGAAATATCAATTTGAAACTATTTTATTTATTACATACATCAAACTGTCAAATTTAAGAAAAAGATACAATTTTTTGTTAACATGTTTATGTCATTACACTCCACTCCTTATTATCATTGTAGAGGCTCTAGGAAAATTCATCGCTAGCAATTCACAGAAGGAAAATTCACCCCCAACAATTCACCGTCATGAAAAACTCACCGACCGAAAATTCACCACCAAGTAAAATTCACTGCATTAATATTTTTTAATATATATTTCAAAAACTTTGATTTTATTAAAATTATTAATGCGGTTAATTTTCCCTACGGTGAATTGCTGGCGGTGAGTTTTACTTGGCGATGAATCTTTATCGGTGAATTTTCTATGACGATGAATTGCTGACCGTGAATTTTCTTTCGGTGAATTGCTGACGATGAATTTGCCTGATGCCCATTGTAGAATGGCTCTCGACATTAAAAAAAAAGAGCTCCTAATCAAAACATAAATTAGAAAAGCTCTGAATCAGTAGTCACAAGACAAAACACTGAACACTGAATTTTTCTCTCTTCTGTATATCATTAATAATGTAAGATTATGATAATCAAAATTCAACCGTATAATTTTACAAATCAAACTCAATGACCCATATTTCATGAGTAGCTATCGATTAATTATTGATGTCTTAATTGACTTGAGATTGCAGAGTGTGAGTGACACTGGAGGAAGTGTTAGACTGTGTCGGGTGTACAGAAAGGCAACTTCTTTGAAGTCGCTCGACAGTCGAGCCACAAGTCAGGTAGAGAAAAGAGTTAATGACTGTGAAAATACAGTAGTGGGCTCCTCTGTGTTGGCCAAGGAGCAGTTGCAGGCGAATTCAGCACATTCATTTGCAGATTGTAAGGAAAACATATCCACCACCAAAGTGGAAATGGAAGTGAGCGAGGAGGATTTAAATTGGTTGTGCTGGGATGGTGGGTCGCCTATCCTTGAGAGTACTTTCAATTTTGTACAGATGTAAATGAGTAATTAGCTTGCATACTGAGGATTTTAGGTCTTCTACAGCCCTGTCAGTGTTTTGTATGTTGTGCTGTCATTTCCAAAAGTAATGAAGGTTTTAACAAGGAATCTTCGTGTGGACATGAAAAAGTCAAAATCATAGACGAGGAAAGCTTTTTGTCATCTATGCAGAACTTTCTTGTATATTAGTGATATCTTTCTGGTTCCTTAGTATATACGCTTGTGAGAAAAAATGGTAAAAAAATTTCCACTTTTGTTTTGGGTTGTGTTTTGTAAACCATATATTGCAATGGCAAATTGATTTCAATATGATTGTATAGTGATAAGTAATATATTTTTGTGTTAAAGTTAGATATATATTTTGATGTTTATTTTTATTTAGTTTATATTTATTTTCAAACATTTAATTTTAATTTGTTTCTATTTGTACATATTTTCATATATTTATCATTTACATATCATTTATTAACTTATACTAAAAAATCTAGGTTCACACATTCAATAATTGTTTTAAAGTTGGCACTTTTCTTTCTTGGAGATCAATCTCAAGTGGTTTGGGACTGACCAAAAGAATTCAAAATCAAAATTTAATTTTGTAAATTCCTACCTCTTTTCACTAGTCTTGGTGAGTTGACTTGACACATGTTTTTGTGACTTCTATTTAAAGAGGTCCATGTGTGAAATTAATTCATATTGTCAAACAAAGAGTAATCACTCTAGAAGCATATTTTAGATTTGGAGTTTAGAAAGAACACATTTGCATTAGAGTTATATAAGTCGTCTACACATTTGTGAACTTAATGTTGTCTATGATTATTACCTCAAAACTATAAAGTTGATCTATCTAGACAATTGACCTAGGAAAAATTGACCCTATTAAATCAAGAATCTCCTTAAAGGTGTTTATAAACACTACGGTGACATATACAAACACAAGGTAAAGAAAAACGCATCCTTGAAAATACATTCTATTAGTTAGTTTCTACACAACAAAGTCCATTCCTACATGTTAGTTCAAGGCCATGGAGCTCAAGTTCAAACCTAAGGGACTCATGTTTGAACCATAATGAATTTTAAGTATAAAAAAATCCCGAGACATTTGACGAACTAAGAGCAATTAGAAAAAATATGTGAAGCTTTTTTTAATCAATTTTTATAGGTGTAGAAAATGATCCCAACATGACATCAATATTTTATATTTATCATTTTCCTAAAGCTAAGTCCAACTATCCTCTACATTTAATTTTTAACACGAAGTACATCTTTTCAAACTCAATTACTAAAATTTATCGAGCCTAATTATGCTTAATTATATTATTAATGCGAATTGGATTATTTATTTACATTTTTGGTGAACCTAACATATTAAATCATACACCACTAGAATTGAACCTTAAGGTTTATTCCTTCCATATTAAGGTTTCAATTATATGTTTCTTCATTTTGTTGTCTAATTTTAAGATCTAGTGAATGTTTGATTTTGCAATCATATTTGTGCTTCATAACTATATCTCAATTATAGCGTTTGATCTTCATTAAGTGATATCAATTTTATCTAGCCTACCAATAATTGTTGACAAATCTAGGGTTTATTTTTAGATCTGATTAGCAATAAAATATCTTGTTTAAATATTAGCACCTACTTAGTTTTTATACCATTCATTTACTTATTTTAGGGTTTTGGGCCTTTATTACACAATCTTGTGAACTCTACCAACCCACTCTTGTATAAGTCTTAATTGTTATATATTTACATCATGGCCTCTTATGGTCCCATATCTTTTACTATTATTTATGCTTCCATTATATATTTAGCCATGTTTAAATAATATGTGACATGTAATCCTTTTGTTATTGATTCACTCATGATATTTTATCATAAGGATAGGATCACATTATCTATAAAAGAATTCTATTATCAAATATATCTACCTTCTCCTAGAATTTAGGGATTCAATCATTATCTTTCCTTCCCTTTTGGATACACTAGATACACATATATTCATGATTCTCATATGGTTCCTACTTCTTTAGTGGATAGTGATAAAAATATGCTTGATTATAATACATTTTTTTTACCTTTAAGCACCTTCCCACCACATTATTTAATCAATGACACATATTATTTAATGGATACTTATGTTGCATCCTATTCTTCTAATGATACACTTAGAGATGATACTTGATGTGGTGAGGCTATTGATCCTATTATTGCACATGATATAGTTTATGAGTATTAATACTAATCCATCTATATGCCATGATGCTCATATTAATATGGACCACAATACATGATCATAATATCATAATTTTCATACTAGTAGATGTGTGCATCTAATCCTACACTTTATTTTAATTTCAATATATGTTATATCTACTCCACTTATTTTTCATGCTTCTCCTAAATCACATACTCAAAATGCACCAAAGGGTATGATATGATAGATCAACTTAAGTACAAAACCACTAAAATATATATTTTGGAACTAATACTCTCATTAAAAAATATAAATACTTTGAAGAAGAATCTAACTAAAGTAATAGTTTAATCTTATGTAACTCTTAATGAGGCTAACAATATTTTGAATTTGATTCCCCAATAAAATTTTAAAATTTCTTTTGCATCTCATTAGTTACTTCTGCCCAAAGTTATTCAAGAGCATAAACCATTATACATTTTAGTTAAATATGGGCCCACACCTTCAAATTAAACTTGACCTAAGTTATTTTTATAATATATACACATATAGACATACATGTACATGTATGTATGTACATGCATGTGCATAAATATATGTATATACCTCACATGCCTCAAGTGAGTGGCCTTTGAGCTAATATGCTAATGTACTATGTTCTAGAAGTGATATATAATTGAAGTATGACACACGCATAAGTTTGGATAGTATTTTGGTTTCACTATCAAGACCCCTAAGTAATTTTTAGATGATGTATGAAATCATTATGAGTGAAGATGTTGCTCCTTGATAACTACATTTAATAATCTAGTATGAATTAGGGTTAGACCATTTATTGTGGTATTATACCAAGGGTGGTTGTGAAGGGCACACAATATATTGAGAAGGGTGTGAATCAATAGATCTAAACAATTTCAGAATCCTTAACTTTTGCCACAATTATCAAAATATATGATTCTTCACTACAAACCTTCATAAAAAAACAAAACATAACAACATAAAGAACATAAGAGAACACCAAATATATGTGGAAAACCCAAGATGGGAAGAACCATGGTGAGAATAGTTGCTTGGATCTACTATCCAAATCCAACCTCACAATGCAAAACTATACAAGTGAATTTTACACACTGAAGTCGACACCAACCTACCATAGACAACAATCCCCTCATGTGCTAGTAGGCATCAACCTATAAGAGACACCAATCCACAAATGAAACAATACAACAGGTAGAACATTGGTCCTACCAGAATACAATGATAAAGCTTGCGGATTTGAAACACAACACAAGTACATGTGCTAGAGACAATGTTGACACTCTTCCTAACTAAGAATGATCTTCTAATATTAGAACACTCTCTTTTCTTCACACTTTATCCTTCAAATAGATTCACTTCACGTCAATGTAATTATACTTCACAGTTTTGTACTTAAAATCACTTCACTCAAAAAGTCATGCATTTGAACATTTAAAATATATACATGACCTTACATTTACACTCTTCAATTTCAGCCAGGATTCCACAAATAGCCAGAACAACATAAGGTGGACCTAAATTTAATTTACATGAAATGTGTAATAGGTCGGTCCAATTTCAATTTTCTTGCTACCAAAAGAACATGATGTTGTGCACTACCATAGGAACCTTAACCAGGTCCTATCCTAACACCACATGCAAGATCTTTGAATTTCATATGCTACTAGACATTACCACACATGCCTTGAACTTCTAACAGGTTGATGAACCTTCAGTCACTTCAAATTTCTTACACGCTTAACATATCCTCTAGAAACTCAAGAAACTGATGGAGCTAGTGTAGACATACTCTCGTTCCAAATCGTAGAGCAATACTACATTTCTAAAAGAAATGTCAACCACATTTGTATTTCCAAAGAAATCTCTCTACCCAAAAGATATCCTTGCAAAGAATTTAAGACCACCACAGTCATACTGACTTCATACTTTGCATGGTATAATAATCATGCAATACACACCAACTCCCAGAAAGGCAGTCACACTAATAAAACTTATGATGAATGTTACTTGATATAAGATTTGATTAATGAGAGAGATTCTTCATGATTAACACCTCTAGAAATAAGACATGCATATACAACAAGGGGATATATTGATAATTCTAGTATTCCAACAATATTTTTCGTCTTTGACAACCTTAAGAACAATCTTCTTCATCAATGACACACCTTTGACATTAATGGCAACCTGTGTTCAACAATCTCCCCCTTTGTCATTGATTGCAAAGAAAAAAATGCTAACAACACACAAAGATGTTTTCTCCCCCTTAGAATGATTTCTTCTCTGTAGAATTTTGAGTCCACTATTCTTTCTAAGCAATTCAACATTCCCCCTTTGGAAGATGTAGCATCTGAGTCAATTATTCTTTCTAAGAAATTCAATATTTTGGGTTCACTGTCTCCCCCTTTGACATCAATGAAAAAGGTTCAACAATACAAACAAATCCTTGAAATGTGGAGAAATGCAAAGCATTTCTCTAAATCACCTTGACTACAACAACACTTCTTCTTGCTTCTTTCATTATTTTTGGTATAGTGCACAATCCAAAAAATTGTTTCATGGATGGACTCCCCCTGAGTCCAAGCTTTACTACCTTCAAAAATACTCCACAAGACCACCAAGCCTTCTTTTGGAAGGGAGACCAAGTTCCCCCTCAACCTATGCTTCCTCTCGATTTATGAGGAGGGAGCAAAAACCCCCAACTTGTGCCAAAGAAACTCAAATATCTCCTTAGGAATTGGCTTTGTGAATATATCTTCTAATTTCTCCTTTGTATCAACATACTCCAACTTCACCTCCTTCTTTGTCACCTTCTCCCTCAAGAAATGATACTTGATTGCAATGTGTTTTTTCCTTGAGTGCATCATCAAATTCTTTGAAATATTTATAGCACTCCAATGTTATCACAAAGAATAGTGATGGGTTCATCAAACTCAATCTTCATTTCCTTCAAATTTGCTTCATCCAAAACACCTAAGTGCAACATGATGTTGCAACAATATATTCTACTTTTTCTATAGATAAAGAAACTGATTCCTATTTATTACTCAACTAGGACACCAAACTATCATTGATAAAGAATGCACCACCACCTGTGCTCTTTTGGTCATCAACACATCCTACCCAATCAACATTTGTGTATGCAATCAGAGTAAAATTTTCACTCTTTGGATGTACCACAATCCAAAATATTTAGCAACCTTCAAATACTTGAATATTCTCTTTACTACTTTAACATGAGTATCTTTAGGTGCTACTCAAAATATGACAACTATTCCAACTTCTTGCATTAGATCCGATCTAGATGTTGTCACATACAACAAAATACCAATAATAGATTTGTACAAAATCTGATTTTCCAGAGCAGGCTCATCATCTTTACTTATCTTGCATCCTGTAACCATAGGTGTTCCAACCGGTTTGTAATCTTTCATCTTGAACCTACTCAACATATGTATCCTTTATGCACTTGTGTTGTGAAATAAAAATTCCTTTCTTTGATTGTGAAATCTACAATCCAAGAAAGAAAGATAATTCTCCTAACATTGACATTTCAAACTTATTTTGCATTACCTTTTGAAATTCGTTACACACGTCATCACTACTTCCTCCAAAAATGATGTCATTTACATAGACCACAACTATCAACAATTGATCACCTTCTATTTTTATGTACAAATTACTATATGCACTTCCTCTCTAGAACCCTTGTTATTGCAAGTATCCATCACACTTTGAATACCAAGCTCTAGGAGCTTGTTTGAGTTCATACAAATCCTTCTTCAATTTGCAAACACAATCTGAATTGTCAAAACATTGAAATCCTTCCAGTTGTTCAATATAAACCTCTTCTTCTAGCTGTCCATTCAAGAATGTTGACTTCACATCCATATGGTACACGCTGAAGTTATTGAAAGCTAAAAGAGCTAAGAACATCTTGATTGCCTCTAGTCTTTCTATCAGAGCAAATGTCTCTTCAAATTCTTTGCCTTCAACAAGAGCATGCCCTTTACACATAATTCTTGCCTTGTTTCAGATCACCTCACTTTATTCATTTAGCTTATTTCTACAAACCCACTTGGTTCTAATCACATTCTTGCCTTTAGGTCTTGGGAAAGGTTCCCAAGTTTCATTCTTCATGATTTGATTTAGCTCTTCCTCCATAGCTTCTATCCAACCTTTTCTTTGCTTGCTTCTTTGTATGACTTAGGTTCTATCTTTGATAGTAATGCAAAGTGTACTTGCTTATTTTCTCTCTCAAGTCTCTTCCGAGTTCTATTTGGTCTTTAGAATGATATTTTTGAACATACTCTGTTGGATTCTTTGTATCTGTTAGTGTGAAAGGGGTACTTTATCTAGCTAGTTCATTTCCTAACTAGTTCTCCACTTAGGTCCTCTTCACACTAGCTTAAGTTTACATAGGGATAAGGTTGTTGACCTTTAATGACCTTGAGTTGTCACACCTCATAGTATGACAACACTTGTCATAATTTGGTTACATCCTATCTCTCGCCTTGGCCTATATAACCAAGGCATTTGCTTTGTAATCTCAATTCTCAAGCTCATTGTAGCTTTGCATTCTTTTGAGAGGAATGCAATTTATTCTTTCTCATCTCTTATTTTTGTATTTTCTTTCCTTCAATCATTTGCATCTTGGGTAGGCTATTTAGCAAAATCTTACATGGTATCAGAGCAAGAATGAGTTGTGGGTTAGCAATATTTTAGGAAATCTGGAAGTATAGAGCTATTTTTTCAAAGCACATGAGTATGCTCTTCTCTTGCATCCTTGGATGATCTAGAGAATCAAAAAAGTGTGAAGAAAATATCATTTTTTAGGGTGGTTCAAACATTTGACTTGCTAGTTGCAAGTTTTCTGAAGCTTCCTAAATAAATTTTGAGCTCACCATTGAGTCCAAAGTCGTTGAGAAAGTTGAATCCGCCCTTTATTTCATTTGAATCGGACACCGAAAACTAGATTTGCAACAATTTGAAATGGGAGGTTCATTGCCAAATTCAACAAAGAACCATCATTTTAAAGCATTTTTGGTCAAATCTGACCTTGACATCATGCTTAGAAGACCTGAAAACCATAAAATTGATTGTCAAATCATCAATTTTGGACAAAGTTGCCAAGTGAGACTAATTTCTTTTGTTCAAGGAGCCATATGACCCCATGAACACACCAGTTTAAAAAATATAATTTGTTTTTGTCTTTTAAATTTATTTATTTATTTTTTAAATTTTGAAACATATATATATATATATATTTTTTTTTTTCTTTCGAAGTTAAAAGTATTTTTTAATTTTAAAAGATTAAAAAAATTGAAAAGAAAATTTTAATTAAAAATTATTAAAATAAAATTTAAAAAATTAAAAGAAACTATTATTCATGATACAGGTACCTACGCCATTCTAAGTGCAGGCCCTGTACCTACATTTTTTGGTTGGGAAGTGTGCCAAATTAGGAGGAGGGTGGCTCCTTAAGGAAGCCTTACCCTCTTATAAGAGGCTTACGACTCCTTTAGGAGGCCGCCTCTCCCTCTATTGCCTTCTAAGCCTTACAAACTTAGGCACTCATTCCATGGCGTTGGCCTTTCAATGAAACCTGCACTGGATCTCCTATGTGTATTCCATTGCTCCTCCTTTGGGCCTCATGCCTTTGATAGGGTTGCGCATTTGCTTAGCATTCAAGCCTTTAAACATTTTTAAATTTTTTTTTAATATTTTTTTAAATGTTATAACTTTTTAAAAGTTCTGTCGACATTTTTTAATTCCACCAAAACTTTTTAATTAGGCTGACAACTTTATCAAAGTTTTAACTTTTTAATATTTTATAAATATATTTTAATGTTAAAAAAATATACATTTTAAATGTAAAGAACTGCCGCATATATTCCAGTGCATAGAGAAGAAGAATAAAAATATCAGAAACCCAGATTTATATCCTAGGCGAAACATAAATAGAAGAAATAAAAGAAGATAGGGGTGGCTGTCTGAGGGCCGAACCCCACACTCAATCCAAAGTCCTGTGTAGGCCATGATGAGTACTTGTTTCTTAATTCCATCTCATGTAGTTTCTGCAACAAATGATTAGGCGGTCATATAAAGAAACACCGAATAAGGCATATTGCTTGGCTGTCAAAAAGCATGGGTTGCTGCACCTTGGGAGTCATGTCAACTTGGGGCTAAGGCATACATTAGGAATGTGTAGTGGTATAAGATGTGCACCGAAATTGGAAAAGACTAAAGAGGAAACAAGAGAAGCTTGTGCTTTAATTGCAATTCACGCATGAAATTGTTTTTGATAAAGTAAGCAACATTTATAGGATTGTGTACCTTTTACACGGAGATCCCTTAAGGTCAAAAGAAGCTAGTTCAAAATAGGACATGAGCTAGAAATAGAAGCTAGATCAAAAGGGAGTTGATCCCTAACACACAGGGACCACTAGGGCTTGGTAGAACAAGCCAAAACATGCGACACACAAAATAGAACCAGGACAGGAACATTAGACAAACAACATGTTGAATGATAGATGAGGAGGAGCACTATGAAATTGTTAGTTTACACCAAATCATCATTTTTTTATAGTATTGGCATAGTGGAAAGGCTTTTAAGTTGTCCCCTCATTATATAAAAATGCAACACATTACCATACTTTCACCCAAAATTCCATTGACTCTCAATAATTGTACTAATGAATGTTTTTACCCAACATATCAAATCATTCGTAACTTAATTGAAATTCTGATAGTGATGTCTTTCTTAAGTTAACACTATATGATGATTATTTCCTGCAACTGATCAATTTTTTATCACTTTTCACTATTATACATTTGAGAATAATCACAAAACAAATACTCTCAAACTTCATATCATGAATTACATTATTAATGTGTGTTAATTTTTTTGGGTCATTTATTAAAATAATAAGACACATAAACTCACAAATATATTTGTTTTTCATGTCATGTTACTAGTTGAAAAATGGATAATTGAATGATTCATAAAAAAATCATTAAAAATCAAATCTTGCTCAATATGAAATTTATAATCCGAGTACAAATAAGTAGAAAACCTCCCTTATAAAATATAAAACAAATATAGTCTTATATACGTCCAATTTAGTCATTCCATAAACAACCACATTGATTGGATATGATTGGAAAATCTTTAAAAAATCTAAGAGAGTAGAGACTACGATCTCTATCTCCCACCATGTATGTCAAATGATAATGCCAATTTTTTTTGGCAAAATAGACCTCTTGAAGATTTGCAGTATAATATTATCTAATATTTGGTGTCGCCTAGTACCTCTCAACTTAATAATCTACTCAAATTTAGAACTTTTTGTGGTGATTCATGCTCCTTCTTTGAAATTTAATCATAGTATTAAATTCTCATGTAGTATGGACCAAGATAGGAAAACATGCGTGCAAGTTAAATTGATTTTGGATTAAATTTTGAAGTATAAAATTTCATTTGAAACACACTTTGGAAGAGCAAAATCCTAAAATAAGTACTAGTCAACATAGGAAAATTATAAATATAACAAATTTATATTTATATGTAATTTTTTGGTAAGGTTTACATAGAAAAATATCTTCAACATGAAAAGTTTAAATAGTAGATAAGTTAAAATTTCAATTGTATTTGTAATAAAATAAGGAAAAAGTCAAATATATTTGTATATATTTATTAATAAGTTGTAATTTCAACTTTATTTGATTAGTTAAAGAGAAGTAGTCTATTTATTAGACTCTTGCAAATTGTAATGATATGTGAATTATATCTAAAAAATGTTGATTAATCAAATTTTGAATTGACTAAATAACTATTTTTAAATGCTTATTCAAATCAATAAAATAAAATATCATTGACTATTTAACAAATTAAGTTATTCAATATTTAAATGTATATTTTTAAGAATTAGTTATATATTTTTATTTTAATATTAATATAAATCTAATAGTCTTTCAAGGATAGATTAGATGGTCAAGACATTGAAAAACATTGAGGATGGTCTCAAATTCAATTCGCCTAGATTTAGCCTTGTATAGGTAGAGGGCAGCAAATGCAAATAGAGGTTATAATAGTACGTGTTAGGACTTTGCTTTGTAGGTCCCACTAGATTTATGTTGGGTGATAGTCTAATACCTACCTATTTAACAAAAAAATACATTTTTAAAATTCAATGTAGTATTGTTAATACAAAATATAGTTACTTATTATTGTGATATACTAGAAATTTACTTATGAAACAAATGGGACCACAAAAATTTCTAGTGTAATGATTGATGATATACCACCCTATGAGCTTATGCCTTGAAAAATATAATAGATGTAGATTTTTAATTTAGTTCTAGATTTAATAATCATTTTTCATGTAAAATATTAAATATAAAGCATAACATTTATGTTATAAACTCATACAATTACCTTTGTACATGATCACTAAATAAATCATGTAAAAACTCATTAATGATGACCATATTATCCAAATTTTCATGTTGTATTGTCAAATCACTCTAAAATTACAATACATGTAGAGTGATAATGATTTTACTCATGGGAGGTAACATGCCTTGTGGATTATAGCCTCCTCCAAAATAGATATGATAGCAACTATAGCATAAGTGGAAGGAAACACCACTAGAGCTAGACAATTTTATTATATAAGAATCCTCCAAACCATGAGATTGATACATTTGTGTGTCATGTTGTATGAGGGTGTATATGAGAGTAGCAATGACATCAATGTTTTTCAACAATGATATCAATACCTAGTGCACACATATTTTTTAGATTTTTTTCTCTATTTCCTATTTTGCAACATGTGTGAAACAAATACCTTCATGTTTAATGAAAAACCTACATTCACAAGAAATAAATGATAAATATAATAATAAAATTAAAAATATTAAAAATTATACTTTTTGGAAAGCTTATACTAAGGGCTACATACTTACAAAACATAATTTCTAAATGACTTTCTTTGATTCCTCAAAAGGTAAAGAAGAAGTGATTTTTTGTTAGCATTTTGATAGGTGTGAAGGGGATTGCATTGTGGGTATGATTTAAGACTATAGTGGTTCTATCCAAGGGAGTTTGATATAGGGGGTCTTATCTAACCCTATTCAATTAAAACCCTTTATATGGAACCCTTTAAGGTTTAAATCATTATTTTTTCTAAAAAAATATGTGATTTCAGGAAAAAATCAGGATGTCCCAAGTTTGGGATCCATTATTGTGGGATGACCTATATTGTCAAATCACTCTCTAAAATTACAATACATGTAGAGTGATAATGATTTTAATCATGGGAGGTGACATTCCTTGTGGATCATTGCCTCCTCCAAAATAGATATGATAGCAAATATAGAATAAGTGGAAGGAAACAACACTAGATCTAGATAATTTTATTACATAAGAATCCTCCAAACCATGAGATTGATACATTTGTGTGTCATGTTGTATGAGGGTGTATATGAGAGTAGTAATGGCATCAATTTTTTTCAACAAGGATATCAATACCTACTGCACACATATTATTTAGAATTTTTTTCTCTATTTTCCTATTTTTCTATATGTGTGAAACAAATATCTTGATGTTTAATGAAAAACCCAAATTCATAAGAAATAAATAATAAATATAATACTAAAATAAAAAATATTTAAAATTATACTTTTTGGAAAGCTTATACTAAGGGTTACGTACCTACAAAACATAATTTCTAAATGACTTTATTTGGTGCATATAAGAATTAGGGGTCCTATGGGACTACTAATTCAAGCAACAAGATTCTATCAATTTCACCACAAAAACTAACACGATTTTTAATTAAAATTTACATTATATGTCAGGGTAAACCCACAAAAGTGGTTTACAATTCGAGTGAGGAAGGAAAAGTTAAAAAAATGACCTCATGCAAAAAAAATGGTTTTTGGGGGTTCGGATAATTTTTTTGTTCAAGCGAACCCAAAGTGGGTTCGCTAGAACCCTAGTTCGAGCGAACCCATTAAATGCAGGGTCCTACCATTCCCAACAAAAAACAAAAACAAAACCTTTGCCCACCTTCTTACCCTCTGGTACCAAAAAACTCCAAAATTTTTCCCTTCAAAGCTCAGGTTGAGGATGAAAATGGAGGAGACTTCACATACCCAATTGGCCAATGGTACTCCTTGGAATGAGCTATCCAATGAATATAATGTTAATATGTTTTGGTTTTATTATTTATTTGTTTTTTAGTTTGATTAAACATAGGTTTTCATTGAAAATCAAGCTCTTTGTTCTACACATGTGGAAAAATAGAAGATTATCAAAATAAAAATAAAAAATATTAGTGCACTAGATATTGAAGTCCTTGATCCAACAATTTTTTTTTGAAATTTGATACATACAAAAAACGTTATGTGTTATACGGTTCGCCTATGTCCGAATTGTAATTGGTTTGACTTCAAAACTTGATTAAGGAATAAATATTCAATAAAAAACAATGAAACCAATTGGAAGCACTAGATATCATAGTTACAAATCTAAATTTGAAAAGAGTAGAATTTTAGCCTTCATGGAAAAAAAGTTGTGCGTTATATGGTGAGTGTCACTCTTTAAAAATGGTGTTTAATCAGACAAACTAGTTTTTGAAGGAGATGGAAAAAGAAGTGCAATATAATTCCAATTTTTTTGAAAAAAATATATTTAGAATCTACAGGAAAAATTTCACACATCACTAGTTTGCATCATCTTCAAATTCCTCATGATTTAGCTACTATAGGTGTTTGAAAGTGAAGATTTAGTTAGAAAAAATCAGTTTAGTGTCCAATTTGGCCAAAAATTGTAAACCAATATTGTGGGATCACCCATCACAATCATAAATATGTTGCTCATCAATGAATTCATGGAATAAATAATTTGCAGGCAAGGATTTAATACAATAACTCTAAATTCTAGTATTGACATCCATTACATAATATAGATACATTCCCAACTATCAAGTCATTTGCAAATTTCTCTTCATATCAAACTATATTCTCTACACTCAATTACATTGTTCACAGTATCTTTGTGTCCTCTTTCATCTACAAATATTTGTGTCCTCTTTTATCTACAACTCTCTTTTTTTTTTCCTATTCTGGTTAAACCCATTCTTTTGCAATTATTTTCCTTTTCACTAGTTTCTTGCTCACCATGTTGAATGGTCTTCCTAGAAATCCAAGCAATGCCTCTATGAAGGAAATGAATTTTCTAGAAAATAAAATGTGTTGATTATTTTCATTTTCAATGCCCAGCTATGACATATTTCCACGCCCAACCTCATTATGCATTGCAAATTATATACAACATTAGTTTTTATGCAGTCAAAACCCACGGTAAAGTGGTTGCTCACTTTTTAACATGAATTGATTTCCTCCCACAAGTTTTATGTGCTTAAAAAAATCATACTCACATTTATCTGCTCATATACTCCCACACAATTTATATTTTTTGATGAATTTTGACTTCTCAGTAGCAAAAATAATGAATTGCCCCTCCAATTCGTTGGAGTATGAAGTGCCCAAGCTGTTAAAAAGATAGCAACAAAATAATTAGCTTGGTCCCATGGACCCACGTTTGGAAGGTATTGATGCCTCAAATTTCAAAACATGAATTCCACATGCCAGTCACCCAGTCATGAGTTTTTGAATTTCATTCAAATTTTATAATTTTGAAGACAATGTTGGAATGAAAGTGCCAGGTAAGACGCCACCTCTTGACAAAAGAATTAAATGAGTTTTTTTTAAATGAACTCAAATTGGGAGAATTTTCCTGCCGAGGTGGATGCCTGCATCTACTTCTACTCCATTCTTTTCTCTCCGAATCGTGAGATGAACAAATGAACTTATAAAAAGATATGAGAGGAAGGCTCCATCGAACGTTAGGATTGCAACAATAGTAAAAATATTGTTCGAAGCCATGAAGAAATCAGAGGGGATGGCACTCAACCCATGGGTCTGAGATCTAGACCACATCAATGGTGGTGGGGGAGGTTGTACCCTCCCTCGTAATGGCTCTTTCTTGTTGTAAGAACTTCTATCCTTTTGCTTTCTTGTCATTCTTTTCTTTCCTATTGTGTTGCTTGTTCTTCCTTGCCTCGGCTCTTTGCTATGGTTTTTCGCTTGTGTTAATCTTGGTAGTCATTTTTCTAGGGGAGTTATGTTTTTAGATTCATCAAATGGAGGGGGGTGTGAAACCCCTTGACCCTCCTTTTGATAATGTCAACGGATCCTCTCGAAATCAGTTACAAAAATCATTCAGCGGAGTTGTGGTTGAGCAAGATTTTGTTGCGTTGGAAGGCATCGGTTTCGTTGTAGAAGAGGTGAGAAGTGGAGATGGAAAGCAAGTTAAGGAGACCTTTGATGATCTCAAAGACTTTCATCTTCTTCCATATGTTGTCATGAAAGAAACTATAAGCAATGAAAGATCTAGGCTTAAGGAGTTTTCTATTTTACTTCTTGTTGTAGATATTAATAAGTTTCCTACTAGGAAATTCATTGATGCATGGTTTTCCAATGTCTGGTTAAATAAATTTGGCATTCAAATAATTTATTGTAGGCTTCTTCAAAAAGGCTTATTTGTTATTTTTCTAAAAAATCATTCCATGCAAGAAAAAGGTGTTGGCTAAGCCCTACTGGAACATTGGAGGTTGCGTGTTTAGAGCCCTTCCTTGGTCACCTATGATCATTGTAGAGGAAATAATTTCCCTCTCAACCCTTAGATGGCTAATAGTTAAAAAAATTCCTTTGAAGTTCTGGAGAATTTAACCACAAATTATGGAACCCATTGGCAAGATTATTAGGGTTTACGAGTCTAAAGTTGTGCTTCCTAATTTGGAAGCTTGGGCCTTGGTCTCTTTAAACCTAGGAGTTGAAATCCAAAGGAATCTAAAAATTGTTGAAGAGACTTGTATTGTGACCTGACTGCTTGAAATTTGGGGGGGGGGGATTAACGCTTGTTTCCTTTGTAGGAGGAAGGGGCACATCAGGAAAAATTGCCTAATTATCCTAAAAGGAAAGAAAAAATTGTTTAGGGAAGCCCTATTGCTGGCTCTAAAGGCCCTACCTCTAATTCCCAAATGGATGAGGTTGATGAGGATCATCGACCTCCCATTCAACCTAACTTTGCCTCGACACCTGACCCTAGTCAAGATTTGGTTGCCAATCCCTTTGTGATGATGACAAATTATTGTGAAGTGGTGAATAAAGAGGGCTCGACCCAGGAGCCTCCCCCACCTGTTGATCATTCCCTTGACCTTAAACTCTCTAACCCCTTTGGATTTCTCAAGCATGTGGGTGGCGATGACAATGGCGAGGGTAGGGCTCACCATGCTAAAATTGTGAATGTTAATCCATGCCTCCCCCGTCACTCTCCAAGGCAAAATGAAATTGGGATGTTTTTCTTCTCAAAATGCTTAATGCTCATGAATTGGACATGAAAAAGATTAGACAAATAATTTAAAGTAATTTCCTCTCTAATAGGAATATTAAAGAAAATTCTTCTTATAATTCAGAAAAAGGATCAAATCAATTTGATCTCAGACTTGAAAACTAGAAGTTGGCTAGGAATGTGAATGTGGGTGTGGGTGAGAGCGCTAGGGACCCCTTGCTAGAACCATGCAAGGATAAACCATCTCCAGTGACCCTAGCCTGTGACAGTGTGGGTATAACCTTGTCTGCTAACCCATCTTGCCATCCATCTAAGGCTACGTTATGCACTTCTCATTCTGAAGATGATTTTACCGGATGCATCTAGGGAAGGATCCTCTATTTCCCATGTTCATACCTGCTATCCCACTCTTGATCAGGTGCCTAATGCAACTTCCCATGTTGATATTTATTTTAGCTCTAGTTATGTTAACTTGATCCCTAGGAGGGACCAAAACTACATCCTTGAAAAGGGTGGAGAGGTTGGAGATTCTAAAAAATGGGGGAAACCAATCCTGAGCCAGAAGGGATCATTGTGGTTAAAAATACTGAGAATTTCATTCATGAGAAGCCTGACCAGGCTCCCAAATAAAAATTTGGTCCTAGAAGACCAAGGGGAAAGAATAAAAGAAAATCTCTAAAACTGGTAAAAACCCTTGTAATTATCCAAAGCAAGAGAAAGAAAACAAGCCTGATTATCTAATCACTCACAACGAAGAGGGCGAACACGGAGGAAAAATTACCTAAATTCTTTGAGCAGTTCAGGAATGAACAAACATAAAATGACATGGTTATTGATGATGGACATTAACTGTATTTCCTGGAACATCAGGGGACTAGAATCCCCTGACAAAAAAATATCATTAGAAGGTTTCTAAACCTTGAAAAGCAAAAGGATTTTTTGTTTTTACAATAAACCAAAGCGGTGGGCTTCATGCTTGAAACCAACCTCAAATTTATTTGGAATAGATCCACTTCTTTCTCCATTGCTCACAAAAGGGGAAGAGGAGGCTCTTCAATTTTAATGTCTAACTATTGGGCCAATCTAGTTATAGACAACAATATCTCCCCTTGCAACAAGGTTTTGTGGGTGACACTCAAGAAAGGTGATGTGGAATTTGGTGTTTTCTCTATCGATGCCCCTAATGATTATAGGGACAAAATTAGGCTATGGCAATGGCTCTCTTGTCTCCCTAAAGTGATGGGTTATTGGCGAGGACTTTAATATGGTTGAACAATTGGAATAGAAGTGGGGGGAATTGATATGGCTTGGAAAGGCAATGAATTTTCTTTTTTGGTATAGGGCGAAACACAAGATCAATCTTGTGGACCCAATAAAAAAAAGGAAAGGTGAGTGCAAGGGTATTTGGTACACCTAGTATAATGCCCAAAAAGGAGGAAACAAAAAATATTGTAGGCTTGATAGGATGTTGCTAATAAAGACTTCTTTAATTTCATTCTTGTTGATGATGGCCCAAAGGTCTGTGTGTACCCCTACACATTCTCAGACCATCACCCTATTAAAGAAAGATTGAGAATCCGCCAATGTGGAATAAATGAAAGATAAAAAAAGGCAACATTTATGCTTAACACTTGCCTACTTAAAGATAATGAATGTAGGGAAGCTATTTCCTTCCTCAGGGAGATAAATTGATGGTTACGGAAAGATGTAAGTGCTATTGACAGTTGGAACTCCAATGTATCTAGTTGGAGGAAACTATTTCAAACTATAGGCAAAAAGAGGGATTTGGATGCAAGGAAAACTAAAAAATGAACTTCAGGTGTCTCTCTTTGAAGCTGAAACAAAATTGCAACATAATCCTAATGATGTAAATATGGGTGATGAACTGATTAAGGAAACAGATAGTTTAAGGAGAATTTAGGCCCACAAAGTGAATGGATTGAGAGTCATATCCAAACTTAATTGGTTGACTTGTGGGGATAGAGGCTCCAAGTTTTTCAAGTACTTGAAAGAGAAGAATATCAAAGAATGAATTGACCAGATTTGGGATGGGGACGAACACTCTCCTCTCAGACTAAGATTGAAAACCAATTTGAAACCTTCTTCAAGAAAATCTTCACTTCTGAAGGGGGTTTTGATGATTTCCAAAAGGATAGAGCCACTATTAAAAACCTCATCCTGAGGAAAATCTCTGGGGAATATGTCGACAGGCTGCAAACTTGCATACCGAAAGATGAATTTTACAAAGCCATTGCTTCTATGAACAATGACAAGTCCCCAGGGATTGATGGATTGCTTGTGGAATTTTATAAATCCTTCTTCGAGTGGGTGAGTAAGACTTACTCCTGGTTTATGAAGAGGTCATTGCAAAGGGTTCCTTGGGACCAAAGATAAATAAAGGAATTATCAGGCTCCTCCCTAAAGAAGAGACAAAAAATTGGTCAAGAACTAGAGGCAAATTACCCTCTTGAATGTATCATACAAAATCTTGGCCAAGGTCCTAGTTGCAAGATTGACTAATATCCTGCCTAAGTTTGTAAACAACACTCAAATGGGCTTCATCAAGGGCATATATATTTTGAAAAACTTGATCACAATTTGGGAAGCCATGCATTGGGCCAAGACCTCCAACCAAAAAGCCGTAATGCTTCTCTTAGAATTTGAGAAAGCATATGATAGGGTGCAATGGGATTTTCTAAGGAGTATCCTTTAAGCATTTGGTTTCCCTGATTAGTTTTGTAAAATGGTGGACACCCTTCTTAAGGATGCCAATGCTCAGGTTGAGGTGAGTGGTATTCTCTATGAAGAAATCAAGCTTGAACGTTTTATTAAGAAAGGTTGTCGCTTGACACCTACCCTATTTGTGATTTCATTTGATGCCTTGTTCTACCTAATAAGAGATCACTCAGTTTCTCCCAAGATTAGAGGCATCCATCTTTCAAAAGGAGGGGAACTACTAAATGTTCAATTTGCAGATGGCACTTCCCTCTTCCTGGAGTTGAACAAGCAAAATGTAGATTATTTGATGCTAAAGCTCGTATTATTTGGTAAGGCCTCTAGGGAAAAGATCTCTAATGCTAAGTCAGTTACCCTTGGGTGGGATGACAAGCCTCCTAAATGGTTTAAAGATTTGAACTTTCAATGGGGGGG
Source organism: Sequoiadendron giganteum (assembly GCA_007115665.2). Lineage (NCBI taxonomy): Eukaryota > Viridiplantae > Streptophyta > Pinopsida > Cupressales > Cupressaceae > Sequoiadendron > Sequoiadendron giganteum. The sequence goes on along the minus strand of VCHN02000014.1, from coordinate 68,305,719 downwards.
TCCCAATTTGCAGTTGAGATACCTTGGCATCCCCTTTGTAGTGGATCTAAACCTCAAATAAATGTGGAATCAGATCAAAATAAATATTGAAAAAAAGACAGATGGATGGAATAAGCAATTCTTGTCCTTTTCTAAGAAGTTACAGGCCTGCCAAAAATTTCTATCCTCCTATAGCATTTATTTTGCCTCGGTTTGGTTCTTTTACAACTACTAGGTTAATGAGATTTAGAAAAGAATAAGGAATTTTCTTTGGTCGGATGGGAAGGGAAAGAGAAAAAAGCATGTTGTAAGGTGGGAGTGGTGTTGCTTGGATAAATTGTAAGGTGGGCTTGGGATGAAAGACCTCGGGCTACAAGGCACTACCCTGGCAACAAAGTGGATCGTGAAAGCACTGGTTGTTAATGAGCCTTGGAAGATTCTGGTGAGGAATAATATCCAACTAGACATCCCCAAACAAGAAATAGCTTGGAAAATGCTACCCTTTAGTGACATTCTCATGAGTAAAACATTAATGTCCCCTACTGGTTCAGTGATGTTTAAAAGCTTGTGGAAATCTTGGGAGTTAGTTAAGTAGAATGCCCAATTCAAAACCTGCAGCATCACCCTTGGAAATAATGTTAAGTTCCATGGTTTTAGTTCCTTATGGTGGAATACATCTCATAAGGGTAAGCCCCTTTCTCTAATACAAGGTTGTTCAACCAAAATGTAGAACCAAAAATGTGTTAGAACCTTTGGTAACATACTCGTAGGATGAAAGATTAATAGCCGGGTGGATTTGGCTTCTAAATTTGACCTCCCTACTACTAGTTTTAGAACCTACTCCATCCTCTTTGAGGCTTGCAAGGATGTCATTTTCCCCCCTGTGGCTAGTAGGACCCTAGATTTGGTCAATGACATTGTTTGGAATGATGGACGAGCTCTTTTTGTGCTTAAGGCCAAAACAATTTATAAAAATTTAACCTCTGATAACTTTATTTTTGCTCATCTCAATGTTTCTTGGAATTTAAACCTTAGTAATAAAGAGTGGCAAGCTATCTTATTTGAATTATGGCATTGTGGTCTGGAGTTGAAAAAGGCTTGTTTTAGGTGGATGGCTTTGATGCAAAGAATTCCCTTTAAATCTAACTGTGATGATATTGATGTGTGCAATATTTGCAGGACTCCTAAATCTGTAAAACATATTTTATTTGAGTATATGTATGCCAAGGAAATCTGAAAAATGTTTTGTGGAAATACTGAAAATTTGGATGCTAATGATATAATTATTTGGAAAGATGTGTTAATGATTGATAAGAAACTGAATAAGGAATGTAAAATGTTTTGGTTACTTCTTACTACAGAAATAATGTGGCACAATTGGAAAAAGAGGAATGATGAAAAGTTCAAAGGGAATAGGAGGTTCCTTACCGAGTCATGCAAATGACTCATATTTCTCTTTGTTTCCTGTAGGTTTTCTTACACATCGAGATCTCCTTGCCAAAGTTTTCTAGTTTGTTAAGAGGCAAACATGCTTGCCAATTGGAAGGAGTAGATCAAGAGGTCTTTATGAAGGCCATTAAAGAGTTTTAGAGGCACAAACACCCTCAGCCTCCCAAGAAACAAAAAAGTGGTGCACATACTATGGTGGGAGAAGTTGGTCGTAGTAGTGGTAGCATGGAGGATGGTCGTGGAGAATAGAACAATCTTACTAGTAGGGCAACAACTGGAAACTAATATGGTGTCTACTTTTTTTTTTGATGAATAGGCAAATATCTATATTAATTTAAAGATAAGAATACATATTCACAAAAAAAGGGGCGAGTGGTAATAAGGCACACTCCGAAAGTCACATGGGCAGAGCCCAGAAAAGCCAAAATAATAGATCACATGGGCCTAGCCCAGAAGTTTAAAAGCAGGAAGTAAAAAATGGCAATTACGCGGCCAAAGCAGTGAATCAAACTAACAGTGTATATAATGTTTCTTTCTTTGAACTTAACTTTACACCATTTATAAGGCAATATTTGTATTAATTGCTCAACATATATATGAAGCTAAAAATAGTGTTGTGTTAGGAATATACAGTTGAGATTGAGTTGTATTTTGGAACAATGTAACTGGTTAATAACTTATTATTAATACAAAAAATTTCTTGCCAAAACACAACCAAATTACGAATGCATAACAAACCGAAAGCAAAATGATCATTTATTTTTTTGGGCGATGCAAGATTGCAAATACGTTTGGGTGCTCCTGCATTAGACATGCCAAGTAGGAAATTTGTGAGCATAGGCTCACAAACATGGAGTTGAGTAGTTGAACTGATCTTCTAGGTTGAATGCAACCAACAACAAACTCCATCGCTGAATTTCGTGCACCAAGCTATTTCTTCTTCTTCTTCTTCTTCCAATATCTCAATGGAACACTTGTCATATTTCTCCAACAACACCACACTCTCTTTTTCCTTCCCCTTATGGACTCATGTCCACCATGAACCATCCTACTCTACCAAACAAACTCTCCATTATTATCATCTTTCATGGGTTCTAGCCCACCACAAATTGACCATCTCCACCAAAATCCCTCACCATCCTATACAACTTCTATATGTAAATATGTATTATCAATGCACCAATATACAATTATATTTTCTACTTTCATCTTTGCAAACAAGCGAAAATTTACATTTACCTCATCCTTCTCCATGGTTGCAACTTCATCTTTTGCTGTGACATCTTCAACATCATTATCAACTACAACTTTTCTTTCTTCACCCGTCGCTTCAATTGTGAGATTTTCCATCCACTCCTATATTGTCAACATCCTCAATAACAAATCTTCTTCGTCTTTGCCATCTTCAACCATTGTTGTTGTTGTAGACGTTCAAATTATCCTGATTCACTAACATCATTTCTTCCTAAATCACTTCTTAACTAACCAATTAATTTAATAATCCTTATTTAATTATTTCATCAAATTTCCTCTTTTAATTAAATAAATCATCTTTATTTGATTAAGTCATAATCTTCTTTTAATTAAATAAATCATTTTATTTAATTAATCCTAATATTTCCTCTTTGATTAAATAAATTAATTTTATTTAATCCTAATGTTCCTCTTTTAATTAAATAATTCATTTTATTTGGTTAAATCATATTCCCTCTTTTTATTAAAAAAATCACCCTTATTTGATTAAATTATAACATCATCCCTTTTAATTAAATAAATCAAACTTTATTTAATTAAATATAATGTCCATTATTCCTCTCATTTGATTTAAATAAATCTAAAAATCTAAGTCAAATGTCAAATCAACTAATCTCCATCTAAGTTAATTAAATCCTAATTAATTCTAACTTTAATCCATCAAATCCTTTAGATTTTGCAACTTGCACATGTAAATCAATTTAATTGATTTATAAATTCTTCTATTTTCATTCAAAAGGGCATCTCATTGGAATATTCCTCCAATTTGAAATCTCCCTCCCAAAAGGACTTGTCCTCCAACATGGCATTTAAATCTCTTACAAGTCTTTTTTCTTGAGCCAAGTGGCATTAACTCCTCTTCCACATCTTCCTCCACAAGCCATCTTTCAAATTTCAAACCTAATTGCATTTATTTGCACATTGACCAAAATGTGCTCCACCTCTCTTCAATAGCATGCTGACAAATGACACATTGTTATTAGTTCAAGTTTAATCCCACATCCTTCATGTTTCTCATTCCTCCATCTTCTTTCCTATAAATGGAGAGTTCCTCTATTGATTTTGAGGACATAACTTTAGGCAAAGTCATTATCTACAGATTTGAACAAGTTTGTCCAACATTTTCATCCAACTTTTCATATTTTTCATCAATCTTAGCTAGGTTATTGACAAATTTCATATTTGGGATCAATCAATCATCATCAAGTTTATCAAGGGATTGGGAAAGGGCTTCTTTCCACATCAAAGAAGCACCAATACCCCTATGGGATTGAGGTTTGGTTAGCTTAGTTGATTTCATGTTGTGTTCTTGCTTTATTTTCATGTTTTCAAATTTGTTTCTCCAAGAATTCCATAGGGAGCATTAGATTTGCTTTTCTATCATTTTTGGCATTGTTTTGTTGATCAATTGTTAGCTTATGTAGGTTTTATGCTCACAACTGCACTTGCTTCCTCTTTATTATTATTTTCTTCTTCTTTCTCCAAGCCTTCCTCATGACATGTGTTTATTGCAACCTCATGCTTATCTTCATCATACTTGACCAATTCTTCTCGCTACCTTGCTTCCAATCTATCCATTCTCACATTAATTTTAGCCATCATTGCCAAAATCTTCCTCTTCTCATATTGTATCCAGCCCTCCCATATGATGGGCCTATTCCTCAATAGTATCCCCATATCATCTCACTGCTGCAATCTTTTACATGTACACATCCTACACTCTTTTCAATATGTGATTCTTTGTGGCTCTTTAGCTCCCAACTGTTCAAGACTTCACAAACCTGCAACAATTCTCACACAAGATTTTCTCTACCACTCTTCACTCTCCTGTAGATCTTGGTGTGGACTGCCTCACGATCGGCGGTTTATCCACACACTCAGAATCCCTCACTCTGATACCAAGTGGTGCAGATAAGAATTAGGGGTCCTATGGAACTACTAATTCAAGCAGCAAGATTTTATCAATTTCAGCATAAAAACTAACACGATTTCAAATTAAAATTTACATTATATGTCACAATCATAAATATGTTGTTCATCAATGAATTCATGGAATAAACAATTTTCAGGCAAGGATTTAATACAATAACTCTGAATTTTATTATTGGCACCCATTACATCATATAGATACACTCCCAGCTATCAAGTCATCTGCAAATTTCTCTTCATATCAAACTCTATTCTCTACACTCAATTCCCCTTTTCACAATATCTTTGTGTTCTCTTTTATCTACAAATCTTTGTGTCCTCTTTTATCTGCAACTCTCTTACTTCTCCTTTTCTCCTCTACTAGCTGAACCCATTCTTTTGCAATTCTAAATTCTTTTTCACTAGTTTCCTGCTCACCATGTTGAATGGTCTTCCTAGAAATCCAAGTGATGCCTCTACGAAGGAAATAAATTTCCTGGAAAATAAAATGTGTTGATTATTTTCATTTTCCATGCCCAGCTATGATATATTTCCATGCCCAACCTCATTATGCATTGCAAATTATATCCAACATTAGTTTTTATGCAGTCAAAATCCACGATAAAGTGGTTGTTCACTTTTTAACGTGAATTGATTTCCTCCCACAAGTTGTATGTGCTAAACAAAATCATACTCAAACATTTATCTGCTCATATACTCCCACACAATTTATTTTTATGAATTTTGACTTCTCAGTAGCAAAAATAATGAATTGCCACTCCAATTCGTTGGAATATGAAGTGCCCGGGCTGTTACAAAGATAGCAGCAAAATGATTAAATTGGTCCCATGCTTGGAAGGTATTGATGCCTCAAATTCAAAATTATGAATCCCACATGCTAGTCACCCAGTCACGAGTATTTGGATTTCATTCAAATTTTATAATTTTGAAGACGATGCTAGAATGCAAGTGCCAGGTAAGATGTTGCCTCTTGACAGAATAATTAAATGAGTTTTTTTTTTTTAATGTCACTCAAATAGGGAGAATTTTCTTGCCAAAACACAACCAAATTACGAATGCAGAACAAACCAAAAAAAAGATCATTTAGTTTTTTGGGTGATGTAAGATTGTAGTTACGTTTCGATGCTCTTGCATTATTATTTGATCTCTCAAAAGGTGAAGAAAAAGTGGTTTTCTATTAGCATTTTGATAGGTGTGAAGGAGACTCCATTGTGGGCATGATTTAAAACTAGAGGGGTTCTATCCAAGAGATTTTGATCCAAGGGTATCTTATCTAATCCTATTCAATTAAAACCCATTAGGTGGAACCCCTTAAGGTTTAAATCATTATTTTTTCTAAAAATATGTGATTTCAAGAAAAAATCAGGATGGACCAAGTTTGGAACCCATTATTATGGGATGCCTATACTGTCAAATCACTCTCTAAAATTATAATACATGTAGAGTGATAATGATTTTACTCATGGGAGATGACATGTCTTGTGGAATATAGCCTCCTCCAAAATAGATATGATAGCAACTATAGCATAAGTGAGAGGAAACAACACTAGAGCTAGATAATTTTATTACATAAGAATCCTCCAATCCATGAGCTAGTGCTTTTGACTAGAGAAAACTAATAGTAGTAGGGTTTGCTTCATATTCAAATCCCTCTAAGTGCTCTAGTGGGCTTGCCTATGTATAAAAAACTAAGGGTGTATCTTTTAGGTAAGGATGAATAAAGTAGGGAATTAAGTTATTGGAAATAAGTATGACCAAATATTCTTGATACGATTAGGTGTAGAAAAATTTAGATAGAGTTTTGAGCTACTTTTGAAAATCTCAACACAGTTACAGAATGATTGATTTTTTTTTATTTTATGTATAAAGATTGCTTGCTTGGATATTATAGAGATTATTATTGATCTAAATTGGAAAGGAATAAAGAGGAAACAAGAGAATTTTGTACTTTAATTATAAATCACACATGAAACTAAAAATTAAATTATGAAATTGTTAGTTTACACTTGAAATCATCACTTTTGATAGTATTGTCATGGTGAAAAGGCTTTAATTTGTCCCCTCATTATATAAAAGTGCAACACATTACCATATTTTCACCCAAAATTCCATTAACTCTCAATAATTGTACTAATGAATATTTTTATCGAACATATCAAATTATTCACGTTACTTAATTGAAATTTTGATAGCGATGTCTTTTTTAAGTTAACACTATATGATGACTATTTCTTGTAACTAATCAATTCTTTTATCCCCTTTCACTATTATACATTTGACAATAATCACAAAACAAATACTTTGAAACTTCATCTCATAAATTACATTATTAATGTGTTCATTTTTTTAATCATTCATTAAAATTACAAGACACATAAATTCACACACACTTATATTTCATATAATTTTACTAATTGAAAAATAGATAAAAATTGAATGATATAAAAAAAAAATCATAAGTGTAAAACTTGTAACATCTTAGAAGAATGACATTATCCTTTAATCCATAATTTAAATAAAAAAATAAAAAATCATATAGCTTTAATCCCACTACAAACAAATAAAAACAATCAAAATTTAGTAGAAACCTCCCTTAAAAAATTATAAAACAAATATAATCTTAGATACATCCAATTTAGTCATTCCATAAACAACCACATTGATGGGATATGATTGGAAAACCTTAAAAAAAAATCTAAGAGAGTAGAGACTACGATCTCTATCTCCCACTAAGTATGTCAAATGATAATGCCAAAAAAGAATTGGCAAAATAGACCTCTTGAATATTGGCAAAGACTTTTTATATAATATTATATAATTTTGGGTGTCGCCTAGTATATGTCAACTTAATAATCTACTCAAATTTGGGACTTTTTGTGGTGATTCATGCTCCTTCTTATTTGAAATTTAACATAGTATTAAATTAAGATCTAGTATGGACCAAAATAAATTGTTTTTTATAAAAAATTGAAGTATAAAATTTGATTTGAAACACACTTTGGACCATACCACAAAATCCCAAAATGAGTATTGGTCAACATAGAAAAATTAGACTATAACAAATTTAGATTCATGTGTAATTTTTTGGTAAAATTTATAAAGGGAGATATCTTAACATGAAGAGTTTAAAAAGTAGGTAAGTTAAAAATTAAATTGTATTTATAATAAAATGGAGAAAAAGTCAAATATATTTTTATTTATTTATTAATAAGTTGTAATTTCAATTTTATTTGGTTGGTTAAAGAAAAGTAGTCTATTTATTAGACTCTTGCATGTTGTAAAGATATGTGATTTGTATCTAAAAAAATGTTGACTAAGCAAATATCAAATTGACTAAATAATTATTTTTAAATGTTTAATTGAATCAATAAAATAAAATATCATTGACTATTTAACCATTAAACGATTTAATATTTAAACATATATTTTTAAGAAAGTTATATATTTTTACTTTAATATTAATATAAGGATATATCAGATGGTCAAGCCATTGAAAAACATGGATGATGGTTGCAGGTTCAATTCACCTAGATTTAGCCACACATAGGTAGAGTGTAACAAATGCAAATAGAGGGTATAATAGTACATGTTAGGGCGTTGATTTGTAGGTCCCACTATATATATGTTGGGTGATAATCTAATAGCTACCTACTCAATAAAAAAATACATTTTAAAAAATTCAACAATATTGATAATATAAACTAAAGTTACTAATTATTGTGATATATTAGAAATTTACTTATGAAACAAATGGGACCACAAAAATTTCTAGTGTAATGGTTGATGATGTGCCACCTTTTGAGATTAGGCCTTGACAAATATAATAGATGCACATTTTTAATTCAATTATAGAACTAATAATCATTTTTCATGTAAAATCTTAAATATAAAACATAAAATGTTATAAACTAATATAAAAATACCTCTACATGATCACTAAATAAATCATGTAAAAACTCATCAATGATGATCAAATTATCCAATTTTTCATGTTGTATAGTCAAATCACTCTTTAAAATTACAATACATGTAGAATGATAATGATTTTACTCATGAGAGGTGATAGGCCTTGTGGATTATAGCCTCCTCCAAAAATAGATATGATACTGCAACTATAGCATAAGTGGGAGGAAACAACACTAGAACTAGATAATTTTATTGCATAAGAATCCTCAAAACCATGAGATTGATACATTTGTGTGTCATGTATGAGGGTGTATATGAGAGTAGCAATGACATCAAGGTTTTGCACCTCCATAGTCTCCTTGATGACTAATGATAGCATCACATGAATAGACTTTCGGGTTAGAACTTTTTGTGAATGGTTTGGTGCTCGACGAGATCCCATTCTATCTTGGGCCTTTCCCTCTACCATAAAACTTCCTCGTATCAAAATAATTATGAATTTCATTAAGAAAAAAATCTTAATTAGAAAAATTTCTCAAGAAATATAGAGAAAATTCATGGTTGTTACAAGGAGGTTGCACCATCTATCCCCAAAAGTAAATGCTTTATGTCACTATTACTGCACTAATGGATATATAATCTCTTTAAATTATGTGCAACAAGTGCATTACTTTTTGGGTCTATAAAAAGAGTATAAACTTGAATTTTTGTTATCTCTTTTCTTTTGAATTCATCACTACGTTGTTGCATAAAATTGGAGACTTAACTCTTTAAATTTTCCATTGATGAATTTGAGGTTTCACTAGGTCAAGTTACTTCATCATTGCTTCCAATGTAGTTGTAATTGATACGTGGTGGGGGTTTGATATCAATGTCCTCGATGTTTCAAATAATTATATAATTTTATCTTTGTATTTCTCTAGTTTCTCTTCTAGATCTTATTTGCTTTGTGGAAGATTTGTGGGAAGTGTTAGAGGAGATATGGGTGGTAGGGGTTTTCTTTAGGAATTTTCTCTTTTGCATTAGATTTGAGATTAGGTTTTAAAAACTAGTATTAAAAATAAAGAATAAGAAATGTATTATAAAAAATCCAATTTTAAAAAAATGTAAATAAAATTTGATTAAAAAAGTTGAAAATCCTAATACTTGTCTTATCTTCAATATAACATTGCAAAGTATGTAAGGAAGGAGCTTTCAAATTATGTTACCAAAATATACTCAATTTTTAGTTTTGAAATGATCTTCAGTGTGTTTGCAATATATATTTTTTCCTTCAAAAATAGAATAATGTGCAGTGTTGCATAATATGTGTATTCCATAACACATGTGCATTATTAATGTATGCAATTAAATGCAATTTCATTAAACAAATACACATTTAGATCAAAATGGCTTGTTTGAACACTTTTTATCCCCTAACTTGGTGCACTCACCCATATTCATGTCGTATTTGTTTATCAAGCTTCTATGTTTACCTTTTTAATATTATCCTCTTTGATTCTTTTATCTTCTACAATCACCGTCAAATTGGATGCTTCAACATTCTTCATTTGTTGAATCTTCTCTATCTCCTATGTATATTTAATATTTTTCATCCTCTCAATGTGCTTCCATTTCTTTAGGTGTCAATACCTTCATTCCTTTTTTGCATGTATTTGATCTCATATCTATCAAATAGTCTTGATAAAATTCAATAATTGAATGGTCAATAAATCTGTAAAATAGATACAATTTTTGAACTCTCTAAAATACAAATAGATATATATTATTTATTTAATATCCATTTTCAAAATGATAATTAGAAACCCATTTTAAAATGGTTCTTGAAATCTTATAAAAAAATGGTGATTGTGATTGAAGATAACTTTTGAAAATAGTGCTATGATTTATTCCTTTCAAAAAAAGTGCTTGTGCTCCAATTTACTTTTTGACAATGGTGTTTTACATGATTGAATCTTTTTTAAAACCAATCCTAATATTAATTCTACCAATGGTGCTTGAAGAAAACTCTTAAAAATTTAAGAGAATAGTTTTTGAAGGAAATCTACAGGAAACAATATAATATAAATATTTGTATCTATAGTTATTATAAATTTTCAATAAAAATATATTAGTATAATAATTTTCTCATACTATACTATTCTAAATATTATTGTCTAATGGTTATATTAGAAACAAATATCTGCTATGAATGGATATTTATTTATTTAAGCATATATTTGTTATAAACAAAGTCAATCTCTATTTTGATCAAACATATATTGCATTTAAACTCATAAAGTAATCTAGCAATTTTACATTGGTTATAGGTTTGAAAATTTGACCCTAAGGCTTGGACATACAAGTACAATATCATTGTAGCATCTTACTAAAACTAATTTATGGTTGATAACTTCATTTTCAATATTTTTAATGAAATTAAAACCCATTATAGATTAGAATGTTTAATTTATATATATATTTTAAAATGAAACCCTTTTTTGTATTTATTAATTAATTTTTAAATATAAATTAAATAAACTTGAAATGAAATATATTACTATTATTTTAATAAAAAAATTATTTTAAAAATTATATATATGACTAATCTAAAAATCATTCTCTACATATTGAAAAAAATCATGTTACAATTATTTTACGTTAGATTTTATGGATTGTACATGAAGGGTTTTAGAGGGGTTTTATATTTTTAGCTTTGTCCCATTAAATAATTAATGACAAAAATATTTGATAAAAAATATTAAAAAAATTCAAAACCAAACTTCAACATCATATACATTTGTCCACAAAAATATTTGTAAAATACTTTCACTTACCATTTTTTAGGTAGTCCATACATGTACATGTTTTGGTCTCTAGCATAATTTTTTAAAAATACTTTCACTTACTATTTTTTAGGTAGTTCATATTTAAAATTAGAAACACAATCTTATATTTAATAATTATTGGAAGTGAAGTCCAACCATCACTGCCCTTTCATTTTCCTCTTCTCATGCCCATTCACTTGCTTGAAGAGTTGAAGATAATGTACTTTTATTTTTCCTTTTAATATGATGAAAAATGATGTAACTAAGTTTGGTGTTAATAAAAAATAGAGTGACTTGCTTTCCTTGGTGGATGTAGCCATTTAATGGTGAACCATGTTAAATCACTGTGTCAATTTTTTGTCTCCATTTTATAATATTTTTTGTTGTTTTGTTTTTACTTTATTTGATGTTCTTGTTGCACGATTAACTCAACAAGTGGTATCAGAGATGAGTTGAGGAATGATGGAGGATTGTAAAATTGATTTAAGTTTTTGGGCCAAAACTTTGGTATGTGGAAATTGCAAATGGAAGCACTGTTGTTTCAAAAAGAGCTCACAATTACGTTAGAAGAAAAATCGCAGAAACCTGCTACTATAACCGATGAAGAGTGGGACAAATTGGACAAGAAATCAAAGGCAACAATTATCCTCTCTCTTTCAAGAAATTTTTTATTCAATGTTGCAACAGAGAAGACAACGATGGGTATGTGGGACAAATTATCCAATATGTATGATATGGATTTAGCATGAAACAAACTTTATGTCATGAAGAAATTGTACGACTTGAAAATGAAGGAAGGTAATCTGGTATCATCCCACTTGAATGAATTTAATACATTAATAGATTAGTTATCTTCTATTAGTATCAATTTAGAAGATGAAATCAAAGCTATATTGTTGTTATGTTCTTTACCAGATAGTTGGGAAGGAGTTGTTATGGGTATTAGCAACTCGGTATCCGAAAAGAAGGGGTGTTTTGGTTTTTGATAAGGTTTCAAGAATTCTTCTTAGCAAGGACATGAGAAGGAAAAATTCAAGATTCTCTAATTACCAACAGAAGGGGGAGATCTAAAGAACAACCTAGAAAAATAATAATAGAATATATAAATCCAAAAATAGGTCCAAGTCTCGAGGTAGAATTCAGGTTGTCGATTTTGTGGCAAGGAAGGTCACATTAAAAAGAATTGTTGGTCTTATGTAAGAAGGTTGGAAAAAAAAAAAGGATGATGAAGTAAATACAATTTATGATGAAGATGCAAGTGCATTAGTTCTAACAATTGGAGAAGCTAAAAATGATAAATGGGTGTTGGATTTCAGTGCCTCCTTCCATGCAACTCCTTGCCAATTTTTTTTCAAAAATTATCAAGAGGGAAAGCTTGGTAAGGTTTATCTTGGTGATAATGAGTCATGTGATATTGTTGGCAAAGGAGATGTTTTATTAAAATTGAACAATGGTAATATTTGGTTGTTGCAGGATGTTTGACATGTTCCTCAACTCAAGAGGAATCTAATTTTCATAGGACAACTTGACACTCAAGTTTGTTGCATCACCTTTGAGTCAATCACTTGGAAGGTGGCCAAATGAGCCTTGGTGATTGTGAGAGGATGAAAATCAAGAACTTTATATGTGTTATAGAGTCATAGTGAAGTGGGAGCTGCAATGGCAGTAGTGGATAATGAGATGAAACTTTGGCATAAGAGACTTGGTCATATGAGAAAAAAAGGGCCTTGAAATATTGCTCAAAAGGGATAAAATTTCAAGACTAAAATCAATTGATTTATACTTTTTTGAACATTGCATCTTTGGAAAACAAAAGAGAATTAGGCTTTGCACTAAATAACAAGATATAAAGACAACACCATTGGAGCTCATGCATTCAGATGTATTTCACCCTACAAAGATAGCTTCTATTGGTGGTTCAAATTATTTTGTGTCCTTCTTAGATGATTATTCTCAAAAGGTCTGGATTTACATGCTTAAGAAGAAATCTAAAGTTTTTAGCACATTTAAAAAGTTTAAAGCATTAGTTGAAAACCAAACTAATCATAAGATTATATGTTTAATAAATGATAATGGAGGATAATTATTTTTTGTGAGTTTGAAAAATTTGGTCCAGAAAATGGTATTAAAAGGATTAAAATTGTCCCTTTCACCCCTCAATAAAATGGTGTAGCTGAGAAGTTAAATATGAAAATTTTGGAGAGAGCTCGTAGCATGCTCTAAAATGCTGGATTGGGTAAAGAATTTTGGGCAGAGGCTATTAATACAATGGTTTATTTGATTAATCGAGGACCATCTTCTTGCTTATCTTTTCAAATTCTAGAGGAGAAATGGCTTGGAAAGAAAATTTATTGTGAGCACTTGTGGGTCTTTGGGTGTGATGCCTTTGCTCTCATTCCATCGGAGAAACAAACTAAACTAGAAGAAAAGTATAAAATATGTATTTTAATTAGATACAAAGAGGCATCATATAGTTACCATTTGTGAGATGCAGTGGCCTGGAAGTAGGTAATTCATAGTAGAGATGTTATTTTTAATGAGAAATTCATTCTGGGTCTGCTAGAACAAAGGAACTCTGATAAAGAATTTGTGCCTATAGGTGATATTTCTAGTGTGAGTGATGTTTTCAATTGCATCGTGGCATTTAATTTACCACATTCTTTACCTCCTTTTCTTGAAGAAGATTTTCTAGAGAATTTTAATTCATCATTATCGTCTTCATGTGTTTAAAAAATGATTGTGCAAACTCATTATGAGGTTGTGCCAGCCCATGGAGGGGCTACACAATCCTCCCATAAGGCTATGCCAGCCTATGGTAAGGTTGTGTAAGCCTTCCATAAGGTTATGCTAGCCTATGGAGAGGCTACAAAAGCCTCCCATAAGGTTGCACATGCCTTGGGAAAGTCCATGTAGACATCCCAAGAGGCTGCACCATCACCCCAACAGGCATAAAAATTAACTAATACCCCTATACAAATAGAACAAAATGCTACAAAGGATTTCAACAAGGAACACAAAGAATTTAATCATAGAAATTCCAATGTTTTTTGGAGTGGTACAAATGGAAATTCAAATGAATCTTTTCTACAGTTGAGGAGATCAACCAGATAGTGCAAACCTCCATCTGAATTGGATGATTTTATCCATCAATTACTCATTTTCGATCATGTTGAACCATTGATATTTTCAAAGAGGGGTGTAATGATTTTGATAAAAGCTTGTGGATGGATTCCATGAGACAAATATCTTCATTAATGAAAAATGACACTTGGGATTCGGTCCCTCTTCTACTGAATTAAAAAGCATTAAAAATAGATGGGTTTAGAAGTTGAAAGAAGAGGATGGTGTCAAGAAAAGGTATAGGGATATATTAGTGGTTGATTTGAAAAATTTTAGAGTATTTTACTCGATTAAGTTCTACATTCAATAGATTTGAAATCAATTGCTTAACTTACTTAATTCCAAATCTGAGGCAGGATCTTTAAGTAATGGTTTGAATCTAATATGAAAACTCAATCCATCAATCCATTTTACTGAGCTCATTGATTAACTCTAAACTATCATAAATTCACTTATACCTTTTTACTTAACTATTTAAACTTAGTTCATTTGTAGAGTTAAGAACATAAACTGACATCAAAATAAACCAAGAGATCAGAGGCACATTTGATTACAAAGTTCACCACTCAAGGCTATGTATCTAGATCCACTCAATAAGTGTGATCAATTTCCATTAATCTTGCCACCTAAAAATTGCTTACAACATCATCTGATCTTCTGACTATGAGTACAAAGTTTTCACTGCAAGGAAGTTTCAATCCCTACAAGAACTTCTTGAATCCACACTAAACAAGTGCTTCCAACAATAACAATAAATAAGTCCTAGTTCTTAAAGCATAACTGAATGCAAACTAGTTATAGAGGTATCTTACCTCGTTTACAAAACTGAATACACCATTCTAGACTAAAGTCAAGTATTAAAAAAATTTGGTTACCTGATACTGGATTCACAAATACAAAAATATTCTAAACCTTACAAGAGAGAAGTCTTCAAATTGGATCTCGAACAATACTCCTTCAAGTGCAAATTCCATAGTCTTTCAATGAATCCGCACAAAGCTTTCTTAATCCCAACTCTTCCCTCAGGATGCTTTGCAAAAATTCCATTTTCTTGAGAGGCCAAGTTCTCCCCCTTTTATACAAAATTTTTACTCAATATGGTTTATAACCATATGATTTACAAAATATTGCATATCTCCCTTTATAAGTAAAGATTTTAAATAATCCTCCTTAAAATAATATTTAAATCTTAAAAATCCCCTAAAATTCCTTTTAACCCGTTCAAAAATAGTCCTAACCCCTTTCAATTAATGGCTCTTATAATTTTGAGCCTTATAAAATAATCCTTTTAATAATCTTTAAAGATTATTTTAAGCCTCTTTTATTTTTCCATGAATTTGGGCTTTGATTAATTTAAGTGATTAATATTTTAAATATAGGGAGTTGGTTTAAAATATAGGGAGATTCAGATTTTTAAGTTATGCTTACAACAAAATCCGTTGTCTTTTAATTCCCACAAAAGCCTCTTGGTGCAGGATTTTGTTGGGTGGATTAAATCCCACAAAATAGGCTTGGAATCCCATAAAATCCATTTGGAATCCCACCAAATGGTTTTCATGAGGTTAATAAATAAAACCGCCACCACTTTATATCTCAAAAATAAAGCATGGTGTAGTGGTGATGTGTGAATTTAGTAAGGGGAAGGTCATTAGTTCAAACCTCTTCAATATATTTTGAACCATCAGACATGTAGGCGTGCCACATGGGTGTCGCATGGCACGTAGCCATTGGGCCACGTGGAACCTTCCTATTAGCCACATATGTCAAAACATGATTGATCCACACTTTTGCCACGTCACCTACTCTTGCCACATTAGCATGGTCAACCCTTAACTTTGATTGACCATATCTTTTGCATACAAGCTCCTTTTGACCCTATTCAAGTTGCATTGAATTTAGTTTTTTGAGCACTTTGACATGGTGTTGATTTCAAGGGAAATTGGAACAATTTAATTTTTAGGGTTTCGAGATCCACCTGGATAAGTGGTCGAAGGATATGAACAAGAAAAGGGCATTGATTTCAATGAAATATTTTCACCTGTTGTGAAAATGACTACCATTTGAGTAGTTTTGGGTTTAACAACTATCTATGATATTGAGTTGGAACAACATGATGTCAAAACTATGTTTCTCCTTGGAGATTTAGATGAAGAATTATATATGTAGCAACTTGAAGGTTTTGAAAAGGAAGGGTACAAAAATTTAGTCTACAAATTGAAGAGAAGTTTGTATAGGCTTTAGCAAGCCCCGTGATAATGGTACCTCAAGTTTGATTCCTTCATGGTTGAACAAAACTTCACCAGGTGTGAGTCTGATCCGTGTGTCTACTACAAAGTTTTAGACAATGGTGAGTTTATATTGTTGTTATATGTTGATGATATGTTGGTGATTGGCATTAGGATGAGTGTTATTACAAATCTGAAATAAAATTTGGTCAACAAATTTTCTATGAAGGATTTGGGATCTACGAAGAAAATCCTTGGCATGACATTTGATAGGTTGTTGTTAGGTCCCATTACTTTAGAAGATAAAACATCAATATATCGACCGGGTAGTGTTCAAGGCTATTTGCAATAGAAGGTGACTCAACTATCTCTCTTAGATTTTATGAATTTTTAGAGCAACTGGAATTAATTTTAACCTAAGGTCATTTAACTAATTAACTGGAAAATAATTTATCTAAAAATTTCGTAAGTATTTAAACTAGAAAGCATAAAATAATTAATCTAGAAAGCATGATAACTAAACTAGTGAACACAAAAATAACTAAACTAAGAAGCATGTAAACTACAAAAGTAGAAAAACTTGTGAACAATCCATGAAACATCTAATTAATAAGAGTAACAGCTCTAACAGTTAACAAAAATAAACTACGAAAAATGAAAGACAACGAGAATTACAGAACTTCAGACTCTAAGATGAAAAACTTAATTACTATCTACTAAAATAACATGAAAAACAACTAAACTCATAATTATTATCCATGCAATAAAAATTAAAGAATTCTTAAAAGGAAAGTACTCATCTATTTAGTGTAACACCCCTTGAGTGGCCAACTCTTGGGTTCCTACATCCTCAATTCACATGCACAAGGTAATTGAAAGCTCTCCCATTAAAAGTAATCTTCATCCATAATTTCAACAACTCAGAGATTGATATGCAATAGTTTCTTTATTCATATATATTCAGAAAGTATGTTGACAGCATAACGGTACTATTCTTCCCCTTCTTTACTTTTGGAGATTACATATTTATAAAAATATTCTATCCAAATCCTATATTTCAGATGGTTTAGATTACCATTGAAAAAGTCTATAACAGATTTTGAACAAACTTTATGTCTTTAAATTCCCATTACATAAATATTAAAGAGGCTCGAGTTGAGGCATGGAGTCTTAAACTTTAAAATATAACAAAAATTTAACTACAAGAAACTATGATTTTGGTCTATCATCCTAAAGTTTCAGAGCATGTTCCCAACATATGTCTTCAATCTGTTCTAGAGCTCATGCTAGTTGAACGCTTTTGACTATTGTATGATGACCGATTATTATCCTACAAAACACTTAAAACTACCCATTAAATTTGCATCGACAAGATACTTCAATAAATCACAAGAAATAAAGTTTGTACTATTTTTCTCAAAAGATAAGAAATTATTATGCCTAAAGTTTAATTAATTGGCAGAGAATAATTATTTTGCATATATGAGGAATGGATTTATTATGTTATCATGATGAGGTTATTTTTACCTCATCACTTCCTCCCCTTCCTAATTCTTGGAAGGTCCTCCTGCCCTCTGCTGTGACCCCTGCCCTCCTTCTTTGTTCAATTCTTCATATTTAGCACTAATATCATACAAATCATTTTTTTTTATCAAACTCCAAAGGTTCATATAGGAAGCCTTGATGATAAGTAACTCACATTTTCCACATGTTGAAGACTCCATTATCCTAATCTATATTAATATGAAAAGAAGGTTGTGGTGAAAGCAACAAGGGAGGTCTGTACCTCATCCGCATCCAATCTGATCTTAGGTCTTTTAAGATTTTGGCCAAGGCATCTTCTCTTTTGTAGGACCATTTGATGTTAAGAGGAAAAATCACTTCTCTTTTCTTCTAGTATATTGGTAGTGGGGTTTATCTTTATTCATAGGCATGCCAAGCCTTACCAATCAGTTTTAGTTCCTGTTCCATGAAATGATTGTAACAAAGTTGGAGGTTATCATTATATCTTTGATTCATAGTTGCTTCAGTTTTAATAGCCAAAAAGTATGCTTTGAAAGCTGTAGGTTTCCTATTGGGGTGTCTCATCTGAAGATCTACATTCTTCTCTGCTTGAGAATATTCTCTAGAGTGCTCTTGCCAATGAATTTGATTACACAAAGTAGATAACAAAGATATCAATTGCACCTCTCCAACAAAAATATTAATAAAGAAATCATTATGTGTTTCCATCAGTAAATTGTGAACACATAATTCACATAACATATCTTGTTGGTCAGGAGTTGATTCTAAAAATACTTTAACAAATTCACAGTCATTAGGGTCATGTGGCTGGTTATGATAGATTCTCAAAAATTTCCAACTTAATAATTATTCATTTAAAAATATAGCATATAGCCTTGATGGTCTCCTACATGCTAATATAAATTATCCTATTTGGCATGCATCTTGTTTTGCCCTATAGACCCTATCAAATGACTCTTTGAGCAGTACCAACTCCTTTTTCAACCTGATATTCTCAATCCTAGCATCCCTCAAGAAATAACATCTTTCCATCCACTTCATCAATAATGGGGGAATTCGAACTTGAAGCCATTCCATTACAGTTGGCTTAGTTCGAATTCCCTTTGATTCCATTATTGGTTTATTGGTGCTTTCTTGCAAATCTTGTTCCAGTTCCACAATATTATTGAGAGAAACATTTAATTCTTCATTTGGTATGTTCTTTTCCTCCTCAAAAGCTTGAAACAACTGCATAAAATAATTTCTCAAAATTCAATTTGTTTATCCTTATCAGACAAATTAACATTATATATCTTATTCTCTCGATTCCATCTTTGAATTTGTATCTGGAATTCATTAATAAATGCATCCTTCTTTTCTATCTGCAATTTCAAATTTTGAATCTCCTGATCCCTTTTTCCTATCATAACAATGTGTACTGCTATTTCCTCTTGTTGTTTTATAATATGTTCTTCATTTTTCTGCAATTGATTTCTTAACTTATCAATTTCCACTTTCATTTTTTATAAATCTACATTAACTCTATCATTTTCAACTGTTTCAATGACTTTGTTCACAACAGGAGACAAATTTTCTAAAACGTTATCCTCAACTTCCATAAAAGGTGGAGATTGTTCTCTCTCTTCTTCCTGTATTTCTTCAATAGGGGTTTCTTCCTCTTGTCCTATTTCTTATTCTTCTCCCCCTAAAGATTGATAAAATTGCTCCCTTTTTTCCATTAATTCCACATTATTAGTGGGGTCCTTAGTTCCTATTGAATTTTCCTATTTTCTAGACTCCTTTTTCTTCGAAACACTCCCTATGTCTTGAACTGTGGTTTCTACAGACTCGAATCTCCTCAAGGGAGGAGTGTTCTGAAAAGTAACGATTGAATTTCTTTTCCTCTTCCTAGAGGGAACTCTTTCTACATCGACATGAATAATTTCAACATCCCTGACTTGTCTAGGGTTCTCAATTCTTTGGCTGGAGGTTCTGGCACTTCATCACTGGGGATTGTGGGAATTTGAGCTTGAGGAGCTCTTGACGCCTTAGGGGAAGTTCCTCTGGAAGGTGAAGCAATTCGTTTGGAGGATTCCCCTTCTTCTAATTTTCTTTTGGGCATAATTTTTTAAAAATTTTGGAGAAATTTTTCCCACTTACTTTTAGGTTTCTTTCGGAAATGATATTTATATACTAATTGATTTAATCCATGATGTTTCAATGGACCTGAACCAACTTTATATCTTTCTATGAAGGAGCTGACAGATTCACTGAAAAAGTCAGGCAAATTGACCCTAAGAGTAGAGTCTTCTTAACCATGACGCAAGTGTATAAGCATATGAAATTTAGGTCCTACCATAGTAGTAAGTTGGCCTTCACAAGTGAAATATTTTATGATCCATGCAATAGTTGTTCCCTAGGGTTCTAATATGGAGGTCCTTTGAAACCCTTTGTTTTTTCCTCTAGTACTAATAACTATCATGGGTTGAGGGTCTCCCTCTCTAAGAAATAATTATGATAACTTTTGATATGCAATTTGAGAAGTTTCAGATAATTTAATACCAAACTTATCTAAACCAGAGAGGCGAGAAATAAATTTCGGACTCACCTGAAAATGCTTCCCATGTAGTATCACCTGGCCATTGGAATAATTTTTCTGCAAATGCATTCACCAACTGCTCATTATATCCCTCAATTTTTTTAATAAAATACAACCATCCCACTTCCTGAAACAAACTCGAAATGTTGCCTAATCCCAATAATTTATCCACTGAGGCCGACTTTGATTTATTCTTTGCACCCCCCATTTCCTATCCCCACTCTTTCAATTTTGCTGAGAAATTTCAAAGTGCAAGAAGCTTGTGCATAATTTTTTTGAAGATATAATCAAGGAACGATTATTTATTTATCTTTGTTTAAAAAACTTACTGTGCAATGATGATAATTCGCTTGGAGGAGTGTGAAAAGAGTGTCGTACTACTAGTTAATCAATTAGTGGATCAAGTTACTAAATTAGGAAGGGAGAAACTCGTGCCAATTAATTACACCTTATTCAAAAATAACTACTTATTTAAGCAAAAAATTGTACTTACATTATGTGATCGCTTGAAGATTACGTACGTTTTCTAATTTAACAGGATGATGAAATGGTATTGGTTAAGGTGGCGACATATTTATTATGACATGAGTGAGGAAGCTTGTGAATGATGAAGTCATGAATGAGGGAAGGCTGTCATAATGGATTTGATTTATGATATAAAAATGGTGTGAGTTGGAATAATCACACTAAGCGCGAATATCGAAGTGATAACTTAAAAAGGAGGCATGTGTACATGGGTTTGAAAAATTAAAGCATCATAAAGAAATTTAAATTTTATGGAAAAAGGCGAGCAAAATGGAAATGGATAAGTTCCAAAGCACGCTTATGAGCAGACACTCAAAACAAGTGAATAAGTTTTGCAGCATTCTTGAGGTGTACACTCGAAATGAAGAAGGTGGATAAGTTCCAGAGCATCGGAGCACCCGAATTCTATAAGTTCTGGAGCATCGTCGAAAGATGTAGCCGACGCATCAACCGAAAATAAGGTTCTGAGGCATCCTCAAAATACGAAGCCGAAGCAATAACCGAAGGAAGGTTCTGGAGCACCATCAAAAGATGAAGCCAGAGCAGTAACCAAAGGAAGGTTTCAAAGCACTTTTGAAAGATGCAACCAAAAAGAAGAAAAATGGATGTGTGAGTGAACTTGAAATTCTGGAGCGTTTCTTGACCAATCACCATTCTATAGGAATAAAACACATGATGCAATGAGTTGAAATGAAAGTTCTAGAGCACCATTGCAATCGAGCTCATAAGTTTTGGAGCACTACCACAACTGAAAGTAAGTTCCAGAGCACCGAGGCACCCAAACTAACACATTTAGGAGCATCACAACAAGGTACTCTGGAAGTTGTTTTCGATTTATAGTAAAGTCCTACAAAATGAAAATAAATTTATCCAAGTCCAATGAAATGGGAATTAATGAAGAATTCTTTGAAAAAATTTATACACATGCCATTTTATTATAATTTTTCATATGTTTATAAGACAATTTTTTTTTGATATGCAATATTTATATTGACTCTGCCAAGATAGACTCAATGGATTTGATTTCCCCCTGCATTTCTACTAATTTTGTAAATTCCTCTTTGTTGACAGGTTTATGGTAGATACGTAGGTGGTGACCATTTACCAAGAGACTTCGTGTATCACCATTAATAGGTTTCGGCTGAACTGTGTCATCTAAAAAACACTTCAAAAATTTCATATGGACCCAACCAATGAGTTCTGAGTTTTCCTTGGTGGTTTTTATATCTGGAATCAAATAGAAAGGCCCAGTCACCATTATGGAACTCTCTTTCTTTAATGTGCTTGTCATGCCAAACCTTTCATTGTTATTGAACTAGCCCAGTTTGATGTACACCATCCAAATGAAGCTCATCCAACTCGCTTAGCTGTAAAACTCGCTCCACTTGGGCTCATTTCAAATCTAGGCCCAACTCCATATATGTTCTTAGAGTTTGGAGTTCAAACTCAATGTGCAAGAGAGTTTTCTTCCCAAAAACAAGTTCATAGGGGCTAAACCCAGTTGTGGATTTCCATGTTGTGTTGTACGCCCAAACGGCTTCAGGAAATTTCCTAGCCCAATCTCTTCTCCTTGAAGAAACTATTTTTTTCAATATGTTCTCTAGCTCCCTATTAGTCACCTTTGCTTGTTCGTTTGTCTGAGGGTGGTAAGGAGATGACTTCTTATGACTCACTTGAAAATGGTTCGTGAATGCTAGGAGAAATTTGGACATGAATTGGGGTCCTTGGTCTGTAACAATGGTTCTGGGAGCTCCAAATATTAGAAAGATCTTATTGTAGAGGAAGTCAACAACTTGTTCCTCTCTAGCAACTCATAGGGCCTAAAATTCTGCCCATTTTTTCAAGTAATCAGTGCAAACTAGTATGCATTATTTCCCTTGAGAGGAAGGATCTATGGGACTGATAAAATCCAGTCCCCATTTCTTGAATGGTTCAAGGACTACCTGTGGCTGCAAAGGCATTTCAGTAGAAGTTGTTGGTATTCCTACCCTTTGACATTCATTGCAATGATGAACATCATTTTTAACATCTTTATGCATTGAAGGCCAATAATACCCAACACCCAATATATTATGAGAAGTTATCTTTGCAGAATAATGACCCCCAAAAGGATAATCATGACAGGCCCTAAGGATACTGTACGTTTCATCTATCCTGACACATCATCTCAAGACCATGTTAAGGCCACAACAAAATAGTATCCCATTAATCCATTTAAATGGGACACTCTCTCTAACAAGTCACTTCCTTTGTTTTGATGTAAACCCATGCGGTAATTTTGAAGTGGCTAAATAATTGGAAATGCTAGCAAACCAAGGGGCCTTTGTAGAGATAGCAAACAAATTTTCATCTAGAAACTCACCTTGTACAGGTGCACAGTCCCCACCTTCCTGATTAATTCGAGACAAAAGTCTGCTACTACATTAAATTTCCTTGGCTTGTCAATTATTATTACATTGAACTCCTGAAGGAGTAGTAACCACCTAATTATCCATCCATTTACTATAGGTTTATTGATCATATATTTAACAACCGAATGGTTTTTATAAATAGTAACTTTATACCTTGGAATGTAATGGTGGAAATTTTTAATAGTATGTACCACAACCAAGAATTATTTTTCCATTGTTGAGTAGTTTCTCTCAATAGACGTTGGGTTTTTATTAATAAAATAGATGACATATTTTCCCCCATTCTCATCTTCTTTCCCTAATACTGCACCAATTGCGCCATCTGAAGAATCGACATAAATGTGGAATGGAAGATTCCAATTCAGCCCACACAGTACGGGAGCAAAGATAAGTTTATCCTTTATTTTTTCAAATGATAGTTGACACTTAGGTGTCCAGTTAAACTCCATGTATTTCTGAAGAAGGGAAAACATAGGGGTTGCTATCTTACTAAAGCTTTCTATAAACCTCTGATAGTATCCAACATGCCCAATAAAACTTCTAACATCCATTCGCGTATGAGGAGTAGTCAGTTGTTGAATGACTTCAATTTTCTTAGGATCAACCTTAATTCCTTCAAAAGAGATATGATGACCTAATACTATTTCTTGTTCCACCATTATCAAAAAAAATTTGTGGCTAAGGGATAATCGGTGATCCTCGCATCTCTCTAAAACCCTATCCAAGTTTTGAAGGGCTTCACCATAGGTTGACCCATAAACAATGAAGTCATCCATGTAGACTTCTGCACAATCATTGACAAGCTTACCAAATATAGCCAAAATGGCTCTTTGGAAAGTTGCATGGGCGTTACAAATTCCAAAGGGAAGAACATGATATGAAAATGTCCCCCATGAACAAGTAAATAATGTCTTATCCTGGTCTTTTGGTGCTACCTGAATTTGGTTGTAACCACTAAATCGACTTAAAAAGGAGAAATATTTCCTTCCAACCAAATTGTCCAGAACCCGGTCTACAAATGGTAGGTGAAAATAATCTCAATGAGTGGCTTTGTTAAGTTCTTTGTAATCCACACATATTCTCCACTTTCTATTTTTATTTGGCACTACAACCAGAGGTGAAACCCACTTACTGTTAGAAATGGGATAAATAAATCCCGCTCGAAGAAGTTTCTCAATTTCAATTTTGACAAAATCTTTTAAAGTAGGAGTCTCCTTTGTGGCTCACGTATTGGCCTTATATTAGGATCAATATAAATGTGATTCGTTCAAATACTTGGGTGAATTCCCCTCATGTCTGTATAGTCCCAAGTAAAAGGTTTAGACCTTTTTAACAAAATATTAAATAATCTATCCTCTTCTGATTCTGTCAGCCAACTACTGATGTTCTAGGTTTTTCTCGATAGTAGCATGATTGTTTTTGTTCCTGGATGGATGAAAGTGACAATATGTATTGGTTGTAACAAGGTATTGAGAGGATAGATATGAGGTATAATTCAGTCAAATCTAGCAATGTCCTCAAGAAAATGGTTAGTTTTGGGAATCATATTGGCCAAAGGACAAGGCATTCCCATAGTAGTATAATTTTGTTCAATCCCATGTAGATCGATTGGTTGTCCTAAAATTTATAGTGCATCCACCATTTCCTCATCACATGAGCCTATGGAAAGGTGTGCTATATCATTTAATAACTCACCCTCTAATTCTTCTCCATGTTGTTTAATAACTACCATGGCTAATGAGGCCAAACTGTCTTGAACATTAGACTCTTTTGGTTCATCAACTTAGACTTTGTTATATTCAATGGGTTTAGCAAGAGGGTACAAGAATAGACGTTTACTATTCGAACCATGTGAAATGGTCATTCCTCCTTCTCTGCAGTCGATTTTAGCAACAACAGTGGCCAACCATGGTCTACCGAGAATTATTGGATAATTGTCTTTGGGTGTAAGTGATTGAATCACCTGGAAGTCCACTAGATATTCCCATCCACCAACTTTGACAAGAATGTTTTCAATAACACCCTTGGGAATGGCTATGGACTGGTTCGCCATCTACAAGACTGTAGTTGTGGGACATAAATTAGTGAGAACTAATTTTTCCATCGCTTCCACAATCATTATGTTAATGGTTGCTCCTAAATCCACTAATGCATTAGGTATTGCTACCTCATTAATCGCGACAATTATCAGTGGACTACTAAGATCATCATATTTTGGAGCAATGCTCTTCCCAGACAAAAAATCAGCTAAATAACCATCGATGTGCATAGTATTTATTCTCTTTTGTTTCCTCCTCGGAGTTTTAATGCATAGTTGTTTGATCAGCTGGTTCAACTCTAGAATCTCCTTAATTTCTTGTAGCAAGGGAACCTCTATTTGCAGTTGTTTGATTTCCTATATTAACACAGTTTGAGAGGCCAAAGGCATTTCCAGAGCATCTTTCAGAATGGTTGGTTTCAGAGGCTCTGGAAATGGTTCTTGAGTTTTCTCTTTTGGGGTGGTATCCTTCCTAAGATCAGTTTAAGATTGGCCTCCCTCTTCCTGAGGTAAGTCAAAATCTCCTGCCGACAATGGTGGTGGAGTGATTTATGTGGCAACAGTTTGGCTAGGGTCAATAGGTGGAGTTTCCTTTTTAGGAGTTTTGGAAGTAGGTTCATCCACAATTTCTTCAATGGTTGGTGGTTGAATTGTTCTACGAGAGCACAACTGAACATTTCCATAATTTATGGTAATAAGTCCGGTAACATTATCATGTTCAATGGAGTATACCGAAGTATTTTGTCGATTGTTCTTTGGATTGGGAAGTGGTTGCGTCAGAAACTAGGGTTGATTTATCTATTCACCTTGTGGAGAGTTTTGGAGTGGCGGTAGAAGATTCTGCTGTTGATTCCTCTGAGGGCCAGTATAGAATTAATTTTGTCCCTAGTTCCATTGAGGAGAAGTATGTTGTGGATACCACTGTTGTTGAGTTTGGTTTGGCCCTTGTTGAGTTCTCCATGATTGGTTTGCTCATTGAGGGGGTCCCCAATTAGGTTGTTGAGGTGGTGGTTGAGGCCATTGATTATTAGCCCAGTTGTTTTGGGGTCTCCAAGCAGGATTGGAATTTTTCCCATAAGAAAAATTCCCTCCTTGGTATTGATTTACCACATGAATTTCTTCCTCAACCTGTGCAGTCCTTTTCCTGGAATTTTTGAGGTCAGTTAGAAGCTCACACTAGTTTGTAGAATGATTTTTCTTGCAAAGTTGAAAAATAGGAGCCTTGTCTAGCGAACATTCTCTCAAAATATGTTTATTTTGACATAGAGGATAGTAAATGGACAAAGTCTTAGGATTACGAGTCTTAGCTTGTATGCCATCCAGTGTAGTGTTTAGTTGAACAAGTATGTCCATTTTGAGGTTCATTATTTCTTCTTGGAGCTTGCTTATTTTGTTAGACCGTTTAAAAAGAGTATTTTTAGGGGTTCCTCCTCGAGTATGTGAGAAATTCTGACACAAATTGAATATGTCATCAAGGCCTAACTAAGACACGTCTCCTTTTCCCATTAGATCAAGGCTTATTCTTGCATCCTCATTGAGTCCCTTAAGAAATATAGTCTTGAGAATCTCAACACTAATGGCCTCTTCTCTACATCGTCTAGACAAGAAAAGAAACCTGTCTAGGTAATCCTCTAGACTCTCATCCTCATTTTCTCTAAGTTTAAACAACTCATCCTTTCGATCACTCACCCTACAATAGCTCTGGTATTTTTCCAAGAAAGCAGTCTCTATGTCATCCTAGGACATAATAGACCCAACAAATAATCCCATAAACCAACTCATGGTCGCGTCCTTCAAAGTAGAAGGAAACAACTTTAGTTTCTAGTTATCATTTTTATAGTCATAAGTTTGACAGAGGACCTTAAATTCGAAAAGAATTTGGTCTGGGTCTTCTGATGACAAACCTCGAAAGATTAGTAGGAAAGTTGGAGAGATGTTTTTCATCGTAGTTTCATCATTTGCATCCAGAGTAATAGGATAAGTGAACGTTCGTGGTGTCAGATGATCATTATTATCATGGTTAGCATCATTTTGGTTGGCTTCAACCCTATGATCACCCATGATGTCCAGAGGAATGTGTTCCTCCTAGATAATTTCCTCAGGGACGGGTTCTACTGGATGATCTTTAGGAAAATAGTGTAAAGTCTTTGGTGGATTAGGCTCAAGTAATTCTTCAACAGAGTGGTCTTCTGAGCCTTGGTCCTCCCTATGTATGATTGGAACGTATTTTGGGGGGGTCTTTGGTATAAATCTTCTGTGAGGGCCTCATTTCCTGACCATGCAAAAAAAGGAAGCCTAAGGGGTATTTTGGGCCTAAAAGAGGTATTCAAGGCATCTCCTATTAACACTCAAGAAAGAAATCTATCCCCGACAACGGCGCCAAAAAGTTATAGCTATCATTAGGTCCCATTACTTTAAAATATAAAACATCAATATATCGACCAGATAGTGTTCAAGGGTATTTGCAATAGAAGGTGACTCGACTATCTCTCTTAGATTTTCTATATTTTTAGAGCATCTGGAATTAATTTTAACCTAAGGCCTTTTAACTAATTAACTAGAAAATAATTTATCTAAAAAGTTGGAAAATGTTTAAACTAGAAAGCATAAAATAATTAATCTAGAAAGCATGATAACTAAACTAGTGAACATAGAAATAACTAAACTAAAAAGCATGCAAACTACAAAAGTAGAAAAATTTGGGAACAATTCATGAAACATCTAATTAATAAGAGTAACAGTTCTAACAGTTAACATAAAGTAACTATGAAAATGAAAGACAATAGGAGCTCCATAACTTCAAACTCTATTATGACAAACTTAATTACTATCTACTGAATTAACATGAAAAACACCTACACTCATAATTATTATCCATGCAATAAAAATGACAGAATTCTTAAAAGGAAATTACTCATCTATTTAGTCTAACACCCCTTGAGTGGCCAACTCTCGGGTTCCTACATCCTCAGGTCACATGCACAAGGTAATCAAAATCTCTCTTGTTAAAAGTAATCTTCATCTATAATTTCAACAACTCAGAGATTGATATGCAATAGTTTCTTTATTCATATATATTTAGAAATTATGTTGACAGCATAACAGTACTATTTTTCCCCTTCTCTACTTTTGGAGATTACATATTTATAAAAAACTTCTAACTAAATCCTATATTTCAGATGGTTTAGATTACCATTGAAAAAGTCTATAACAGATTTTGAATAAACCTTGTGTCTTTAAATGCCCATTACATAAATATTAAAGAGGCTCGAGTTGAGTCGTGAAGTCTTAAACTTTAAAACATAACAAAAATTTAACTAAAAGAAACTACGATTTTGGTCCATCATCCTAAAGTTTTGGAGCATGTTCCCTGCGCATGTCTTTAATTTATTCTAGAGCTCGTACTGGTTGAACGCTTTTGACTATTGTATGATCAATTATTATCCTACAAAACACTTAAAACTACCCATTAAATCTGCATTGGCAAGATACTTCAATAAATCACAAGAAATAAAGTTTGTACTATTTTTCTCAAAAGATAAGAAAATATTGTGCCTAAAGTTTATTTAATTGGCAAAGAATAAGTATTTTGCATATATGAGGAAGGGTTTAATTATGTTATAATGATGAGGTTATTTTTACCTCATCAACAATAATCGGGGATAGGCAAAAAAAGAGATCAAATTTTTACAAGAAAAGTATATTGATAAGGTCTTGGATAGATTTAATATGAGACTTGCTAAGGTTGTAAGCACACCCCTTGCTGATCACTTCTGATTATCATATGAAATGTGTCCCAAGACATAAGAAGAAAAGACTATATGAAATAGTTTCTTATTCCTCTACAGTTGGGAGTCTTATGTATGTGATGATTTATACATGTTTGGACATTGCCCATGCAATGGGAGTAGTTAGCAAGTACATGAGTAATCCAGGTAAGCCTCATTAGCAATAAGTTCAATAGATTATGAGATATCTTAAAGGAACTTCACACTATGTTTTAAGGTTTAAAGGTAAGGATGCTCAGTTGCAACTTGGATATGTTGATTTTGACATGGCTGGTGACTTGGACAAAAGGTGTTCCACTACTGGATATGTGTTCACATTTACAAGGGCAGCGATTAGTTAGGTTTCTAGATTGCAACAAGTAGTTGAACTATCCACTACCAAAGTAGAATACATTGCAATGATTGAAGGAGCTAAATAAATGAACATTGAACTAATTTTTTCTAACTAAATTTTCACTTTCAGATACTTATAACAACTAAACCATGAGGAATTTGAAGATGATGCAAACTAGTGATTTGTGAAATTTTGTCTATAGATTCTAAATATATATTTTTCAAAAAAATTGGAATCAAATTGCACTTATTTTTCCATCTCCTTCAAAAACTAGTTTTTTTTAATAAACACCATTTTTAAGGAGTGACGCTCACTGTATAACACAACTTTTTTCCATGAAGGATAAAATTTCTATTTTTTTCAAATTTAGATTTGTAACTACGATATCTAATGCTTCCAATTGGTTTTGTTAAAGTAAAGGTTTTAACTTAATTATGTTAATTAAGTTACCTTTATTCCTCTCTTAAGATTTCACTTTAGTTTGCATAATGTGACATTTAATAATTATATTAATTATTAAATGTATTCCTATTAGGGTTACTTTTAGGTTTTGCATGATCTCCTTTCTTAAGGCTTGATCCACTGTATATTATTCAATTCAGTTGTTCTGATAATATAATCTCTCAATTTTTTAGAGTTTCAAACCCTCATTTTCTTTTTCATCCATTCTCTTCCTTGTGACAGGTATCCATTTGCATGCAAGTGTTCTTGGACTTTGAAGTTCGTTTTGACAACTTCTACATGGTATCAGAGTGGACCTGCTGCAACCTATTCTTGTTTGAAGAATTTGGAGCTACGAGGATTGAATCAGGCATTCACAGTTTTGCAGGGTGAATTTTTTTGAGGATCTGACATACTTTGTGTTTTGTGTTCACTTTGGGCCCAAACAGACCTCGCCGTTGGATTCACAACGTCCAAAAACCCCTAAATCGACTGTTCATTCATTGATTTTGACCACAATTGATTAGGGAGGAAATTTTTTTTTGCTCCAAGGTCGTATGACCCCAAGGCATGCTTCTGAGGTAGAAATTTCAAACTAAAAAATTAAAAATCAAATTTTGGGTTTTAAAAATCCGCGTCCAGTTTTAAATCGGCCGGCCACCGCTCGGCTGCCCAACAGCCACTGCCGCACCGTCGGCTCGCCACTGCGCTGTCCAGCCACCACTGCGCCGCCCTAGCACCACCAGATCGCCCGCACACCGTCAGCCACCAGAGCGCCACCAGGGAGCCATCAGGCCCCTCCAAATGTTTTTAAAAAAACCCACTTTCACTCAATCAGGCAAATCTTGGGCATTTTTTCTCCGTTTTTCAAACAAAAATAGGCGTTGGAAAGCTGAATTCAAGCCCGTCTTGATGGTGTAGGATATTTTTCAAAATTTTATAGTTTGGATGGTTTTTTTCTCAGTCAAATTCAGATGATTTTTCTGCACTTCAGAGGGTATAACTTGGTCATTTTTGCTTTGTTTTTCGAAAACGAATAGGCGTCAGAAAGCTATGAACGCTCTCTATTCAGATCGACTGTCATTTTTTTTCAAAAAATTTACTAGGTACACAGGATTTAGTTTGAAACATTTTTTGCCTTTTTCTTATTTTTCTGCTGAAAAATCTCTACTGGGGTTTGGTTTTTTGTTTTGTGGGGGTAGTTTTTTTCTTGCTTTCTATCATTTAATTCAAAAAACCAAAAAATATTCACATTAAAAATTCATTAAACCTCTCCAAACATGGTGGAAAACACTTCTATTGTTGACCTTCTCACACTGCATAACTACCATACATGGAAGGCTTTCATGACACATCTTCTCAGATCAAAGGGGTTGTGGTCCTGTTTAGATACGGTTCAACCAGTTTTGACCAGGCCATTTGAGGTTATTCGACATAGAAATAAAATGGATGAGGCTATGGGTTTGATTTCCTTTCATGTTTCGGACAGCTTGTTGTTTCATCTTGATGGGTGTAACAGTCCCCTTGAAATGTGGACCAAGCTCAATGATCTATTTGGTACCATCAATCAGTTCTGTGCACTACAGATTGAGGCAGAGTTGATTTCATTTGTACCTGATTCTTTCCCCACTATTGAGGATTTTGTGATGAAATTCAAACAAAAAAGATCTCTTCTATAGGGTTGTGGTAAGGCTAAGACTGATACAAAGTGTATTTACCTAATTTTGTCAAAGCTTCGTGGGAACTTTCAGATATTATCATCTACCTTCCATTCCACTATGGATGCCTTGGGTGCACATTTTACCATGCCTTCTTTTGAGGTGTTTTGTGATCGTTTGACACGAGAGTAGGCTAAGATATCACTATTGGATGCTCTCATAGGATCACCACACCAAGCGTTGGTAGCATAGTCATCTCAGGGGAAGCAGAAGCCGAAGCAAAAGCAAAAGCAAAAGTAGAAAAAAAAGACCACAGAGCATTGGAAGGATTCTAGTTCACATTACACTTTTTATTCACCTTCTCCTAAGGGGGAATAATCGAAGAAAGACAAAAATAATTGTGCTTATTGCACTAAGCTAGGACATGATGATTCCAAGTGTCATGAGAAGAAGATAGATGGATATGCAAAATGGGTTTCATATTTGACATCTCTTCTTGAGAAGAACCTTATTCATCACTCTTCTTCATCTACATCAAGCAGGTTTTCTTCTTCACCATCATTCCAGACAGATGGACATGCCCTGCATAAGGGTCATGGATTATGTGCAACCACCAGTTCACATTCATTTAGATGGCTATTGGATTCAGGTGCTTCACACCATATGACATCTTCTCAAGACATGTTCTCATCTTTCGAGGCTGCATCCTCACTACACATATTGATGGGTAATAACACTTATATGAGTGTATGTGGGAAAGGTTCTATCGACATTGATGACGATACATTCAATGATGCACTATGTGTTCCATCTTTATCCACTAACCTTCTCTCCATGTATCAGATTGCTCACAGTGGGACAAGGAAGACAGTTGAGCTCACACCTGATTCAGTGCACATAAGAGACATTCAGACTGGCAACATTGTTGCAATAGGGATAGTTGGTCATTCTTCCCAATTGTATGCATTCACACACTTTGGTCCACCATCTCCCTCTCTTTCTACAAGAGAGCATGCAGTATCTAAGGAGAAGTTCGGTCACTTGAACTTATGTATTCTTCCATCTATTCATTAGACTATTATTGAGACTTCTACACCTCTTCCTCCTATTGAGATCACATCTGTTCAACATGATTCCTCTTCAGCTGTGACTGACATTGTTGCTCCACTCATCGAGCCATCAAGTGCAGTTTTTGAGTTCATATAAGAGGATATTCCTTTCCTCACATATGACAGATTCAACACACTTGCTATCCCTTCTTCATTGGAGATTCCATTTCAGGATCATCTTGAGTTGTTTGATTCACCATTTTTTTATTCAGACACTCATGTTGCAGTTTAGTTCTTCAGTGAGCATCATCCAAGACTTCCATTTTCACCTCACATCCAGGGATTTCCTCTTCCTCGACTGTTGGATCTGTTTCTTCCTCTAAGGAGACACATTGGTTTGATCATTGGCACATGGGTTCTTTCATTCTGGGGGGGCTTTGGAGTCTCCACTCTCTCTCATGGGGGGGTATCTGATTGTATATCTGCATATGTTCTTGAGATTCTCTTGAGACATTCCATTTGTACTTTCTTTTTGCATCTCTTTTTGGAGTAGTGTTTTTCCCATGAGGTTTTCTCTATTTCTCCACTTTACAGAGATTTGTTTGTATTCGGGTACCTGATCAGGCCCAGTTGTCGGGACCCTTGTTTTCTATCATGCATTGTAGTTACTTTTGCTTTCTTGCACTTGTTTGTAGCTGCACTCTTGTTCATCTTAAGGGGGGTGTTAGAGTAAAGGTTTTAACTTAATTATGTTAATTAAGTTACCTTTATTCCTCTCTTAAGATTTCACTTTAGTTTGCATAATGTGACATTTAATAATTATATTAATTATTAAATGTCTTCCTATTAGGGTTACTTTTAGGTTTTGCATGATCTCCTTTCTTAAATATTGATCCATTGTATATTATTCAATTCAGTTGTTCTGATAATATAATCTCTCAATTTTTTAGAGCTTCAAACCCTCGTTTTATTTTTCATCCATTCTCTTCCTTGTGACTGGTATCCATTTGCATGCAAGTGTTATTGGACTTTGAAGTTGGTTTTGACAACTTCTACAAGTTTCATAGTGTTTTATTGAACATTTTTTCCTTAATCAAGTTTTGAAGTCAAATCAATTACAATTTGGACATAGGTAGACCGTATAACACATAACCCTTTTTGTATGTATCAAAATTCAAAAAAAAAAATGTTGGATCGAGGACTTCGATATCTAGTGCACTCATATTTTTCATTTTTTTTTTGTAATATTCTATTTTTCCACATGTGCAGAACAAAGAGCTTGATTTTTAGTGAAAAACCTACATTCCCAAGAAATAAAAAATAAATATAATAAAATAAATACATTTATTTAAAACTATACTTTTTGGGAAGCTTATAATAAGGACTACATACTTACAAAAAATAAATCTTAAATGAATTCATTTGATCCCCCAAAAGGTAAATCAAAAGTGGTTTTTTATCAGCATTTTGATAGGCGTAAAGGAGACTCTGTTACAGGTATGGTTTAAAACTAGTGGGGTTCAATCTAAGGGGGTTTGATCTAAGGTGGTTTGCTCAAACCCTCTTCAATTGTAATTCTTCAAATATTTTTTTTTAAGACTTAAATCATTATATTTTTTAAAAATATGTGATTTCAGCAAAAAACAGAATCTCCTAGAAATTGTAAACCAACATTGTGGGATACATTATGGTTGTAGCGATTATTGGGAGAGTTGGGCTCAAAACAACAAGTTTTCACTTTGTTTAGTGATAGTAATAGTGTTATTCCTTTGGCAAATAATTCATCTTTTCATAATTGCACTAAGCACATTGAGCTTTGGTGCAATTTCATCTGAAGTGTCATTGAAGATGGAAAACTCAAGTTGGAGAAGATTCATGTACCGATTACAACCTTGTAGATGTTTTCACAAACTTTGTGTCAAAAGAGAAGCTTGAATTCAGAAAAGCTTCTCTTGGTATTGTAATTAAGTGATATTGAGCTTCAAGGAAAGTGGGGACACCAGTATGGTTTGGACTTCAAGTGGGAGATTATTAGAAGTGAAGTCCAACCATCACTACCCTTTCATTTTCCTCTTCTCATGCCTCTTCACTTGCTTGAAGAGTTGAAGATAATTCATTTTTCTTTTTCTTTTGAGATGATAAAAAATGATGTAACTAAGTTTGTTGTTAATCAAAAATAGAGTGACCTCTTTCCTTGGTGGATGTAGCCATTTAATGATGAACCATGTTAAATCGCTATGACAATTTCTTGTCTCCATTTTTACAATCTTTATTACTGTTCTGTTTTTACTTTATTTTTTGTTCTTGTTGCACGATTAACTCAACAATAATTTAATACCATTTTAATATAATAAACTCTAATTCGTAGAGAAAAAAATAATTTTTATCTGTATTAATATTGTACATAAAAAAGAAAAGAAAAGAAAAGTAATTCTATAGAAAATAATTATCTTTATTTCCCTACATAAGAATGAACATAAGACAAATCTAAGCTAACATAGCAAATAAAATGGGTCTAATCCAATCTAGAGATATAATAAATTCTAACTAATTAAAATAAATTAATATAATCTAACATAAGAAATTCCACATCTAAAGCTAAGTGCTTCTAACTAGAGAAAACTAATGGTAGTAGGGTTTACTTAATTCCTCTAAGTCCTCTAGTGGCTTCTTCCCTATTAACAACAAATTGACAATGTATCCTTAATGTAAGAGTGAACAAAGTAGGGAATTAAGTTATTGGGAACAAGTTTGACCAAATGTCCTTGATAGGATTAGGTGTAGAGAAATTTTTGTAGAGTTTTGAGTTAATTTTGCAAATGTCAACACACCTATAAAATGATCAAGTTTATCTATTTTTTTTTTGTATAAAGATTGATTATTTGGATATGATAGAGATGAGTATAGATCTAAATTGGAAAGGGCTAAAAAGGAAACAAGAGAAACTTGTGTTTTGAAAACAATTCACACTTGAAACTTAAAATTATGAAATTGTTAGTTTACACAAAATCATCATTTTTGATAGTGTTGTCATGGTGAAAAAGATTTATGTTATCACCTTGTTATATAAAAGTGCAATACATTACCATACTTTCACCCAAAATTCCATTACCTTTCAATTACTACTAATAGATATTATTATTCAATATATCAAATTATTTGTAACTTAATTGAAATTTTGACGGTGTTGTGTATCTTAACTCTTAATTTAACAATGCATGATGACTATTTCAGTTAACTAATCAATTATATCATCTTTCACTATTATACATTTGGCAATAACCACAAAATAACTACTCCAAAACTTCATCTCATGAATAACATTATTAATGTATATATTCATTTATTTTATGGCCATTCATTAAAATTGCAGTGCACATGACTCCACAAATATACTTGCATTTCATGTCATGTTAATAATTAAGAAATGGTCGTCAGCTTATAATATTTGATGTAATCATCATTTCAGCTTTAATAAAAACATTCTTACGTACCAAAAAAAAAGAAAAGAAATGACTAAAATTGAATGATTCATGAAGAGTTCATTAATAAGATGTAAAATTTATAACACTTTAAAAAAATGATAAAAAATATGCTCTAAATAACTTTATCCTTTAATTTATAATTCTTAACAAAAATAATCATATAGCTTTAATTCATACTCCCACCACTTTTTAAAAAACCCAAAATTTATTAAAAATACCTCCCTTAAAAAATATAAAAATCATCTAATCGAGACATCCAATTTAGTCATTCCATAGATGACCACATTGGTTGGATATGATTGGAAAATCTTTTAAAAAATCAGTAGTGTGGAGACTACGATCTCTATCTCCCATCATGTCAAATGATAATGAGAATTTTTTTTTGATGAAATAGACCTAATAGGCATACTTCAAGATTGGCAAAAGACTATGTATATAATATCATCTAACCTTTTGTGTGGCCTAGTAGCCGTAAACTTTCTATTCTGCTCAAATTAGGGACTTTTAGTGATAAATTTATAGCATTAAATTCTCATGTAGTATGGTCCATATGGACCAAGATAAGTAAACAAGCTTATGAGTTACACTACTTTTGGATTAAATTGTGAAGCATTAAATTTCATTTCAGACTTTCTTATTTTTCTAATGTCTTTTTGGATCATACCACACTTACAAGGAAGGGCAAAATCTTTAAATAAGTATTGGTCAAGTTAGAAAAATGTAGAACATAATAAATTTAGATTTGTGCATAATTTCTTGATAAAGTTTATAAAGGAAAATGGCTTCAACATAAAGATTTTAATTTGTATACAATTTCTTGGCAAAGTTCATAAAGAGAAATGTCTTCAACATAAAGATTTTAAATAGTGAGTACATTGAAATTTCAATTATATTCGAATTAAAATTGAGAAAAAGTCAAATATATATATATTTATCAATTAGTTGTGATTACAACTACATTTGATTAGTTAAAGAGAGGGAAGTATATTTATTATACTCTTGCAAGTTGTAGTGATATGTGACGTATATCTAAAGAAAACATTGAATAAGACACACATTTCAATTTGATTAATTAATTATTTATAAATGTTAATTTGAATGAATAAAATAAAAAATATTATTGACTATTCAACCATTAAATTATTCAGTATTTAAATATATTTTTGAAGAATTAATTATACATTCTTACTTTAATATTACTATATAACTCTAATAATCCTTCAACGATAGATCAAATGGTCAAATCATTGGAAAATATGGATGATGGTCGTAGGTTAGATTCTCCGAGATTTAGCCTCGCATAGATAGAGGGTAGGGAAAACATGGATGATGGTCGCATGTTCAATTCTCCAAAATTTAGCCTCGTATAAGTAGAAGGTAGGGAAAACATGGATGATGATCGTGGGTTTGATTCTCCAAGATTTAACCTCGCA
This sequence comes from Sequoiadendron giganteum, assembly GCA_007115665.2. NCBI lineage: Eukaryota > Viridiplantae > Streptophyta > Pinopsida > Cupressales > Cupressaceae > Sequoiadendron > Sequoiadendron giganteum. The sequence continues at coordinate 68,267,786 of VCHN02000014.1, read as the reverse complement.
TAGATAGAAGGTAACAAAGGCAGGCATAAGTTATAATAATTCTTATTAAGACTTCGATCCCACCAGATATTTTGAATCGTTCAAATACAAATATAACTCTAATTTATAAAAATACAAAATAGGAAAGACATGATTACAAAGCTGTCACGTCCATGACCGTGATGTTGCCACTTCCACGAAGAAGCGTGGACACATAGACAGAGACATACGAAGACAGTCTGCACCACCAACTGGAAAGCTCGAAGAAATTTCTTAAAGGCCAGAATCTGAAGACTTTTCCACTTGGACTTTGTGTTGAATTTTCTGAGCTCCTTCACAGTTCTTGCCATAACCCTTCCATAACATTGGTCAAATTGTCTGAGCACAGAAATTGTTTATATATAAAATGTAATTGGGATGCATTGTTACACAGAATGGGATAGTTCAGAATGGAGGAAATGGATTCAATCTGCGAGCAAGATGAGCATGAGCTGAAAAACTTGCCTGGGTTTCGCTTCCACCCCACAGAGGAAGAATTGGTGGCTTTCTATCTTCGCCGCAAGGTGGAGAAGAAGCTATTCAAATTCAGTCCAATCCAAGAGCTTGATTTGTATGCTTACGAGCCTTGGGACCTTCCTGGTAATAAAACATTCATCACAGATTTCTGTGATATATTTGTTATGTTGTCTCTGTTTTCTTAAAAATAGTGTTTTTAATGCAGGCCTGGATCTCAATGGAGGAGAAAGAGAGTGGTTTTTCTTTGTTAAGCCTCGTGGGCATAATGATGGAAGACCCAATAGAATTACTAAAGAAGGCTTCTGGAAAGCCACTGGAACAGACAGGCCAGTTTATGCTCATTCTACTTCAACACCCATTGGGTTGAGGAAGACTATGGTTTTTTACAGAGGAAGGGCTCTCAAAGGCCACAAGACTGATTGGATAATGAATGAATACAGACTTCATCCAGTAAGTACACAATTTTATTTTATTTTGGTTGTGGTGTTAATTATGATACAGAGATTGTTTATCTTTCTCTAATACGTTAAACAAGTCCAAGTTTAGAATGTGTTGTTTAAGTCTATTTTTTACTAAAATTTATTTCTGAATTATTGACCTTCTGGATTGAAACTGTGTTCATTTTTATGAATCAACATTTCGACTATAACTTATTTCTTCTTATGAAATCGACTTTTACTTATTTCTTCTTATGAAATTGCCAGGATGAGAGAGGAGAAGGTATAAGACTGTGTCGAGTCTACAGAAAGGCAAATTCTGTGAAGTCATTCGACCGTCGTCCCTCAGTCCAACATTTTGATGAGAAAGATAACAGTAGTATTAGTAATTTGGGTCTTGATGTTCAGAGATCAGGCCCCTCTGAGTCAAGCAAACCTCCTGCAAAGGAGCAGTTGCAGGCTGCTTTAGGGCACTCATTTCTAGAGTATGAGTATGGTGAGGATGGGAAGAGCATGGTCAAAAGTGCATGCAAACCAAAATTAGAATATGAAGTGTGTGGGACTGAAATTGAGGATTTTACCCACTTCAACTCCCTTGAAGCATGGTGGTGTTTGGATGTTGGCAAGTCAAATTCTTTGGATACCATTTGTACAAATGCAATTGCAGCTAACTATATATGAACATGTAAATGTTTGCCACCCTCAGTCCCTCTGTTTAAGAGATTAGATTCTGTGATTTGAACTACAAACCTGCATCTTGTAAACTGCAGTTTTTATTATTTTGATGTGGTGGATAAATATTGTTGACTACTTTATCATTTTGTTTTCACTAAAATCGAAATCCCTGTTCACTTTAACTCTTTCCTTGCTATCACTTAAATTTAAATCTCTTGTGCTTTGAGATTTTAATTCCTCTGTAGGAATAGTCTACTCCAAATCATTTGGGAGATGTAAGATAAGGATTGTAAACAATGTTTGAAGAAGCGTTTCTTTAGATGAAATTGGTATTTAGTGCTTATAAAAAAATGTATGGATTAAATATAAATTATTGATATATAAGATTAATAGTTTGTGAAAAGTTTAATAATGTATTGGAAGGTGTTGATTGTTTGTATGTGATAATGGTTCAATTTTTCTGAATTTTTTTATCCTATCAATTTTTATTAATTAAAATTGGGTTGAGATTAAGAGGAGTAATCTTTGGAACTTTGACACTTCTCTCAAGTTATGATAGAGATAGTTGTCCATTTCCTTGATACATTTTAAAAAGAGATTAATAGTGTACATTAAAATGAAATTTTCCTCTTTTCAATATATAAGACTATTTTTGAAGTTATCTATTCACTTGTAGATTTTAAATGATGAGAAACAAGGTGAAACTATTACAATAAAACACTTTCCATTTTGTATGTAAATCTAAAATTAATTTCTCAAGTCTAAAGGTCCATATCCCTAGTATCATTTGGTATCCATTAGTCTCATTTAGCTTCATTTGCATACTATACCCTTTGGTCATAAGGTCATTATCATCCTTGCATTGTCATTTTGCATCCTAATATATCCCAAAATCACAAAAAAATACCATAGTCTCATACCTTCTTACATTACCATCCTCAAATTGCAAATCTTACATGGTTGAAACAAGATCTCAATGAAAAGAAAGGACATGGATTCTTCAAATGACCTCTTTTCTAGTCATGACACAAACTTTGGATCAAATTCAAACCTCTCCAACACCACAAAGGGAAACACCTCAAAGAGAATCACCAAATCCATTTGATAGTCTTACATTAGGTGAGGTCAACAAACACTTAACTCTTGAAGAGGTTGAAAGAGCTTCACAAGATCCAAGAATTATACGCATTGCTGATGAGCTTGTTAGTGTTGATCCTAATAAATTCTTTTATGCACTAGCAAAGAAAGGTGCCAAACTCCCTCCTGGTTTTGATCTCTATACAATTGTGGAGGGAGCTACACAAGTACTAAACCAAGGTTTCACCCAAAACACACTCACTAGGAATGCCATCCTCATCAAAAAAATTTACTAGCCTACCACTTGGGACAACAACACATATGGAATCGAATGTACACATTCCTAATCCACCCACATTTGGAAACAAGAGAACTCATACCATAACACAAGGACAAACTTTTACATTTGGTTCATCATCAAGTTCCATGGGTATGACATTAAAAAATCCTCAATTTTAAAATACAAATCAAGGTCCCACACCTCAAAATCAACCAAAAAAAACAAGGAGGATTCATATTGTTCTATGTAAAATGCCAAATCAATTTCAGAACACCAATCAAGGACCCATACCTCAATTTCAAAACACAAGTCAAGTTCCTACACCTTTACTTCAAAACACAAGTCAAGGTCCCACACCTCAATTTCAAAATACAAATCAAGGTCCAACATTTCAATTTCAAAGTGCTAATCAAGGTCCATCTCCTCAATTTCAAAATTTCACACCAAACACAAACATGACCTTTGGGACAAATCTAAATACCAATTTCATTCCAAAATAAACCAACACCAATATAACATTTACGCATCAATATTAGTGTGACTGACAATGTAGTATGAGCTAACTACACTTGATCCATGAGGATTCAAAGTATAATTAAGTCACTATGCATTAGTCCAATAAGACCATTCAATGCAAAACTAAACTAAGAATCCATTAAACTAACATATTAAAATACAAAAGCTCCAAAAACACTTATTCTAATCCATTGAAACTTATCCTATTGGGGGAGTGGTGTCACATTGATGTGGAATGGCGACCATTTCCCAATCCCATGGATAAATGAGCTTGTTCCGATTGATTTTATTGAAGAGAATCAACGAAATCGATGAGAGATGTGTATGATTAACATGATTTAAAAACTAAATTAACATGATGAGAGCTATTTTAACATGATCTATATAAAATAATTGATATGGGTGTATGCAAAGCTATTCTAAATGGAGTTTAAGCTAGAAAGATTTAAAACCCTAATTACCAAACATACTAAATGGATGCATCTATGTTACCATAGAAGCCATTAATGAAAGCTAAACTAATATGATTCAAGAAATTAACCTAAAATGCTTTCTAAAACATGAAATATGAGTGCAAGATGAGAGTGATTTTAACAACATAAGTTTTTCTCTTAAAAGGTGGATCCATTTGTCTCCAAATAGTGACCTATTTATAAGCGGACAAATGAGAAATGAAGGGCTAAAATTGAAAAAGTTAATCAATGGTCAAGATGGAAGGAAAATGGAGGCATGGATCATGGATTCCCATCAAGGGTTGATGATGCAAGATGAATTTTAATCAAGGGCAAGTACATTCATCCAAAAAAACACACTTTCCAAACTTGCTCAAGAAGTTTATTGAAAGTTTATTTCAAAAAGGAATATTCCCTTTTTCAAATAAGTGAAGAAAGAGAATATTCTCATGGGTGAGAAAAATTTAAAGATATTTAGTTAATTAAAACCAAATTAAATTGTGCAAAGGAGAAGGAATATTCCCTTTTTGGAGGAATGTGCAAAGGAGGAATATTCTCAAGGAATATTTCCTTGTAAGTGGGAGGATTAGATTTAATTAGTAATTTGATAATTAAAACAAAGTTTCAATTATGCAAATTAGGGGAATTATGTGATATTCATTAAATAAATGATTTAATGAAAAGGGGGATGCGATATGATATTTAATTATATAGGTTAGGGTTATTTAATTAAATAAGAGGACTTAGGGATTAAATTAGATAATTTGGTTTATCCAATTTAACAGGATGAAAGGTTAGTGCAAGAGGGGGTGAATTAACCTAATTAGAACAATTAGATTAATAGATGAAAATTATGTGGTTAATTAAATAGCTAGGATAATTTAATCAATCAAGCGAAAAGAGGATGGGTTTTAGGATGAAACAATGTTAGTATATCTAATTCGAGTGCATGATATCACATGACATTTTTAAGTGTCTATAATTAGTAAGGAAACCAAGGTCCCATGCCACAAAATGTCAATCCAAAGCCAACATTTGATCACACCAATTCCATCATACAAAATCAACTTAATACAACACCACCTCTCACATATACCTTGATGCAACAAATACAAACAATACAACAACAAATGAAAAACATGCAATTGGGGACAGACAAGAAGACTTATTCTATGGATGAATTGTGTCCCTATCCATTTGATAGAAATCTATACATGCCACCCTTTCCCCCTCACTTCATTGCACTAAACTTTAAAAAGTATAAAGTGAAAGGGGATCCAGTGGAACACATACGAAAATTTAACACATGTATGGAAATCACTTTTGAGCCTATATATTTGATGAGACTATTACCATGAAGTCTGGCTGGACAGACTCTAGAATGGTTTGCACATCTTCCTTCTAGGATTTGGACATGGGGTGACTTGGCTGATAGATTCATTAATCACTTTGCCTATAACATAGAAAGTGACATGACTCTCACAAAACTATGCACAACTAAACAAGATGGAGAGTCACTCACATAATTTTAGCAAAGATGGCAAAGTATGGCTGGCAAGTGTCCTTGTCACATCCTTGAGAAATAATTAGTCCCCATGTTTGTGGAAAACCTTAACATAGGGTTAGTGACTCAACTCCAAATACAATGTTGCACAAACTTTGATTATATCATTGAAAAAGGTGTCTTTATTGAGAAGGCTCTTGTGGAAAAAGGACAAGTCAAAGTTTCCAAAGAAACCCTAAAAATAATAATGACAAAGGAAAATTTTGGTCCTGAAACAAGAATGTCAGTAATGATGGAGTTGTTGATGAAAAAGTAGTAAACAAAGGTCACCCTACCATTTACCTTAAATATCCTTCCACATCAAACACCCAAACACAAATTCAAGATAAAACATTGAGTGTAGTTCAAAGAAACCAACAACGCAGAGGACCTCGATGCACTAAGAGAACATACACCCCCTTGGGTGAACCCATCGAATTGGTTCTAAAGAAACTTTTACAATCTAATGTCATTCAACTTCCGGACATCAAGAACTATGAACCAACATTGGTCAAACCTAACTAGTGGAATGAAAATGAATACTGTGAATACCATCATGAAAAAGGACATAAAACATCTTCATGTTGGACACTCAAAAATCTCATTCAGGATCTCATTGAACAAGGAGACATTTCAGTAGACAATTCGCAAGGTAAAACCAATGTTGATCATACAATATTCAAAAATCCCTTACAAGATCATGACAAAGGAAAAGCCTATGTTTCAGGGAATAATAATAATTCCAATTATAACCATGTCACACATGATTATATCATTAACCATATACGATCCTGTGATGATCATGTTGCCACCATCACCATTAATAAAAAAAGTTTAGAATGCACTATCACTACCCACAAAGCCAAGGTAAATCTATAAGGAGCTACCTCTAATCCACAACCAAAAAGTCAATACAACCTCCTTGATCATCTAGGAAAGACACTCGCGCAGATATCCATCCTTGAACTGCTCTACATTTCCCTAGATAACATAGTCATTCTAGACAAAGCCTTGTAAGAAACATTTGTCCCTTTTGACCTAAATGTCAACCAATTTCAATCCATGATAGGATCTATAGCTACACCACACCACATCACCTTTTTTGAACAAAACCTCTCCACAAAAAATCCAAATCATAAATTTGATCCACTACACTTGAAGTTTTCATTAATAAACACAAAATCAGATGAGTCTTGGTAGATGGTGGAGCAGGTTTGAATATATGCACACTAAAATTGGTCACAAAATTAGGATTCTCTTAGGATTGCATAGATCAATCTAAGATAATTGTTATCAAATATTATGATGATAATGAGCACTCGTCTGAAGGAGTGATTTTACTTCCTGTAAGGGTTGGCCTTGCTATACAGAACATAATGTTTCATGTATTGGGTCTGGATTTACACTACAACCTTCTCCTTGGTTGCCCATGGATTCATGGCATGAGATCCATACCATCCACATATCACTAATGCCTCAAGTTCCCCTATAATGGCATTGAAATTACCATTCTAGGTGATCCTGATCCTTTTTAGCATTGCACTAACATAAGAGGAACCATAGAGTATCAAGTGCAAGCACCAATTGAGAGGCTTCATTTTCCAATTCATCCCACTACATCAATCCATCTGACCTTATCAAATCATCCACTCCATTTACCACACCTTCTAAAATCGAGGTCCAGATCCATGACATGGGATGTGGTGAGTATTGTATGGATAGTACATTTTGTGATGAGAAGTCATCCACAAGAGAAAATGTTAATGTTTCTAAGGATATCCAAACTCTTAAGAACGATGTTGAGTCAACTTCACATGGTCGTTCCTAAATTGAAACCTTTTGGGACCCTGATGATACCTTCATCTTCACCATATCTGTTCATGATCCTATGGAGAATGTTCATGATCATCCCTCTCCATCTGACGATTCTTTTCTTTCCACTCCATCTTCTGATCTACTATCGATCCATTTTGACCATCTTAGGTTAGGATATGCATCCCCTACATTTTCCTCTACTAAGTCTTCTTTCCAACTCGTTAAGGATGTGAAAGCTTCCTTTAATGTTAACAATACCAAAAAGGATAGTCTTGAAGAATCTATTGAGTGCATCACTGAGATTTTTCATGAATCACATATTCCTACCATCTCATCTAACTCACCCATCCCACCCACATCCATCCAACTCATAGATATGGATCAACAAGTGTCACCTCAAGAAAATAACAAGGATATAACTCAAGAATCAAAGGTGAAAGTGCCTTTTATAAATGGAGATGCAGAATCAAAAGAAAGAATGCAAAGAAAGAAAAATCAAGAAAATTTCTTTAATCAAAATCGAGAGCTATGGGACAAGTCAAAGATAAAAATAAAAGTAAAGAATGAAATTAAGAAAAATTATGCCTCTTCATAAAAAATAATTGGGGGCATCTATCAAAAGAATGAAAGTACTTAAGAAAGAACTAATCTCCAACTATGTCTCTTAATCAAAAATAACTGGGGGCATCTATCAAAGCAAAACATCAAAGAAGAGCTTATTGATCCAAAGTATCTATTTTCATCCTCTTCACTCAATCCATACATTCTATCAAGTCCATTCATATCCACACACCCATCATATCATTTCATCTTCCTTGGCGATGTTCTTTGATGGACCTTTGATGATGACCCCTTCACGTGTTGTAACTCATTGATTGCCCAAACTCCTTTCTATGTGAAGCCTGATGTCCCATGTAGTGTGCATGTTAGGAATCATACCCTAGCTCTCTTCATCCACCACATCAATAATTCTTTGTATCCATCATTCCCACCCTTCATTCAAAATCAGATCCTTTCATCTGACATGGTCATACATATATGAGCCCAATTGGTTGAGTGCCTACATCATCACAACATATGGGTTTGATGATTATCAGTTGTCTACTTCTGAAGGTGAACCACTGCCTAAGCCCATCAACAACATGCATCTTCGTAGATATTACATCGAGCTTCTAGAGAATCTCATTAAAAGTAAAAAAAATAAAAAAACAAGTCAAAAAAGTAAAAAAAAATAAGAAAAATTCAAAAAAATAGTCACCCTAATGAAAACCTGGAAAATAGGTGTCTTGGTGACAACAAAAAAAAAAAAAATGAAAAAAATAAAAAATATAGTAAGAGAAATAATTCATCCAATAGTAAAAACCACTTCAGTGGTGCTTTGGATAAGTACCATGGTGAAAACCTGGCAAACATGCACCATGTGTAGTTAGTCTTTAATCCTCTACCTACCATGATTCTATCTCATTTTTCCACTCCCACCCTCCCTACGTATATCATTCATCCATAATAAAGCTTTGTCATCCTTCTCATGACTTGAGAATCATTGGCACTTAGCGTCCTTCGCCTTTCATATCCATTGGCATCCATTCGCCTCTTCACTCATAATAATTTGGTCTTACACATGACTAGGGGAAATTCCTTGACTTACGTTTTCATGGGATCCTAAACACAAAATCAACCTTTAAAACATCAAAATCCAAAAATGAAATAAAAATAATAAAAAAAAAAATAAAAAAAAATTCAAAATCCAAAAACATCATAAAACATTCAAAATCCAAAAATATCAAAAACATCAAAATTTAAAAAAAAAAAAACATTCAAAATAATTTTTTTTTATAAAACCTTCAAAAATCTAAAAATAAAATCATGTAAAGCATCAAAAACTCCAATAAAAAAGTCAAAGTTTGTGTCAGTCCAAGTCTAGTCAAACTATGTTGTCTTTGTGCACTGCTACATAGGCAAGGCCATCTTTCGATGATCCCTTGAGGAACTAGGTCAGTCCCTTAGGGTTTTGTTGAGTTGAATCAATCATGATTTTCATCTTAATGCTGGGTCATTTTTGGTCCAAGTTGGTTGAACTACGATGTCTATGTGTGTATAGTGTAGGCAAGGCTGGATCTTTCAATGAGCCCATGAGGCACTAGGTTAATCCTTCAAGGTTTATCGAGTCTATCATGGTCTATAATATTTGGTCCTATAATAAGTTGTCCCTTACTAAGAACAACACTTTAGACACAAGAAAACAAATATCTATTTACCAAATCTTGAATCAATAGATCAATCGTCTAACTAGTCTTCAATCTAGAACAAATCAAGTACCTAATCATCAATCCTGGTCAACTCAATAGTCTTATCATTTTTTCTTATTTGGGAGGAATCCTTCCTAAATTTGGTCATTTTCCAACCTTATCATTTTCCTTATACAGGATCTCTTTCTTGAAACCAGGCATGGTCAATCATATTAGCCATCAATATGGTCAATCACTTTGGTCAAAAAATCAATTTTGGTCGAACAATTAATGACCAAAATTGATTTTTTCAATCAATCTATCTGGTCAAATAATCAATCAATCAACCTTGTCAATCAATCAATTAGTTAAACTTGTCAATCAACAAATAAATTCTAGCAACTGATCTAAATTGTTGTTGACTTTGTTAGTCTAGTTGGTCTTATCTTTTTTATTTGTCTTTGCTCATGTTACTAGCCACCTTGAGGATGTCCCACGAAGGATTTAGAGGAGCAATGATGGATCATGACCTCTTTTCGTTTTGATTGTTTCTTGTGGTTTTTCTTGACAGAAAGATTGGGGAAACTTTGTCCTTATTATAAGTCAAGACATTCCTTATTTGTTGAGTGTCTATTTTTCGCAAAGGGATAACATTACACACCTTGAGCTATGTCATACCATGATGTTTTTTGTCCATTTTCTATTTTTTTGTCGCCCAATGATGACAAACATGCAAATTGACATCTATTAAGCAAGAATATCCATCCCTCTTCAATCATCTAACTTCATGCTAACATTTTACTGTCACCAACATTTATTTTCATCAATCCTTGCATTATCCACCATCAGATTTTCTTATTGGAATAATTTTTCAAAAAAATTGAAACTCTTCCAAAATTTGGAAAAGAAATTGAGGGGGCATAGGTCTATCCCATCTTCACTGATGCATATTCTAAGCTGAATTTTCATGTTTGTTCTTTGATACAAGGGTGATCCCACAAAGCTAGTTTACAATTTTTGGGAGATTCTAGTTTTTGCTGAAACCATATATTTTTAGAAAATGTAATGATTTAAGCCTTTAAAAGTTCCATTTTAAGGATTTCAATTGAAGAGGGTTTGATTAAACCACCTTAGATCAAACCCCCTTGGATAAAACCCCGCTAGTTTTAAACCATACCTATAACGAAGTCTCCTTTACACCTATCAAAATGCTGATAAAAAATCACTTTTGATTTACCTTCTGGGGGATCAAATGAATTCATTTAAAATTTATTTGAAATGATCATGGTAGTCCTCAGAACGAACTATCCAATGAATATAATTTTAATATGTTTTGTTTTTATTATGTATGTGTTTTTTTAGTTTTATTAAATATAGGTTTTTCACCGAAAAATCAAGCTCTTTGTTTTGCACATGTGGAAAAATAACATATTATCAAAATAAATTTTTAAAAAATATGTTCATGCTGGGTATTGATGTCCTTGATCCACTAAAGAAAAATAAAATTGAATTTTGATACATATAGAAAAAGTTATGTCGTATATAGTTTGCCTATGTTTCAATTGTAATTAGTTTGACTTTTAAACTTGATTAAGGAAAAAAATATTTAATGAAACATTATGAAACCAAATGAAAGTGCTACATATCATACTTATAAATCTAAATTAGAAAAAAATAGAATTTTATCCTTCATACAAAAAAATTATGTTGTATACGGTGAACGTCACTCCTTTAAAATGTTGTTTTTTAAAAATATATAGTTTTCAAAGGAGATGGAAAAAGAAGTGCAATATGATTCCAATTTTTTTTTTAAATATATATTTAGAATATATAGACAAAATGTCACAAATCACTAATTTGCATCATCTTCAAATTCCTCATGGTTTAGCCACTATAGCAGTCCGAAAGTGAAGATTTAGTTAAAAAAAATTAGTTTAGTGTCGAGATTGCCTAAAAATTGTAAACTAGTATTGTGGGATCACCCACAACATTCAGACGACTTCACATTGTATCAAAGATGGGCAAAATGTAGACACTAAAAAATGTCCTAAGCCTATGAACCTTATTTTCAACCATCAATTTCCCTTCTTCCCCTGCATAATTAAATAATTTTAATTATTTAATTATGGTTTAAAGTCAGATTTCTTTTATTAATTAATTAATTCACTTTTCCCTTTTATTCTTCCTTTTGATTAATTAAATAAATTTTCATTTATTTAATTATTTATTTTCACTTTCTACTATAATTAGATAATTATTATTAATTATTTAATTATTCATTAGCCTTTTCTTCTCTGTTTATTTAATTATTTCTCGTTTTTCCCTCCACTATTAAATAATTATTTTAATTATTTAGTAACTTATCTTTTTCCTCCACTTTTTAATGAGATAACTGTTTCCAATTATTTTATTTAAAAAGTCAACTTTTCCCTCCACTATTAAATAATTATTTTGATTATTTAGTAACTTGTCTTTTTCCTCCACTTTTTAATGAGATAATTGTTTCCAATTATTTTAAAAAGTCAAAATTTTCCCTCTTCTTTTATAATTAAATAATTGCTTTTATTATTTAATCATTTGTTTTCTCTCTTAAATTAAATAGTTTTATAATTATTTAATTTACTCTTTTTCTATGTCAATCTTTTTTTTTTTTATCTCAATTAACCTCCACCCTTGATAAGGTTTTATTGTCTTTTAATCTCTACTGTCCATCCTTAACTAAACCTTATTTTTTCCCTAACCCTATTTCATTGCTTCTCAAAAGCAATCTCATCCATTGATCTTTGTCATTAAATCTTGGCCCTTCATTCAAATTTGGTTTTCTATAAAAGAGATATGTCCTTGTCATTTCAAAGCTAACCACAACCACATTCTCCAAAGTTCTTGCTATCTTATCCTTGTCATTTGTAGGTATTCAAGCACTTCAAAATATGAGGGCAAAGCTTTGCAACTTAAGAAAGAATGAAGGAGAAACAAGGAAAATAATCAACTTTGATAGGGAAGTTTGCTATTTTCTTTCATGTTGTTTGTTCTCTTCTATCATTTGTACTTTCTTGTTTGGATTTGGGATTTGGGCTTTGGGCTTTGATCTTATATAGAGTGGTTTCTACTTGGTCTTAGTCTTTTATTCCTAGATTTTCCCTATCTTACAGTGCTTATGATTTATTCCTCTAAAAAAGGGTGCTTGTGCTCCAATATGTTGTTTGAAAATGGTGTTTTACGTGATTGAATCCCTTTTAAAACCAATCATAATATTCTTTCTACCAATGGTGCTTGAAGACAACTTGTAAAAATTTAATAGAATAATGTTTAAAGGAAATCTATGAGAGAAAATAGAATATAAATATTTGTATATATAGTTATTATAACTTTTCAATAAAATTATATTAGTATAATAATTTACTCATGCTATACTATTCTAAATATTACTATCTAATGGTTATATTAGAAACACGTATTTGTCAGGAATGGATATTTATTTATTTAAGCATATATTTGGTATAAACATAGTCAATATCTATTTTGATCAAACATCCATTGTATTTCAACTCAAAAATTAATCCAACAATTTTACATTGGTTATAGGCGTGAAAATTTGACCCTAAGTCTTGGGCATACAAGTACAATGTCATTGTAACATCTTACTAAAACTAACTTATGGTTGATAACTTCATTTTCAATATTTTTAATGAAATTAAAACCCATTAAAGATTAGAATGTTTAATTTTATAAATATATATTTAAAAAAAATTTAAACCCTTTTTTCTATGTATTAATTAATTATTTTTAAACATAAATTACATAAAATTGAAATAAAATATATTATTTTTTAATAAAAAATATTTTTAAAAAAATATATGACTAATCTAAATATAATTCTCTACATATTGAAAAGAATCATGTCACAATCATTTTACGTCAATTATATGGGTTGTACATGAAGGGTTTTGGAGGGATTTTATATTTTAACCTTAATCTCATTAAATAATTAATAACAAAAAAATATTTGATAAAAAAATATTAAAAATAATCCAAAGCTAAACTTCAACATCATATACATCTGCCCACAAAATATTTGAAAAATGCTCATGTACAGTTTTTTAGGTAGTTCATACATGTACATGTTTGAGTCTCCAACATAATGTTTTAGAAATGTTACTTTTGTACATCTTTTATTTAACCAACTTTTATCATCTAGATATTAGAATAAATTGCATATTTAAAGATTATAAACAAAATCTTACATTGAACATAATTTAAGACCATATTAATATAATAAACTATAATTTTTAGAGGAAAAAAGATTTTTTATCCACATTGATATTATAAATAAAATAAAGAAAAAAGAAAGTAATTCTAAACAAAATAATTATCTTTATTTCCCTACATAAGAATGAACATAATACAAATATAAGCTAACACAACCAATAAAATGAGTCTAATCCAATCTAGAGAAATAATAAATACTAACTAATTTTAATAAATAAACATAAGCTAAGATAAGAAATTCCACATCTAAAGCTAAGTGCTTCTAACTCGAAAAAACTAATGGTGGTAGGGTTTACTTCATATTGAAATCCTCTAAGTTCTCTAGTGGCTTCTTCTATATGTACAACAAATTGTGAGTTTATCTTTAATGTAAGAGTGAATAAAGCAGGGAATTAAGCTATTGGGAACAAGTATGACCAAATATCCTTGATAGGATTAGGTGTAGAGAAATCTTGGTAGAATTTAGTTACTTTTAGAAATCTCAACACACCTATAAAATGATCAAGTTTTTCTATTTTGTGAACAAAGATTGCTTGCTTGGATATGATAGAGATGATTATAGATCTAAATTGGAAAGGACTAAAGATGAAACAAGAGAAACTTGTGTTTTGAGAACAATTCACATATGAAACTTAAAATTATGATTTTTTTTATTAGATTAATAAGGAAGGGCCTTGATCCCATACAACAACCAAAAACATAGTAGAAACAACTTAGACAAATAGACTGGGAAACAACAACCAATCAAATAGAAAAACCAACAAAACTTAAACATTTCTCGCAAACCTTGAAGGATCAATCATGGGCATGCAGGCCAGATACAATATATTATCATCAAGGCTTGTAGGCCTAATAACCAAAGAAAAAATATAGCAAACTAACATTAAATAAATAGTCCACAAATCATAGATATAAGTCTACATAGTATCCATAACATAATAATAAGTCTTAATAAAACTATTTAAAATAGTAACCAACCTACCAAAATCCCAAGAACCAAACATCATTATTTCACAATGGAAATTAACTCCCAGTTATCCCCAATATGAGAGATAAACTCCCTCCAGTTGATGTCCCCAACATTAGCAATATATTTCTCTTCCACCTGCTTCCCTTTCTTCTTGAGTTGTTTCCTAATCTTAGTCTGCCCCAACATAGTACCAACCATAGCTCATTTCATGAGGCAATCTGTGACCTTCATCACAGTGCCAATAGCCCTTTCCATGTCTTCCATCTTGACTTGCAAAAGATTAATTTATTTTTTCAAAACATCATTAGAAACATTGTTAACATCCTCTTTCAAGGCGACAAAAAAAATATTTTCAATCTCACCCAGAGCCGCCATCTCACCAACCTCATTAACTTCATCACCATCAACATAATCTTCCTCTTCCATCTTATTTTACTACTCAAAATCTTCCTCATCCCCTTCTTGATCACAATATTCCTCACTATCAATCCCTTCACTTTACTCATTATTCATAGCTTCAAACTCCTTAATTAATGGGGGCTCCACTTCCTCAAGAGAAATATATTTACCTTTATCTTTATCTCCCTTCTTCGTAGAAGAAAATTTAGCAAGACGACTATATCTCCCCCCACCTCTATTAGACACACACAAACCCTCATCATTCTCAACCTTCTTGTCTCCTTCAACATCCTTAGTGATAGTGATTATATTTTAATTTTTAATTTTTCTTTGCATCATCTTCTTAGTTTTAGGAGGTTCCAACATGAGAGGGGAATGCTTCCTCTTCTTGGGAGTAGTCTTTAGTAGTTCCATTTTCAAAAATATCTCAATAGGTTTAAGATTTGGACTTTTAAATTTTAAGGCCTCTTTTTTTATTCCAAAAGCATGGTCTTTTATGGAGGACAAGGGGCTACAACCAATAGGCACGATCCTTATAGAGGACTTCTTATGGTTTTGGCCTAAAGGAGGGTAAGCATTCTCCGAAGGGTTAACAATGTTCAAAGAAACATTCCTAGGAGGGATGACATGACCTAACATAGGAGGGTTTCCATGTAGGTTATTGACAAGCACATATTTATACAGGGCCATAATGAGACCTTGGTGCAAGGGAGGGGACACACCTTTCACTACAACAAATCCCTATGATTAGCTCCATTTTTTTCTTCCACCCACTGTTTCAATGTGTTTTATCCAATTTTTTGAAAAAGTCGGTGCTATTTGTCAGGTCGGTGCTATTTTTGGCGTTTATTGTGCCAACGAGAACAAGTAGGCACTAAATTTGGTCAAAATTAGTGTCAAATTTTATGCCATGTTTAACGTCACGTTCAATGCCAAGTTCAATGCCAAATTTAGCACCAAGTCTAGCGCCAATCATAGTGTCAAGTTTTCACTGAGTTTATCTCCTAAGTGTAGCACTGATAATAGCGCCTAATTTAACTCCTACTTCAAAGCGTACTTTAGTGCCTAGTCTAGCACCGAGTGTAGTGCCATGTGGCACCCTATTTTTTGGTTGAAATCATGATTTATTGGTCCTATGTGCACATCTTAGGGATTAGAACATATTAAATAAATAATATCGACAACATTAGAACATATCAGCAGAAGGGAACACAATGTCTCGCCGATGGAGCGATACATTATATAGTAACAAAGTTCAACATGTGGTGAAAGTATATCAAGGGAACATAAGGGTATTGGACCAACATAAAGTCTGGTTTCCCCGATGAAACGATAAAAGGATGAAGGTATCGAAGGAAGTGACACTTATCAATGGAAGGCTAACAAGAGTCTCCTAGATGACCCGATAAGATCATGAACCATCAATTACATGTCAAGGAAGGATATCAGAGGCACTAGGGCACATTGAGGAGACATTATTTGGCGTCCCACCGATACCTCTAAAGGAAGGAGTTCATCGATGAAGAAGGTGGTTATCAGTGAAAATGGAATCATGGTCTCGTTGATGCAATGAGGATGATTATTTTTGACTGATGTGATGTCTCATTTATATCATTGAGATATTCAAAATAAATGATCTTCCCGATGACAAGATTGATAGCAAGTGGAGCGTTTATGAGCTAGATCTAAGTGAATTATACCTCAATTTGATCACATGTTTTCATTAAGACTTGAAAAGGATTCACTGGATCCGGGAGCAGAGTAAAGGCGGTTGGGAATTTGTCATTACTGCACAACTCAAAACCAGTGAAAGTGAATCCAAGTAAGTATACAAAAAGCGACGAAGAAGTTGCTTCTATAAAGACTTACATGAAAATTGAACAATGGAAGAAAGCTCAGAAATGCCAAAAATTGAGAAACAAAAAAAAAAAGGGAAAAGACTTCTAAACCAGGACTTAATTGACCAATACCCAGGGTTAGGGTCGAGACCTAGAAGGATTACATTGACAAATCCTTCCATGGATAAGTTATGGGACAAGCAAAAAGGTTTAGGAGATGTGTGGACACCATGACGGGGATATGACCTATTCATATACCATTATAGGAAACAGTATAGGTTTCAACCAGTCTGCAACCCATGGAGATTGAACCTAGGAAGATTAGTGGTACCCAATGTGTTTGTTAATATAGAGCTGGTTAAAGCTCTAGCCAAAAATATGACCCTAAAAGAAGAGTTATTCAATCACAAGATGGGTCTGACATTCTCATTATCTCCAAAGATCTCATATCTAATGTTTTTCAATTGGAATGCTCTCTTAATTTACCATTTACAATCAAAGACCTTCTAACAGAGTATCATCACATGGACATGAGCTATAAAAGATGGAAGCTACCACTACACAGGCCTAAGGATGAAGGTATCCAACTCAAAAAGTTTTCTAGTAATGATAACCCTCCATTTCATGAGGATTTATTTGAAGAATATTTTCAATATACATATTATTCAGCTGGAAAAGTGTTAGGAGTAGAGGTCCCACCCTTCATGTCAATTTCCCTAATGGTCCTAGCTCCAAACATACAAAGCAAAGATGCCAGACCATTTGACTATGTCAGTTATTTAGCCAATGCTCTGAACCAGGGGTTGGGAAGGATCAAAAGCAACAGTGATAGCATTCATGATTTCAAACATTACTCTTTATTTATGCATTTGATTCTACATGAAGGACATGTTAGAAGGTTCTGGGGAGAAGAATTAAGGGTAAGAGATGTAGATGAAAGTGAGAATTATAAACCTATACAAATGTGGACTTCCATATGGAATAGTAGATATGGTAGATCACACTATTTGTACTTTGAGGATTATTTTGTCAAGCCATTGTTGAAATTGTTGGGACATCCATGTAATTATAACTTGTCCCCTGAAATACAAAAATTATTGAGACCAAAGGAAAAGGACCCCAGGAAAAAGGTAAATCATAATTGGGGGGATTGGTATGCATTTCTTGATTGCACTATGATTAGAGTCTATGGGTTTGAAGGAGCTCCAAATCTATTGCCAAAAATCGTTCCAGACAGAATAGCCTATTTGGAAATTGTGAGACAATTGGCTAAATCTGATGCAAAACATCTTAAGAGATACAATAATCAGTCTATCATGCCTAGCACTTTATGCTTTAGAGATTTTATAGTAGTCACCAGTGATGGGTATGAAGAAATTGATACAAATTTGGAAAAATACAATTTACCATTGGGTAATGAAAGAAATAATTTTGATATAGAGAGTTTTATTCACAAGGAAAAATTGTCACAAGGAATATCATGGTATGAACACCAATTCTCTATTAATGATGTAATAAGAAATTATGACGAGGCCTCAACAAAAGACAGGATGACTGCATATAAAAAAGTTGTGCTTGCTGAGGTCTAGAAGAAAGGAAATGTCCCATCCTATTCAGGGGCATTTAATAAAGTACATGATCCTCTGGAAAGAATTCAGCAACTCATCACTCATGTGGATGAGCTAATAAAAGATGTACCCCCAGATGTCTTTGAAGAACCTTAGACAACTTATTCAGGAACGTAGGTTGAGGACATAGAGCCTCTTGATTAAATACCCTTACAACCCACTCTAGAAATGAACTTCTTTGTAGATACAACCACGAGTGAAGAAGATGAAGAAGAGAGTGATGAGGTCAAAAAAATAAGTGCCCTTGTAGTTATAGAATATGAGCCACCTCTAGAACGAAACATTGTCAATTTTGATAATCAGATGAACTCTCTGATGACGTGAGAATCAAGGCCGCACAAGAATTTATTTTTTACAATGATTTTGTCAAGACTTCTGAATTTAAATAGTTTGTTTATGAGTATAAAGGGAGAATGCTAAGCTAGAGGATGAAGGATATCACTCCTGGGAAACAGGAAACCGCCTTGGAAGAGTTGAGAAAAGAAATAGAAAAAGAGATAGAATCTATCATCCCTGAAAGGGGGGGTGCTGGCAAGAAGTTGAGTCCACTTTTTGTCCAAAAAGTGGAAGTGTCTTCCCTGATTTTTAGAGTTTGACACATTTGACCTTAAAATTTGAAGCACTTAGAGATGGAATCTTCAAAAAAGTCACTCATCATAAAATGTAGTACTCAAAGTCTAGTTTCCAAATATGTAATTTATTTCAATACCCAGATTGTACAAATTGAGTTTTAATAGGCGTTTGTAAAAACTACTATTTAAAAGTCATTTTTTTTTTACCATACCATGCACGTGTACGACATCCATATTTTGACCTAAATTATCATATTTTTCTAAATCCTTTTGGGAAAAGACTTGTGACTCACTGAAGCTTGTTTTGGATATTTTTTTGTAATTTTTTATTGATTTTATTTTTTTTGTTAATTTTTTATTAGTCATATTTGTCGTTTTGAAAAATCGTCATGTACGACACGCATAAGATGACCTAAAGTTATCATTTTTTGTAATTTTTTTTTTAAAATTGAAAATAATTTTCTGAAGTTTGCTCTCGTGCAATTTGTTCATCAAAATGTTATGTTGATCAAAAGTTATTAAAATAGTAAAAAACCCTAATATTTAAAGTTTATGGACCAGTTTCATTAGAAATTAATTGAAAAATAGAAAAAAAAATCCAACTGTAAAAAAAATTACATATTTGGAATCTGTATTGTCTCATCTAAAATGGGTTTAATTTCGTCAAAAAATTCTACAAAAAAAGTTGTCAGCCATATGTCCAAACTCAATATTTTTCTTTGACATTGTTAGAACCTTTAACTTGCAGGTCAAACTAGGTTGAAGGCCTAGGTTCAGACTCCCAATGCTTTTCCCGAACCAAAATCCAAGGCAAAAACTCGACCACAAAGCAAAACTAATTTTAACCATGTTATTTAAATTTACTGTCAAATTTTACTGTGAAGTCTGCAACTTCACATGTATGGCCAAGAGCAGTAAAATTGGACTATTTTTCATCAACCGTTGTTTTTATAGGTGGTGACTTGCATTTTTGATTAATTTTTTCAAAGGAAAGATCTATTTTTTTCAAAGGAGGAACAAAAGGTCTTCAACTTGCAATATGAATTGATTTTTTCAAAGGAGGCATGAAGAAATCAGTTTTAAAGTGGAATTGTGCTAGTTTTCTACTTGTTTTGAGGAACATAAGAAGAAGACTTTAGTCCTTATAGGTCTCGAACTTCCAATTTGGATTGAATTTTTTGAAGAATCTCACTATTGACATTCATTTGTGCTTGAGAATGTTATAATCATGGGAGATAAAACTTGTAATAAGAGGAGGAAGACATTGACTCCTGAAGAAATTGAAGTAAACAAAGAGAAGGAGAGACAAAGACAAAGAGAAAGAAGAATGAGAATTAAATCAATGAATGATGGGGGAGCATCCAATTCCAAAACTATTGAAGATGAAAACATAGAGGTGACCATGGTCGTAGATGAAGCTAATTTGCAAGAAGTCAATTTGGAGAAGAATATGATTATACAAGCAAGTCCTACTATGTCTTCAAATCCCTCTTTCAATGCTATGGAGAATCTTTCAATATGCACAAATCTAGGTACATCTTCAAATCCACATGTTAGTGAAATGGTAAATTCGTATGTAGAAGTTTTACAAGATGCTGGACTTAATGATGTTGACATTGATAATATTTAGAGAGCTGGAACTTTTATAGAATTTGTTGAAAATGAAATTGAGAATGATCCTTTTGTTAAAAATGAAAACAAAAACCGTTTTGTTGATGTAAATGAAAATGAAAACCATTTTGTTGATGATAATGAAAATGTAAATCATTTTGAAGTTGAAAATGAAAATGAAGATGAAGATGAAAATCTAGAATGTGATGTTGAATTTAATGAAAGTACTTTTTTAAAAATTGAAAGTGGTGTTTTCGATAATCTTCCTGGTCAAATTTCTTGGAGGCAAATAAGAACACATGCGAATAAAATATACGAAGAATTATTTTATCGTAAAAAAATTGCAATTCAATGTCAACTAATGATGCAATTGATAAGAATGCAAAAAATGAGGAAAATAATGAAAAGGTTAGGGTTTTCTGTTAAACCAAAAAGAAAAGATCAATCATTAAAACATGATATGTGTATTGTTGCTAGTGCCATTCAATCTATTGGGAAAAATAGTCGATCTAAAGATAAAAATGCAACAAGAAGAGCTATAACAACTACTATAGTTAATAAAACAACTTTGAATAAAAGAATGGTAAGAAATATTAGTGAAGTTTTAAAAATACATCCTAAAACATTGCTAAGAGAGGCAAAAAGAAGATAAAGTATAGAAAATGATCCTATCAATGAATATTGGAGTTTCAGTGGTTGACTCTCGAGGTCTAATATGAAATTGAATGTTGAAATTAAATCTTTGATTGAAAAATATTGGCATGATAATACTAGGGTTTCATCTAATGCTAGAGATGTTTTAAAATTAAGGGTGGGGTCCAAAGTTCACGATCCTCACCCAAAACACCTATTAGATACAACACAAACTGAATTTTATAGAAAATTTTGTGGTGATTTAGTGTTACCCGGTAATATTAAAATAAGTCAAAGGTCTTTTGAAAAATGTAAACCGTGGTATGTAAAAATTAATAAGCAATGAATATCTTTTTGTTGTAAAACGCAGGTTCAATTTCATTATTTTTATGATGTTTTTCGATATATACGTTGTACCTTGCATACTAACATGATTATATATGAATGTGGTATTAATATTCCACCTAAAGCAATAAGGGAGTTTATTTCAAGTTTTTTTTGTGAAAGATCTAATGGTAAATTGTTTTATTTAAGTTCTTGTATTTCTAGACAATGCATTGACTGTGGAAATATTTCATTCTTAGGAATTTGTATGCATGAAAGTGTTGATAATAATTTTGGACAACAATTAGTAGAGTTTAAAAGATTTAAGAATATTCACTATTCTTTAAAAGATGGAAAGATAGGAAAGCGTTGTGATTTAGTTACAAAAAAAATTAGTGTGCATGCATTCATGAGTGAATTTTAGAATAAGATAGTACCAAAATATATCATGCACTCTCAACATGCTCGATGGCTTGATGGCCAATTTCGTGCATGTAGAAACACATTTCCAATTGGTACTATACTTTTAGTGGTTGATTTTGCAGAAAATTATACTCTAGCTCTGCAAGAGGAAATTCAATCACAATATTATAAGTCAGTGCAAGTAGCTATGTTTGTCCATATTGTTTATAGACATGCAAATGATAGCACTGAGGATGATAGAAAATTTTTGAGGGAGTATGATTTTTATTTGAGTGACAATCAATTACACTTGTCAGATTTTGTTCAATATTGTTTCAGTATATTTTACAAAAAATTAAGAGAAAGAGGAATCCATATGAAAGAACACCTCATATGGTCAGATAATTGTACGGGGCAGTTCAAGAATGCTCGAATGTTCTATTGGTTAAGCAGGATTCACAAAGAACTTAATGTACAACATATATGGAGTGTTTTTGAAGCTGGGCATGGTAAAGGAGAACATGATGGAGCTGATGTGTGTGTCAAAAGAATTCTTGCTAGAGAACAATTAAAATTCGAAGATGCAGTAAAATTTAAAGATACACATGGGATTGTGGATTGGTGTAATACAAGATTATCTACACCTGGTTCGAGTGAGTACTCTAGAGTTCATCGATTCTTTTGGTTGGTTGAAGAAGATAAAATTGTACCTAGAGTTGACCGTGAGACAATTAGTGGATCTACTAAATGGCATTCATTTAGGAGTTCGACAACAAGCACATGGACTAACTGGACAAGGGATCTTGCATGTTTTTTCTAGTTTTGTATCTCAAGATATTGGGAAGCATGTGAAAATATAGAATGGGTTGAACAGTGGGAGCAAAGATCGTTGACACTTGCACAAGCACATGATCAATATGAAAGAACTATTGAACAAAATGATCAAGTGTTTGCATCTGAAGACTATGACCGTGTTTCAGACCTTGTAAAAGAAGGTAATTTAATTCAATTTATTTCACTTTATTAACTTATTTTGTAATACTAAATTATTTATATTGATATGTGCAAGTTATAAAATCAATTTTTGTTTGTAGGACATGTGTATGTTGTTGTTGCACATGAGGGGAATGAAGAGCAAACATAATATTGGTTGGCTCATTATGTGGAGAGTAAACATAAGTTAATATCACCTTGAGAAGATGATGATGGCTATCATTATCCAACAGGTACCGTGATCCCCTTAAGACATCCCCTTAAGAAAATTTTGATATCAAGTTTTTTGATCCCCTTAAGCAATTTTTTAGAACAAGTCTTTGATCCCATTAAGAAAAATTTGAGAACTTATATGATGATTGTTTTCATGATTTCCAATAGGATTGGTTGTGGTTGTTGGCACTTGGCTACGAAAATACATGGAAAGGAAGAATGGTCTACCTGCATTCAAAGATTATGAACCGCATAAAAAAATTATACATTATTCACATTTGGTGGTGGCAACAAATATAAAACTAGATCAATATCGTGGAAGACCTACAAATAAAGTGCTATGGAAAATTTATATGGAAGAGCATGAGACAATCATAGATGTATTACAAAAAAGAGAGGATGCAGATGGCACAATGGAATAAGTAAATACATATAAATATATTTTAAGTTTTATATTGTCCTTTTAAATAGAGGTAATTATTAGTTAAAATATATTTAAATACATGTTTTGATTAAATATTGATATTACTTGTACATTAATAGTTAAAATTGATTTATTATCCTTTTTTGTATCCTTAATCCATCATTGCATTGATCTCATAATTTGAAACAAAAAGGAGAGGATGCCTGGACTCAACCTACACACGTGTGGAATACTTTTAAATGTAGGTACTTGAGTTGTGTACATATAGATAGTTTTATATAAATTAAAATATGTATGTTTTGATGATTTCATTGATATTGCTTGTACCTTTTTTATATCAGGCGATGTGAAGACCTAGTACATTTTGGGCATGATTTTGAGATGTTCTTGAGATGGCATATCCAAATTTTGTAAACGTTGTTTTGAGATGACATATATGTCCTACTATGTCTTCAAATCACTAAATATCATGCATACATTATTATTAAATCAACTATATCCTTAAGATGTTTTATTATGACCCCTTAGACATTCCATTAAGACATTGTATTATGACCCCTTAAGACATCCCCTTAAGACATTGTCTTATGAACCCCTTAAGGCATCCCCTTGAGACATTGTATTATGAACCCTTAAAAAATCCCATTAAGACATAATATGACCCCTTAAGACACCCCCTTAAGATATTGCATTATGACCCCTTAAGACATCCCCTTAAGATGTAATATGACCCCTTAAGACATCCTCTTAAGAAGTAATATGACCCCTTAAGAAATCCCCTTAAGATGTAATATGACCCCTTAAGACTTCCCCTTAAGATGTTGTATTATGACCCCTTAAGACATCCTCTTAAGACGTCGTATTATGACCCCTTAAGATGTCCCCTTAAGACGTCATATTATGACCCCTTAAGATGTCCCCTTAAGATGTCATATTATGACCCCTTAGGATGTCCCCTTATTTATTTTCAATGTACTTGTTTGTTTTGACAAGTTATAAATTAGTATTGGATGTGATTATTTATTTTGATAGATTATAAATTATTATTGGATTCCATTATTTGTTTTGACATCTTATAAATTAGTATTGGGTGCCATTATTTGTGTTAACTTATAAAATAGTATTGGATGCCATTATTTGTTTTGACAACTTATAAATTAGTGTTGGATGTTATTATTTATAGAATTTATTAATGATTTTGTTCTCTAATCTTGTATGTTTTTTTTATTTCTTAAAATTTTATCCTTTCTCGTATATAAACTAATTGCTTTTGTTTGTAAATTATGATTTATTGACTAATTATTGATTGACATGAATTGAATAAGTTCATTGACTAATTTTTGCTAATTATTGAATGTACATATCATGTATATAATGTATGAGATCACTAAATTTGTAAACTATAAATATTAAAATGTCATATTAATTTCATATTTATATTTAATTTCACATTAATTTCCTATATTAATATCTTGACTATGAACATAAAATGCATAAATGTATATGTGTAAATTAAAATTTCAAACAATAATAAAGTCCATAATTTATGTAAATGTATTAAGTGCATGAAACCAATATATTAAGCACATGAAAAAAAATCCATTAGAGTACAACCCATGAACTAAAGTCCAACTAAGTACTCAATAACCATGAAATATAAAGTCCAACGAAGTACATGACAAACCAGAAATATAGTCCACAAAATAAACAAATATAACCCACAAAATCATGTTTCTAGGTCATGATTTATCTCTATAATCAAGAGATCTCTTCACGCCATGCAAACTATGCAGATGACCTAAAACACTCTGTACAAGAGAAAGATAAAATCATATGTAATACAATGAAAAATTATTTAATTTATAATTCATCATAAAATTAAATTACCATCATATTTGGGTTTGGATGTTCTACTACACCTGAAGCAACCTCTACATTCTTTGAATCAATCTACATAGACAAGACAAAGAAATTTGAAATTAGATGCACAAGTCTATAATTAAAAATGATTTAATTGAAATTAATTTATAATTTATCATATTTTAATTATACCATATCCATAGGTTGTGCACCCTCTTCTACAGGACATGTTTGTACATTCTCAACTACTAGATGTGTCTCATGCTACAAAAGAAAAAGAATTTAAAACATGTATTAGCTCAAATTATATATATATATTCAATTTGAAATTTAAAATTAAAGTTATATTCACAATATATAATTTATAATTGAATTTAAATGTAATAAAAAATTTAAATTACCATTTGATTTGGAGCCTACTCCGCATGCCCTCCTGGAGGTGTAACTATGTCTGGGCCAGGGCTGAAAGTCACACTAACAAAGTCCTACAAGATCAAAATTAAAGTATGTACATACTTGAATTAGGTATATATATATATATATATATATATATATATATATATATATATATTCGAGTTTGCACATTTTGTGTAGAAATATTTTTAAACAACCTGAAAATCTGAGGCCTCATGAGTAGCCGCAACATCTAATGTTTTCTCGATGCCCATTCTCATTGTGGTATCAACCTAGACATACATATAGACATGTAACACAAGCTTATAATATTTACAAGTGAACATGCACATTTCATATATAGTGAATTAAAAATTCATAATTTTAACTATACTAATGTAAGTTAAACAATTTACAATATAAATGTACCCGCCCTTAGTCTACGACGACCGATAGTGGAGTGCTCGACAACCCCTCGGGTGGAATCAATGTGGAAGCTGATTGACTCGCCTAAACCAACATAAATATTTCAAACATATATGTTATTCAATTATAAATTTAAAAATCAAGTTAAAAATCATTTCATTTATAATTTAAAAAATTGAAATCAAAATAGCCCATAAGGGTTGCCAATTAGGACTGGTGTCGATGTATGTACTCATGGAACAAATGATTTCCCCATCATTACTATAGTTTGTACACCAAACAGTTTGATTGTTAAAATGTATTGTAGAATTTACGTTGATATATACATTCATCAAAATTCTTATAAAATGAACGTGTAGATGCATATTTATACCTGTGTAGTAGTGTCCTTAGGATGTTGGCCTACCATAAGAAACTCTACAAAGGAACTAATGTGACCAAATGAACCACCAAAATCTCCACGTCCACCTGAACTAGGTGTGGCCTGATCAGGTCCATAACATACTTGATGGCAACTAGTACATACATGTGGGACGGGCCTCGACACTCCTAGAGTGGTAATCAAACCAGCTCCATAAAAAGCTCCTCCATCATCGTCATCTCTATGCTCCCCACCCGCTATCGCAAAAGCATGCTGATCAAGGTCTCCTGCAAGTGTACTAAGGGAACCTAATGCCAAGACCATATCTCGATGATGCATAGGTACAGGAATGGGAGGACCAGGAGTGACAATAAGGGGTTGTGCATGCACAGGGTGTTGGGGATCAACCCTTTCCCCTAACCTCTATTGTGGCATGCCGCCACCAACACCTTGAAATGATTTAAAATCAAAATAATTGGGTTTTTTCCCCATAACAAACTCTACTTAAAATTTCCTCAAAAAATACAATGGGAACTCCCAATTAGTGTGTGGGGGACTATCAAAAACCATATGCCATCGATCCCAAAAATGTGCACTCATCTATGGATGTATGCACCACCTCATGGATATTCTAGATTTGTTTGTAGGAATGGGTTGTCAAGTAACGGGGTCAAGAAAGTAGGGGGATAGGTGGGATTTCATTATTTTAAGGTCTAATATTTGTTTATAAGAGAGACCGTTAGCATAAAATTGTCTCATTTGTTCTCTATCTCGTCTATGCCTATCTAGATTAGAATCAATGGTCTTGATGGCATCCACAATTTTTTGCATTGCAGATGCAAAACATCTAACATGTGGTGGAATCAATGCTTGAATCTATATAGCATTGATTTGATTTTGTATGGATGCAACTTGATCATTTATGTGTGCTCGCAAGCGAGCCTCATTGGATGCAACAGGTTGTGGAGGTGGAGGTGGAGGGGGAGGTGGAGGTGGCTGAGGTGGTGGATTAATGATATCATCAATGTTAAAATCATCCATGATATGAGATATAAGTGTGCACCTGCATTAAATTATACTAAATTAACATACAAACTTAAAAAATTACAAGAAATAGTTAAATTTGAAACACACTTGCAAATTTGTTTAAATAGGATGTGCATACATATATTAAGATCATATAAAATTGAAACACACATATACATTGATTGAACTTGAGCATGTGCATAAAAAATTCAAAATTTAACATGTACATACATTTAAAATAAAAAATACCATGCATAATTTGCATGCATACATCATTAAAGTAAACTATGTACATACATACAAATTTCAAAATTTAACAACTAAATGCAATTTTAATACATGTGTACATACTAAACAACAAAGTTGAAACCTTCACAAAAAGCTCATTTTATGTCTAACACACACATACACACACACACATATATATAGATTACAATTTTCCATCATGATCAGACTAGATAGTCATAAAATATATACTATTATAAACTCATCAGTATAAGTTCATAAATTCCACCAAATTCAAAAATTCATGTCACTAAAAATATCCATCTAGAACCAAAATCATAAATTCAAGTCACTAAAAATATCCATTTGGAACCAAAATCATAAATTCACGTCACTAAAAATATCCATCCAACCAAATTTATAAATTCATCACACAAAATATCCATTTTTCACCAAAGTCATAACTATTTGAGATCATTGTCTTAATTTAAAAACTATTGTGGCTCTCCACTACATCTCTTCATTTATTTGTGTTTTCCTTTTTAGAATCAAAAGTTCTCCTCTCCTCTAGACATTGTTGATGCTCATCTAAGATCCCATCCATAGCCCTAATAGCATCACCAATGGTTTGCATCCTAGATGCAATCATCCTCACAGGTGGTGCGAAAAATTCTTCATTTTGAATAATGTTGATTTGATCTTGGATGGTTCTAACATTGGAATTGATTTGTGCTTGCAAATGAGCACCATCGATTTCAAGTGGTGGAGGTGGGGGTTATGAGGTGGAGTGGGTGGAGGTGGAGGTGAAGGTGGTGGAGATGGATGGTGCAGAGGTGGTTTGCAAATATTATCGAATCGATCCATGTGATCTCTAAGATATGAGTGAACCTGCATTAGATTTGTAATTTCAAAATGTAAGATACATATTTAGGAAATACCCTTAAACCATTCAATATAAATGGCCTCATTGAATACATATGATAAAATAAGTAAGCCTCATTTATGTCTAAGGCATGTTACTTGAATGAAAATAAAATTAACTATTAATATAGGACAATTTATGAATGTTATAGGGTTTACGGTTTAGAGTTTAATATTTAGGTTTTAGGGTGATAGGATGGCTTAAGGGGATCTATGTAGTAAGGTCCTAGTACAAAATGACATGGCTTTCAAGTTAATAAAATTTGGTGAAGATTACCAAGGCAACCAAATTTGATTAAGGTCTGAGGCAACTTCACCAAATTTTATTAAGTTAATCCATGCCATTTTTTCTTAGGAAATTACTAGACATGGATCCCCTTAAGCCATCCTATCACCCTAAACCATAAATTAATCAACCTAGATCATGATTTATCTCATTCATATTATAATCTTGCATGATCTTATTATTGTTAAATTTGGTTTACAGAACTTAGGGTGAAGTTTTGGTGTCCCTTGGAATATAATGAACTTGCAAGTTAGTGAAGAACATTTTCTTGTGGAACAGTTGATTGAGATAGGTCTTGTTTCAATTGACCAACCTAGATCATGAAATATCATTCATATTATAATCTTGCACAATCTTATTATTGTTAAATTTGGTTGCCTCCGGGAAACTTCACCAAATTTTAAGAACTTCTTTGATCCCATTAAGAAATGTCATATTAGGACCCCTTAAGACATCGATTTACGATTTAGGGTAATAGGATGGCTTAAGGGGATCTATGTCTAGTGAGGTCCTAGTACAAAATGACATGGCTCAAGTGAATAAAATTTGTTGATGTTTTCGAAGGTAACCAAATTTCATTAAGGTCCTAGGAAAAAATGATGTCTTTAGCCCATTTAGGGTTTAGCGTTTTGAGTTTAGGGTTTACAGTAATAGGATGGCTTAAGGGGATCTTTATAGTAAGGTTCTACAACAAAATGTCATGGCTTAAGGGAATCAAATTTGGTGGAGTTGCCTAAGGCAACCAAATTTGATTTTAAGGTCCTAAGACAAAATCAATGCTTTAGTGAAGACCATTTTCTTGTGGAACGGTTGATTGAGATAGGTCTTGTTTCAACTGACCAACCTAGATCATGAAATATCATTCATATTATAATCTTGCACAATCTTATAATTGTTAAATTTGGTTGCCTTGGGCAACTACACCAAATTTTAAGAACTTCTTTGATCCCATTAAGAAATGTCATATTAGGACCCCTTAAGACATTGATTTATGATTTAGGGTGATAGGATGGCTTAAGGGGATCTATGTCTAGTGAGGTCCTAGGATAAAATGACATGGCTTAAGGGAATCAAATTTCGCTTAAGGGGATCTTTGTAGGAAGGTTCTACGACAAAATGGCATGGCTTAAGGGAATCAAATTTGGTGGAGTTTCCTAAGGCAACCAAATTTTATTTTAAGGTCCTAAGATAAAATGAATGCTTTAGTGTTGAGGGTTTAGATTTTAGAGTTCAGGGCTTAGGGTTTAGCGAACTTAGGGTGAAGTTTGGGTGGCCCTTGGAATAATGGTCTTGCAAGTTAGTGCCTAGTTTATGAGTATTTTTTATTTTATGAATAGATTGACTATTTTCGTAATAGAAACACATAATTATTTATGATTAAGATTGAGTTTGATGTATATTTTAACTGGATGTTTTTTAATTGAATATAAGATTATTTTATTTAACATTTTTTTCATTAATATTAAACTCACTTAAATGAATTTTATGATATAAAATGTATAATATAAAATTAGTTAATGTTGAATCAAGTATTTTATTTTAGATTATTTGTAATTGAAAGAACCTAAAACAACTTAGAAAAGAAAAATATTTAGATTATTTAGTGTCTAGGTAACTAGTGCAAAACTTTAAATCCTAAACCATGGATTTAATCATTAAAATTTTAAAATTTAAATTCAATTTTTTTCATCCCCTACTCATTTAATAATACATTATGAGCCAACTAAACTTGCTTAGTATTCAAAGGCATTCAATTGTATTTATTTTATCATTTAATTACACTTGATCATTATTCACAAATCATTTAAATTTTTGAAATTACTATGCTAGGAACACTTCAATAGGAGGACTTAAATTTAATCTAATTATGCATCACCATTTCCAAGTTTGAATACTATTGTCCTCAATCATTCCCATAATCACGAGCTTGATCTTATCATGAGGGCTAACCTATGAGAACATGACAATTGAGATCCAACACTCACCCATAGGTGTTTTTAAATGGCACTACTTAATAACTTAAATCTTAATTTCTAATAGTTAATTTCTATGTGTCAAGTAACCCTCTCATTTAATTTCACAAAAATGCAATATTATGCATATGCCCTAAACTCTATTCTTTAAAATTTAATTTATATATTTCTTACCATTATTTTTCTAAAAAATGTATTTAAAAACTATATTTTACTTCAAAATAGATAATAACTTAAATTTTAATTTCTAATAGTTAATTGTTCAAAATCCTCATTTTTTCTCTAATAGAATAGACATCTATATTTTTTAAAGAGAGTTGATTTATTTACCATCCCTAATAATTTACATTTCATCAAAATACCCCATTTCTTTTTAAGTAGTTCAACTTCAATTCAAGAACCCTAGATGAAGCTAGATGAAGCTAGATGAAGCTAGATTTTGAATTTAATCCTCACTTAGGTTTCATAGACCCTAGATGAAGCTAGATTTTGAATTTAGAGTGTGTTTTTATTTTTCTTTTATTTTTATTTCATCTTTTTAATAGGATTGATTATATGACTTATAATTAATTATCAAAATTCATATAAAAGATAGTTCTAAATGAAAATTCATATAGCAATACTCTACTCATTTCACAAAAAATCGAAAGTTTTTCTAATCTAATTATAATATAACATTGAAACTAAAGTTTAACATATCATTTTCTCCATACAATGCAAATTAAATTTAAAACATTTAAGCAATGCAAATGAATTTTCTTGAGCTCGAATATTAGGGTTTTTAAAATCAAAATGATTTGTTCAATTTCAATTTAGGGTTTTAGCAAAAAAAAATGTTTCAATTCAATTCAGGGTTTCAATTTCTAAGAAATTAGGGTTTTTAATACAATTTTTTAGTTTCATTTTAAACTAGAGTTTTGAATTTCATTTTTTTGCTTTGATTTGAATTCGAGATTTCAAAAAGATTGATTAGGGTTTCTAAATGTAATTTTTTAATTCATTTCAATTTCTAGGGTTTTGAAATGCAATTTTTTTTTTCGGTTCAATTAGGGTTTTCAAATATAATTTTTTTTGTTTCATCAAACAATTCAGGTTTCAAAAGTTCAATTTTGATTCTCAAATACAATTCAAGGTTTATTTTTTCATTTCTATTCAAAATCTTCACAATTTGACATTTTTTAATCTATTTGTAAAATTTCTCATCTCTACAATAACAGGAAATAAAATGCTTAAAATGTAAAAAAAAATTAAAATAAACATGCTAAAAACAATTAATTTATTAACAATTTCAATTTGGAATGAAAAAATGCAAAAAATGGGGGAGAGTACAATACCTGGGAAGTCTTTTGGGGTCGTTGTCACTCTGAAATTGGGATCCCGTGTGCACTGGTAAAAATGAAGATTTCTTCATTTAAAATAAATAAATACTGTTACAAAACAGGATCCTGATTTTTCCCGTTCCCTCTCCGTCGGTTCGGGACCCTCTAGCAAACGAGATCCTATTTTTTAAAAAGTGGGATCCTGTTTGTGATTTAGGATCGAGATCCTATTTTTGCTTAGCCGATTTTTTTTTTTTCGGCTAAGGAAAAAACTTCCACATTTCATGGACCCAACTTTGTGCATTTACCTGGGGAAAAGAATTACTTCAAGAGGTTGGGGTACTACTCTTAATAGGATGGGATATCAACTTTGCAATAGTGTTCGATATTTTTAAGAAAAGAGGAGACCAAACAATGCATCTAACATAAAAGGCAAGTGATAAAATGTACTCAAGATCATGAGACAAACCAGATGAAGCCACCCTGCTAATTTGGGGATTGTATCCTCAAGATAAAAGGCCTAATCTCATTAGTAATCCAAACCAAGTGTTTGGACATCTTTTGGTCCACAGGGTAGGGGACACTAACCCCATTGAAATAGTTGAGCTAAACATAAATGTTGCAAAATTCACTAAGGCACAAATTGAAAAATTGGTAAAAGAAAATGATAAATTAAGGAAGGAGGTGGCTAGTCACAAAGATAAAACATCTTCCTCTTCCATATCAGAATTATATTCCCCATGGTTAGAGAGTGGAAAAATAATATTGGATGCATTAGCAGATCTAGCTTACTGAAAACATTGTCATTAGAAGTCTCAAGAGAACTGCAAGGAGCTAGAAATAGGAATTAAAACCACTAAATTTATAATGTTGTATCTGAGATAATCAAAGAAAGATTCAACAAGATGATGGGTCGTGCTGGTCAATATTAGAAATTGTTTAAAGAAACACACTCAACACTTGTGGAGAATGAAAGATTGCAAAGGCAGATGATTGACTAAAGGGAGGAGCTCCAAAATGAGAAAGCCATGAAAGGTCAGACATTGCAGACGTACAATAAGATGGTGGAATCACACAACAAGTATGATAATAGGCTCAAAGAGGACCTTGAATAGTTAGATTTGCATCCTAAAATCCATGATAGCCTTGGCAATCCTAGGGAGAAAGATGATTGGAAGGATGAGCTCGCCATGTATCTACATACTGCATTGCAAGAAATAAATGACGAAGAGATGGTGTTGTAAAATACACATAAACAACTTGAAAAGATGATGTATGTGGAATATGATATGAAGGGTGAAATTTCCAATGTGGAAACTTATGTTGAGGAGGAATACACCTGCCATCTCTCTGCCATCAACTTGTTCATCACCCAAACCAGAGATGCAAAAAATACATAGGGAAATCCATTGGAGCTTAAAGACCAGCCACCATCATAAGGAAGATACACTCTATAGGTGGTGCATTATCATGGAGTAGGAGCTTTGAACAGATCTTAAGTGGTCATGGGCACCTGCTGGAAGATTAACGAATCAATGCATTCATGTGTTGAAGTGTTATGTTTTCATTTATGTTAATTAACTATTTGCCATCAAACATCATAACTATTTGTTATAATGCATATTATTTAAAAGGAAATATAATGGAGATGACTGATTATAATTCATAATCCATTTTCAGTATTCAATTGTTGTGTCAAATTTTCATGCTTATTTATTGTTTTGTTGTCTCCAAAGTGATATTTTCAAGTTATTTAAGTCTGCAAGATTTATCAGGGCACATTTATTGTTACTGTGTGAATGCTTTGATTGGTTTCTGGTTAGGTGTGAATTAAAGTCCTTTCAAATAATTTACTTTAATTGGCTCCTATTAAGGATTAAAATTCCAATAGAGAAATTGTTTTTGAAAAGATAAGCAACATTTACAAGGTGTCGTACCCTTTACATAATGAGCCACAAGGGCCAAAAAGGACAAGCATGGTTTTGAAAGGGCCAAGAACCTTTTATAAAGCTAAAGCATCACTGACACAAGAGAAACCCAACATGAATAGACACACCACAACACACAACAAAAGCATCAACAACACCTGGTCACTAGATAACCAGGCAAAGGAGGACCTTCAAAACCATCGGTCCCTAAAATAAAGACAGTCAAAGTAATCCAAATATGGTACTTGACCTAAGAGAAATTGAAACTTGGGGAAAGCAACAACCCTAAGAAACCTTCCACACAACAAGCCCTAAGGTCTTTCCAGAAACTAACCAAGCCACTAACCACCTGTAGCACCTGGACTACAACAAAACTACTGCTCAATACTGAGCAACCTGATTTCCTCCAAAGGAGGGGTAAGAAAACCTCATAGCAACATAGAAAGGAACTTCACAATGCCCTGACCTAAGAACAACAACAACTGAACCACAACAGACCCACCCCACACTAATCTTCCAGCCATAAAAACAAGGCAATCTAGAGATAAACTGTAACAAAGCTGAAGCAAGAGAAGCAACAACCAATATGCAACACCAACCCACCTAGAAAGCCAACACAAATTCCACCTCAATAGGAGATGGATCCCCTCTCAAGGAGCAGACAAGATGAAAACCCTCTAGACCAAGGCCACCACTCACTTGCTCAACCAGAATCCACCTCGATAGGAACTCATAAGAGAGAAAATATCTCTCCACCATATCAACAACAACCATCTCCACCTCTAAAAGAGAGGGATCCCCCTCAATAGGAGTAGACTTCACCTCAAAAGAAGCCAGCTGAAGAACATGGTAGAGAATAGTGACCAAAGAAAGGAAGGCCATTAGATCCGTTGGCAACACAGGAAACAAACATGACACCCCAATCAACATCTTAAACATCCCACCCATATCAACCAAAAAAATCAAGCCCAAGGCAACCACCCAGATGGAACTAATAAACATTAACTTAAGCACATCCTTAGAGGACCACAAGTCCCCACCAATCCACCTCACGACAGATAGAGGGCCATTGAACTGAACCATAACACTTGCAGGGGACCCACACAAAAGAGGAAGCAAGAGGTCTAAAGCTCCACTTTCACCTTCACTAAGCACACAAGGCCCAAAACACACCACCTTCACCATAAAATTCTCAATAGACCACTGGTGAGGAGCGAGAATAATAGGGTACAAGAGAAGACTAGCAACTTCTCCATACTTCTAGAAACAAAGGATATGAATATCATCCCCTGACATCACACACAAGTCCATAATCCCAAAAAAAAAGGCTAGAGGACCACAATAGAGAAGGGGAAAAACCCATTGTAGCAAAGCAGTGACCTCCACCACAACAAAAGATAAACTGCAAGCATCGGAAAAATCAAGGCAATGCAAAGAAGCAACAGGCCAAAATTTATAGCCCATCCACCACAACCCCAGCCACACCAAGGGGAGAGAGCCACTACCATCTTCAATAACCATCATGGAGCCAAAATGAGGCCTCTGCCCATCCTCAACACACAAACGACCAAGAGGATCCAGACACAGACCAACACCAGCCATGAAGCCCAACCACACATACCCGCATCACACCAGGGAGGGAGGCCCGCCAAAATCAAACACCACAACACCATTTGTGGAGGGTGAAGATGCATCTCCCGTGAATAAGCATAGGCAAGGCTACATGAACCTTCCACACACATCCCGCGTGGGAGAATCGACACCATCTTTCGAGCCAAAAAGACCCAAAAGAGACTACAAAACATTCTCACCGACGACTAGCGAAAGGGAAACAACCCAAGTCCCAACACGCTAGGTAACGTACAACACCCCACGATCAGGATCACCTTCATCCTCAGTATCCCCAGCGTCAATCCCCTCAATAAAATTCAAAAAGCCTACTCCCTTGATTCCCCTAAGAAACTGTTTTGATTGGTTTCCATCAACTTAAGAATTAAAATTCCTTTCATACTTCCACAATAACTTGAGGGGATAACACTAGGATTGTTAAAGAAGAGTACTGCAATATCAATTGAAGCAATATAATGAAGAACGTCTTATTATCAAAGATTATTCATGAGTGTGTCATCATTCGTATTTTTCTTATGTTTTCCATACTTATTTCTTCTTATATTTGAATGAATATCAGTTATTGAGCCTCAATACTATGGTTATGTGAATGAATGTGTTGATATAGAAAATCATTTATTGTGGATGTTGGTAGAGCTGCTATTTTTTTTGAAAATTTGAGCTTATTTTGCCTTGTTACATGTTCAACATAAAAATGGAAACTTTCTAAAAAAATAATAAAGTTAACAAAGTTGCTTATTTAAATAATTATGAGTTACGTGCACTAATATTTTATTAAATTTTGTGTCTTCACGAACATATGTTGATATAAAATGAATGGAAGAAGCATCCAAGTAATCCTAATTTTTTTTGCCAACAATTCATACCAAAGATTGAACAATTTAAGGATATTGCAATAGGTAATTTGTGTCGACACAAATAATATTACTGAATCATTTCAGATTGTAGGCCATAAGAATCATCCTTTTTTAAACATAGATTGCAAATAATTCTAAAAATTTAGAATTCTTTGTAATTTACATTATTGTCTGCTACAATGTCATCTAGTGTATCATTGTCAATGTTCATATGTTCTTTCAAGTAATTAATATTATCATCATCCTCATCTTGATTTGCATCACCTTCGTCATCATTGAAATTTGACTGCAGACCACCTATATTGCTACTAGATGTATTTGGATCATCATTTTCTATAAAAAATTTACTAATTAATAAACACATGTATATATTCGCAATAAACTATGAATTAATAGATAAATGATCACTACCGCTTCTTGTTTGAGTTAAATAAATATCTGATCACAATGAATTGGTAGAACATAAGGCTCCTTATCCTTCAGTAGGAAGCATGAGGAATCTATAGAAAAAAATCCACTATGGGTATCATGTCTTTGTGTCCTCTCAAATGCTTCATACCATTTACACTTAAAAATACAACATTTTAAAAGAGTGGTAATCCAACTCAATAATTTATTGTATTTTCCCAACATATTGTAGATTCCGTTCAATTATATTCTTATCTTTTGAGCTTGATTGACTAG
Organism: Sequoiadendron giganteum; assembly: GCA_007115665.2. NCBI lineage: Eukaryota > Viridiplantae > Streptophyta > Pinopsida > Cupressales > Cupressaceae > Sequoiadendron > Sequoiadendron giganteum. The sequence goes on along the minus strand of VCHN02000014.1, from coordinate 68,230,104 downwards.
ATTGCTTGAAGTCAACCATGATGCCATAATCAAAGGATCGTCTCTTTACATCTACACTTTCTACATGATAATGTCGACCATATGCCCACACTGTTGGATATTTCCTCACCTATGAAAGACCATTTATTTTAGTGAAAACAAATATAATGATGAATATTAAAATAGTTAATACTGTCAAAACTGTAAGGAAACAACATTTTGTGAAATTCCAACAGTACCTTTCTTTCTTATCATCTAGACATGTTGATTTCATCTTCTATTATTTCTGAATCTATACTTGCATCTTCTATTTGATTTTGAATTTGTTCAGTAACCCATTCTAGTGTGAAATATTTGCCCCATTCCCCAAGCAGATCAGTGGGAAGTGGAGTATTCCTTGGGTTCGATCTCTTAAATTATCTCCTTGCTTCTAACACTTCTTCTCTCTTTTTATCATACAGATCAATCCATTTGTTCATAAAGTCTATGTGGTACAAAATGAACTTGTCGAGTATAGAACTTTCATCTACACCTATTACATGTCAACATGTTTATTTCAAACTCCAAATTTCATGCTGTTAATTTGACAAATAAATTACAAAGTAAATGAATAATTGCAAGAAAAACAACCACACTGATTGTGAATTTACTTACTAATTTGTACTTCAACACCAATGGTTTTTCTCCATCAATAATATCTAATGCTCATTCTTCATCCTAGATTCCTGGACCATCTTCAAAATCCTTACCAAGGAATTCACACAGGAAGAAAAATGCTTCATTCAATACATACCCTTCAGCCATGCAACCCTTTAGATATGACTTTTGTCGTACATATCTTTTAAGAGCTTTCATATATCTCTCAAAGAAAAATATCCACCTCGTTGATACAACACCCGCCAATTCAATGTCATCGATTAGGTGTATAAGTAAATGGACTTGTAGGTCCATGAAACTTGTAGGGAGCTCCTTCTCAAACACACATACAATTTCTACAATTTCCTTATTCCACTTTGGCACTTCAGATTCATGGATCTCCTTGGAGGTCACCCACCTAATATAAGAATAGTAAATTAGTATGAACCTTTAGTCAAAAATTAAAATGCAATATAATATCTCTATGTCTCTCACACATGAACATTTCATATAACTGCATACCTTGTAAATGTTGACAATCGACTTATGGCATTCCTTAAGTCAATTGTAAGATAGGAATTCCCCCTAATTGCCAATGGCATGATATGCTATCAAACACATTTATGAAAAGGTCATTCGTAATTTTTTTCTCACACAACAAAATATCAAAATATATTTAGTACTTAATAAATGTTACCAGTAAATGTTAAATGATGATATATAATACCTTCATAAAATTATGAAGATCATGTGTTTTAAATCATGTGATATGTCCATCAACTGTAAAAGATTTAGCCAATGATGACCCATAACCATTAGGTGTCCTTATTGAATGGATGAGATTTTTTAGTTGGTCTAACTCTTTTTTTCTTAAAATCCATGGAGCTTCTACATATGTTTCATTTTCCCTCTTTGGCCACAAATGTTTTCTATCAATTTTGGTACACGAAAGAGCAATATCTCTCCTCGAAGACAAGGTGTCCTCTTCGCCTGATATATGTCAAAATATAGAATCTAGGACATTTTTGAAGATGTGCATAGGATCTAATAGGTGAGATATTAATAGATCTTTCTAGTAAGGGAGCTCATAAAATATGAATTTTATTTGCATTCCTTCTGGCATATTGACTAGAACTTGTTCTGGTTCTTGAATTGAATCACCCCGATCAAAAAAATCCTCCCAAGCTTTCAATTTAGCATCTTCATACTTCTTAAGCCAATCACCTGGACCCATAATCATGAGAGGGCCTCTATTTTCAACTTTTCCATCAAATTGATTCTTTAGGTGATTTATAAACCTATGATCTAGTGGTAGAAAAACCATGTTGTTTGCATAAATAAATTTATGTAGATCTTTAGAATACCGCCCTTGAAATTGTTTTGCACATCTTGGACATGAAAATATCTCCTTTGTTTGAAGCCCTACAATTGAGAAAGTAATGTTAATAACATCAAAAAAATAGTATAAAACTAAGTATGAAAGTTGGGATGAAAATAAATTATAAGTGTAAATACGTAAATATTTTATCTTACTAGAACAAACACCAAGTCCTAGGAAATCATGAATAGTTCAACATAGCACACCATACAACATGAATGACCTATTTGATGGAGGACGTGATATGTCATGCATTCTTAAGCCTTTTCATAGTAGTTGCATCTCATCAATAAAAGGTGCAAGATTAACATCCATGTTTTTAACTTGATGTTTTCCTAGAACAATGAGAGTTAGCATAAGGTGCTGCTTTCTAACACCCATCCATGCGGTAATATTGTATACTATCAATTTGACCTGCCAAACACTATAATTTGAGCTCAGGAAAGAGAATGGGCACTCTCCATCAATTGCAAGACCAAACTTGATACTACGGGGTTCCTCTTTGAGTTTTCTTGGCCAATTTTCCTCTATGTGTTTCATTGCTTTGGAGCTGGCCGAAATTCACATGAATCCATATTTACTCATGTTCTTTGCATGAAAGCACATAAATTATGCAAGTGAATTGGAACAAAACATTCGTTGAAGTCTAGGTATAATTGGCATGTGATGTAAAACCTTCTTTGGAATTGTAGGACCTTGTACATTTATATGATATCTCTTCTCTTTACATATAGGGCATTCTACCTTCTTCTAATATTCATCTCTGTATAAAATGCAATCATTTTTACATGAATGAATTTGCTTATATTCAATCCCCAACTCAACCAACAACAGACATGCCTCTCTCCAAGTTGATGGCAACACATTCTCTTCAGGGAATCTTTTAGTTTTTAGTGCCTTGTAAGATTTCCAGTGATTAAATCAATTGATTGTTTGACTTATGATGAACATCTTTGATATGTCAATCTATACTAGGACTGTTTATATACAATATATGGTTTTAAAATCCCCTTAAAGAAATATAAATGAATTCAATGAATGTTTACGAATTGTGTACACCAATTGACAATGGAAATTAAGAAATAGATTTCAACTGACTTTAGTAGGGTAGTGAATCCTTTGTCTGACCAGCTGAATAGTGACTTGATTTCTAAGACTATTAATGTGCATGCCAGTTGTGAGGTTCTACTTGCACCTGATTTGAACATGGGTGTATTCACTACTTGCTTGATGGAGTCTTTTAGGTTGTTATCATCAACATTACATTGGTGGTAATTACCCCTGTTATCATCGTTATTGTCAACCATATGATCATTATTGTTATCATTGTTTTCATCCCCAAAGAAACCTGCAAGCATTTCATTCAATCCTTCTTCATGCAATAAATTTTCACTATCATGATCAGAATCATTAATGCTAGGTGGCATCTCATCAATGTATGCATATCTCATCAGCTCTTCAAATTTCTCAGCTAGTAGTAATCTCTTCAAACTTGCTCTTTTCACCCTGGTATGGTTTAAAGGATGGTTTGGATCATCCCGTCCAAATCTTAATAACCGAGTTGGATCATGGGTATTAGTATGTGTTTCATCAACATCTTATACCTATCAACAAACACAAGCATTATTTAATGTTTGGAAACAATTGGATAAATCATAAATGTATCAATTTCAAAGAAATATAATCAAATATGGCTTAAAAAATAAAAATAAAAATTGTATGAACATATATACATCAATTGAATAATGGAACATTATTTTATATACTACCTTTTTTATACAATAATTTAAATAAAACACAATTCTGACAACATAGTTTATAAAACATCAGTCCACACTCTTTTATTATTCTTTGGTTTTTTGCCCTTAGGAACATCCTTAGGGAGACCTTGCTCTTCCCTTTTGTTTTGTGTAGGATTGCATTTAAAGAAGGGGTGATCAATCAATAACTCATCCCCAATGGTAAGGTCCTTAATAGCCTAAAAAATTATCAATCTATCAACCTCTCTTTCCATATCTCCATCTTTATCATTTATAACCTCAACAAATTGACAATTCGGTCTTACATTAGGGTCCCTTCTCTTACTACTATTTATAAATCCTGCAATATTTTTGTGTGTATGCATGTCCATCTATATACATAAGACGACCTCTATTAATTTATTTTCCACTTTCCAATTGGAGACGATGTGGATACATATTCAAATTTAGACCATATATGCTGACATACTAGGCTTATATTATGCTAGCCTTCTCCATTCACCACTGTAATATGATAGACCATAATATGGCATTAGTCTCCTAGTGGTTTGTTCTGAATTGTTTCTATGTTTAGATCTCACATGTACATTTTGGACAATAAAGAGACTTAGTTTCACTCCATGAATATTGGAGGGTCGTATCATGTAGTTGTATCCCCAAAATTGAAACACCTCATACACTCTAGGTAGTTGTTGATCACTAGGCCAAGAACAATATAGTCGACGATCAAATGTATCTTTGTAAATTGATCGCAAACTTAGGGGCAAGTCATCATCTCTATCACATTCATTCTCATAAGGTATGTAGTCCACCTTCCCCCTATCTTTAAGCAAATCATGCATCTTTAAACCGGTTCTTGTTCTGTGACTTGTTTTCATCAATTCCTCATCTTTTGAGTTGGTATATTGGAAAATATTTTTGTTAGATGTATCTTTGATAAATTATCATTGCCCTCTAGGTTGTAAGTCGGTGATCTAGGAAACTTTAAACCAAGAATTTTATCCTGCAAGTATCCATTGAGAAAAATAATAGTTATTTAAATGATATAAAACAATGTTTAAACGAATTAGTATACATGTTATTTATATCAGATTGGAAAATTACTTACCATAATTCCTATTGGATTTGAATCGATTGTAGGAGGTATACTATCGACTGGAAGCTCATCATATATGTAATGTCTTTGTACAATTTTTGATTTGAATTGTTTCTTTCCATGACATACAAAACATCCATAAATAACAATTTTCTCAAAGTATTCATCCCACATAATATAGTCATGACAAACCTCATGTTCAGTGCAATCATCTATTGTGTCTAGAAGATCCATTGTCATATCCTCTTCCACCCACTGTCATTTATGTGATTTAACAATTTTAGGTCCATGTCCACATACGTATCTTCTTCTTTTGCTAGTTGAACACTCAGGCTCTATATTTGCTCCGATCTCCATCTAAAATAATCAACAACATGCATTAATTTATGTCAAGATTGGATAATACATTATATATTTCAATAATATTGTGAAAAAAGATGGACGTATCAAAAAATGCCATCAGATCATTTTTTCCTAAGTTAAGTCAAAATTTGAGTACCTAATGTCTCGCTTCATTCATTCTATCCTCATTTGATATGACATGATTTGTTGCCATGGCCTCATCTCACCCCTATAATACACAACATATTAAATAATGTTTACTACACCAAATATATCATTTCAATGAATATGATATGAACCCAAAACCTCACTTTAGTCATATATTTTCTCAAAGTATTCATCCCATGTACTATAGTCCTAACCAACCTCTTGTTCAGTGCAGTCATTTATTGTGCCTGCAAGATCCATTGTCATATCCTCGAATACCCATTGTCATCTACATGATTTAAAATTTTTAGGTCCACGTCCACGTACATATCTTCCTCTTCTACTATTTGAACGTTCAAGCTCTGCATTTGCTCCAATCTCCATCTAAAATAATCAACAACATGCATTAATTTATGTCAAGATTGGATAATACATTATAAATTTCAATAATACTATGAAAAAAGATGGACGTATCACAAAATGCCATCTGATCATTTTTTCATAAGTTAAGTCAAAATTTGAGTACTTGATGTCCTGCTTCAGCCGTTGTGTACTCCTCATTTGACATGACACGATCTGTTTCCATTGTCTTGTCTCACCCCTATAATACACAATATAGTAAATAATGTTTAGTACACCAATTCTATCATTTCAATGAATATGATATCCAACACAAAACCTCAATTTAGACATATATTTCACACTTTAGATGACTCATCTAGTTGTATAGGGGTCATTGCTAAGTTCACAAATCTAACCTCTATTAGTTTTTCACCCACAAAATTGACATGGGATAAGGAATAGATAAAATAGGGAACCATGATTGCTCCCTTGGAGCATATGAAGATGAAGTCATTTAGGATCAATTTATTTATCAACTTCCAAGCAAAATACATCATTTTTCACTGCTAGGTGCTAAATTAGGTGTACTTTGCACCACCTTTTGCATCCCAAACAGATTACATTTCTTGGTTAAAAGGCAATGCTAAATTAGGCACACTTTGCTACGCTGACTATTGAACCAAGAACAAAAATTTAAAACTTCCTGCATCAAGAAGGAAGAGATGACAAGAGAAAATAGCCGCGTGAGGGAAGAGATGAGAAGAGAAAAAATCCGCGCGAAGGAAGAGAGGACAAAAAAGGGGAAAACAACACGAAGGAGGGCTACAAGCAAGTAGATCAAAAATTTGATTTAGTTTGCAACACCATAGGTAAGGTTACAATTTATTTTTTTCGTTCCCACAAATATTTAACAGAACAATGAGCTCCTGGTTTCGAATTGATTGTCCGGACACATTCATTTTCTTTCTAATCAACAGATGCAACTCGAGCATGGATCCTATCTGTGTTAACTCTCAATAAAACCACACTCCACACCCTTTTTATCTCCCAAAGATTACCATTCTATATAGGTGCACAAGCGTTGCTTTTCTTACAATACATTTGTTTCATTTTGCATATATTTATATCCTTTCAAATATATTTATATTCTATACAGGTTTGCAATAAATTGATCCATAGGCGTTTAAATCCAGAAAGAGAGTCATTCAAGGTAAAGATTTCATACCTAATAGTATGTACTTCGTTTTCCTCCACAGATTGGATGAAAATAATTTTCCCTAGGTCGCCTCAAAATTTCAAGCGATAGAGGGAAGAGAACAAAGGGAGAAAACTATGGCCACGATGAGGTAATTCATTGTCAATTTATAGATTTGTAAATGTTTCTCGTGTTTCTTTCATTTTTACATTTCAGTTTTTTATTTTTAAATTTAAAAGAAGAAATTTATTTTATATATATATAGGGATATGTGACTGAGAAAGAAAAAGAGACATTGGCTTCCATATTGGGGGTAGAGTTAGTGATAAAATTTGATGATGTGCACTGGACAATGCTTTCTAGATACATAGAAAACTGATCTAGTGAAGCCCCTCAAACATTGCAACCAAATCAACCATGTCAAAGGGAATCAATTGATTCTCCAAGTAGTCATAGATCGAGCAAAAGATCCAGGAGGAAATTAGTAAGAGTAAACTCTAGGAATGTAGAATAGGGAGCAAAGGATTCCATTGTCCCACCCACTCCTGGGACACAAAATTCTTCCACCACGGAAATTTTTCAATCTTGCATTGGTACCTTCAATAGCAAGATAGAATATGATGTGGTTTCAGGGGAAATCTAAATGACAACTATTGGAAAAGGGTTTGTTCATAGGTTGAAGGAATCATGCCTTCAACGGCTCAAAGACCATCTACATTTTCCATTCTCAAAGATACCCATACACCTGCAAAAATAAGTTATCAATAACATGGAGACTGAATATGGCATAGGTTGGTTTGTGAAGAAGGTAAAGCTACAAATGTCTCAAAATTGCAAGATATTTCGGTGCGACCAAACAAAGAAGATAAAAAAAATCCCTCCTGAACTAAGGCTCAAAAAAATGCCACTTGATGTAAGTCTAAAAGTATGGAAAGAGCTTGTAAAAGCATATGATAAGTTCGAAGCATGGAGGAAGTCTGGTGAGGAGAGAACACGGGTATTTGAATTTGCTCATAAGATTATATCAAATTTATTAAACGATTTTTAAATTTTATTTGTGCATAGTTAAATTGAATTAGTGTATGTTTCAAGATAAGGCCTCCAAGGCTAGGCTTCAAAAACTTCACGCCACACATCACAGTGGCCAGAAAGGTTTACAGGCCTTGATCTGTAATTTGTAAGTATATTTAATATGTTAAATGATATTTTTTTTTAATTCCCTAGGAAAAAGTAAATTATTGCATATCAAAGTCCATGTGCCATGTTTTGACAGGAGGAGAAATATGGCCAGCATCCAAAGAAATTTGAAAAGGAAAAGTTACAAAGCAAAAAGTGGGCCAAATTTTTAATCTGGATGGAGAACGAGGTATCAATAGTTGACTTTCAGTTTCAATAACTTAGTTGGATATTTTTATGTTAATATGTTAATATGTCAATTTTCATTTCTTTTGTTCAGTTGTTTATTTATGCATAGGATGAGTTCTAAAGTGCTTCTCTGTTGGCCCTTTCTCCCACTCAATTGTCCCATTATTTCATGTTGAGGAAAAAAATATTGTTTGCCTTAAAGGGTAGTGGGTGACATTCATTCCTTATTTTCATCACATCTTTTAATTAATGACCATTGTCTTTTAATATCTCTTAAGTGTTGTCATTAAATTTATGAGTTGTATCATTTGAGAAACTTAGTCCCATGTTGATTTGATTTATCTTCTTTTCTCTCAAACATGGTATCTCAAGGAGTGCTTCCTTGAATTCATGTTGCCATTCTACTAAGTGATCCACATGCATCTTTGTCATCCTTCCTCATGATACTTCCATTATTTTAACATGTAAGAATATTTTGATGCATCTTGGTAGGCATCCTATAGATCTAATACATCCTTGTAGTCTACATCACTTGGCGTAGCTGATCAACCACTTAATTTGTCCATGCAATTTTAAAAAAGTTGTAAATTCTTGTCTTCCAAGTTTAAAAAACTCTAAATGTTTTGATGTATCTTGGTAGGCATCCTATAGATCTAACACATCCTTGTAGTCTACATCACTTGGTGTACCTAATCAACCACTTAATTTTTCCATGTAATTTAAAAAAGGTAGTAAATTCTTGTCTTCCAAGTTTAAAAAACTCCATAAATAAAGAAATCAATAGTAAAAATCCGACAACCTGATCTGATCAACATAGAGAAGCATGTAATACTATACTTCTTAACATTCAAAAAGATAAATGGAATGTCCTTAACACCAAGTAGAGCTATCCGGAAAATCTAACTAAAACCACAAACGTGCTCCCACACACAATGGCCTAATGGTTGGTTGTCATAGAAGTTAAACTACCGAACTAACCACTGATCAAGTTAACATATATGCATCATTTGCATAAATAGTTGAACCATTTATGTGCGTGAATAAATAGTAGAAGGATGTAGATGAACTGAATTCATCTGACTTTAAGCCTCTTGGCAGGCATTCCTCTTGTATCTCTAATATCAGGTGCTCGAGACATCTCTATAGCTTTTACCTTTCGTCGTCGCCTTTTCTCTTCACTGTCAGACTCGTCTCCTTTTTCCTTATCTACATTTCTGGCTTCGCCTTCTAACTCATACCATGTTTTACCTTCCTCCATTTCAGATTATTCTTCTTCATCCTCATCTAACTCCACAAGACATTCATCTTCTAAACCTTCCTCATCTGATTTTGATTCATCTTCTACATCAAAGGGTTCATATCCTTCATCTGACTCTTCTGAATTATCAGAATCAAAATCTCTAGCTTCCATATTCAAAAATTCCCAACCACCATCTTCAATAAATTTGTCTAGCTCATCAGTAATAGTCTTCAAAATTGGTCGCTAGTTCAAGTTCATTCTACTTTCATAATACTTTATATCCATGGAGTTCAATCATTCCTTGATGCCATCAAGCAAAGATTGAGGAATGGCGTCAATGGAGTTCAACCATTTCTCTTACTCGCTTGAAAAATCATTGAAACTTTGCATTGATTTTATTTTTTGTGTCCCTCTCTTGCTATTCTTCCTCAATTTCATCAGGATCATACATTGACTTTCTTGCTCCTCCTAAAGTTTGGACCACATCCATTACCTCCACATAAAACTGGACATCCTTGGTCTTCTTGGTTCCCACACCATGATATGGTTATGCAAATGAAAATGAAGCAAATTAATCATCTTTCTTCCTCTTCCATGAAAACCAAGATTTCTAAATGGTATATCAAACTCTAGTTCAAAATATTTTAGATGAGGCTGCTCCCATGTCTCTCTTACTCGCTTGACAAATCCTTGAAACTTTGCATTGATTTTATTTTTCTTGTCCCTCTCTTGTTGTTCTTTCTCAATTTCATCAGGATCCTACATTGACTTTCTTGCCCCTCCTAAAGTTTGGACCACATCCATTACCTCCACATAAAATTGGACATCCTTGGTATTCTTGGTTCCCACGCCATGATATGGTTATGCAAATGAAAATGAAGCAAAGTAATCATCTTTCTTCCTTTTTTCCATGAAAACCAAGCTCTCTAAATGGTACATCAAACTCTAGTTCAAAATATTTTAGATGAGGTTTCTCCCATAGTTCTCTAACTCGCTTGACAAATCCTTGAAAATCTGCATTGATTTTATTTTTCTTCTCCCTCTCTTGTTGTTCTTCCTCAATTTCTTTAAGATCATACATTGAATTTCTTGCCCCTCCTAAATTTTGGATCACATCCATTACCTCCACATAAAACTATACATCCTTGGTCTTCTTGGTTCCCACACCATGAAATAGTTATGCAAATTAAAATGAAGTAAAGTAATCATCTTTCTCCCTCTTCCATAAAAACCAAGCTCTCTAAATGGTAAATCAAACTCTAGTTCAAAATGATTTAGATGAGGCTTCTCCCATAGCTGTCTTACTCGCTTGACAAATCCTTGAAAATATGCATTGATTTTATTTTTTATTTCCCTCTCTTGTTGTTCTTCCTCAATTTCATCAAGATCATACATTGACCTTCTTGCCCCTCCTAAAGTTTGGACCACATCCATTACCTCCACTTAAAATTGGACATCCTTGGTCTTCTTGGTTCCCACACCATGATATGGTTATGCAAATTAAAATGAAGCAAAGTAATCATCTTTCTTCCTCTTCCATGAAAACCAAGCTCTCTGAATGGTAAATAAAACTCTAGTTCAAAATATTTTAGATGAGGCTGCTCCCATAGCTCTCTTACTCGCTTGACAAATCCTTGAAAATCTGCATTGATTTGATTTTTCCTCTCCCTCTCTTGTTGTTATTCCTCAATTTCATTAGGATCATACATTGACCTTCTTGCCCCTCCTAAAGTTCGGACCGCATCCATTACATCCACATAAAACCGGGCATCCTTGGTCTTCTTGGTTTCCACACCATGATATGGTTATGCAAATGAAAATGAAGCAAAGTAATCATCTTTCTTCTTCTTCCATGGAAAACAAGCTCTGTAAATGGTATATCAAACTCTAGCTCAAAATATTTTAGATGAGGCTGCTCCCATATCTCTCTTACTCACTTGAAAAATCCTTGAAAATATGCATTGATTTTATTTTTCCTCTCCCTCTCTTGTTGTTCTTCCTCAATTTTATCAAGATCATACATTGACATTCTTTCCCCTCCTAAAGTTTGGACCACATCCATTATCTCCACATAAAACTGAACATCCTTGGTCTTCTTGGTTCCCATGCCATGATATGTTTATGCAAATGAAAATGAAGCAAAGTAATCATCTTTCTTCCTCTTCCATGAAAACCAAGCTCTCTAAATAGTAAATCAAACTCTAGTTCAAAATATTTTAGATGAGGTTGCCCCCATAGCTCTCTTACTCACTTGAAAAGTCCTTGAAAATATGCATTGATTTTATTTTTCCTCTCCCTCTCTTGTTGTTCTTCGTCAATTTCATCAGGATCATACATTGACCTTCTTGCCCCTCCTAAATTTTGGACTACATCCATTACCTTCACATAAAATTGGACATCCCTGGTCTTCTTGGTTCCCACACCATGATATGGTTATGCAAATGAAAATGAAGCAAAGTAATCATCTTTCTTCCTCTTCCATGAAAACCAAGCTCTCTAAGTGGTATATCAAACTCTAGTTCAAAATATTTTAGATGAGGCTGCTCCCATAGCTCTCTTGCTCGCTTGACAAATCCTTGAAAAAAAGCATTGATTTTATATTTCCTCTCCCTCTCTTATTGTTCTTCCTCAATTTCATCAGGATCATACATTGACCTTCTTGCCCCTCCTAAAGTTTGGACCACATCCATTACCTCCACATAAAATTGGACATCCTTGGTCATCTTGGTTCCCATGCCATGATATGTTTATGCAAATAAAAATGAAGCAAAGCAATCATCTTTCTTCCCCTTCCATGAGAACCAAGCTCTGTAAATGGTATATCAAACTCTTTTTCAAAATATTTTAGATGAGGCTGCTCCCATAGCTCTCTTACTCGCTTGAAAAATCCTTGAAACTTTGCATTGATTTTATTTTTCATGTCCCTCTCTTGTTTTCCTTCCTCAATTTCATTAGTATCATACATTGAACTTATTTCCCCTCCTAAATTTTGGACCACATCCATTACCTCCACATAAAATTGGACATCATCGGTCTTCTTGGTTCCCACACCATGATATGGTTATGCAACCACAGTGTTAGCAAGGAGCAATGAATAATTCTGTGTTTTGGGGTTACCAGTCTGCAACTCCAAATTATGAAAGCCAAGTGATACATTAAAATCCATTCCAGCCTTCACAATTTTGTCATTTCTTGAATTCAAACATAAACCAAACTCTCAAAATTAGATCCCTATTCATGTTCCTGTAGACTTTGTAAGATGAGGAAAAAGTTTAGGGCCATCTCTTTGAACTACCTCCATAGTTGCCTTATTTTAAAATACACGAACATGATATGATTATATACATGAAAAGGTTACTTAAAAATTGTATAATCAAAGTAAAAAATTTCCTGAAGAACTATTCATGGTTATATCGGCCCATTGGGGGAATGCCATAATTCGTTCCATCGATGTTTATCTGTTAGAGTGATGTGTTTAGTTTTGTTGAATCTATCGGTATATCGGGGAGAGCACCTTAGGAGTCATCCCAATAGGGTATTGTTACTCTGATACTAGGTTGTGAGTTGTTTTCATCGGACCATCGACAGGGCTATGATGGAAGTTTCGCCAATGAAGCATTGTTACGCTGATGGTATTGAATTTCGCTAGGAATGGGGGTAGACTACGAGATTTCAATTTTATGGGTACAATGGAGGCTATAATATGGATCTGGTCAAATAAATTTCTACAATTTTTATTGATCATAAAATTAAAGTGTGGTTTATTTTTGTGGTATATGGAAGGTAGGTGAGGTAGAGGCTAGTGGAAAATGCTAGATTTTTCTAGTCCCAACACCTTGAAACTCTACATTGATTTTATTTTCCTGTCCCTCTCTTGTTCTTCGTCAATTTCATCAGGATCATACATTGACCTTCTTCCCCCTCAAAAGGTTTGGACCACATCCATTACCTCCACATAAAATTGTACATCCTTGGCCTTCTTGGTTCCCACGCCATGATATGGTTATACAAATGAAAGTGAAGCAAAGTAATCATCTTCTTCTTTTTCGACTGGAAGAATACATGATTAATGTTTTGATACATGATATCGGCTCTATCTTCTACTCTCATGGTTGAATACCAAAATCTGTTATGGTGGCCCTCCAGAGTTCTAGTCATCTTTCTTCCTCTTCCACCAAATTTTAGCCCGATCCACAAGTTTGCTAGCTTAATTATCTTTGCTTTTGAAAGCTAAAGTTTCTCTTGAGTCACCAGTGTAGCTCTCTTTGCCTTTTCAGACTCTTTCATTGCTATCGACCATATGTGGGATTTAATCATTTGTACCACATGGTTGATGTGCTTTGAATCCTTGGATCTAAAGGAAATTTCCTTAACATAAATACTGCTAGGGAATTTCAATGTGGCATGTAGTTGGCATTAAAGCCAATACTTGGAACATTGAAAATTATCCTTATATAAGAATTCCCTCCATCTTGTTAGATTCTAACACTCTTGATGGTGGCTACATGAAATGGATTCATGATTCCATATATGGGTACCAGAACAACATCATTTTTCGTATCAACCTAAATCATGAGCTCTCTAGAAACGGGGATATCTTCCACATTTGTGTATGAAACCATCTCAGTGGATGGCTTGGAAGAGCCATGTCCATATCCTATACCAATGCCCCCTATAGCCAATCTTCTTGTAGTCTCCTCATTATTTTGCAGAGGGTTGGCACTTAAGGTTATGTAATATAATTTACAATTGATAGTTAAATTCTATAACAATTTTTTTTATGATCTTTACTAACGTTTATTAGAATTGTTGCATGTTTTACATCATTGGAATCACATATTAGCTTTAAATTTTTTGAAATTTTATTCTGGTATGTGCACTTTGATATGATGTAATATGATTATGGTTTCGTCTCATATGTTTCAATATTATATATATAACAAAAAAATAAATTATTGCATGAAATAAATAATAAATTTTCATTTTAAATGGTTTTTTTTGTAGAACACAGGTCTTCCAGAAGATCAAGATGATCCTCATCATGATATAGATCTAGAAAATATTGGTTCTACCGGTACATATCACATGGAAAAGGATGACGATGACACAGATACGAAAGACATCGAGGCCAATGATAATGACGATGACGACGACGACGACGACGGCGATGACGACGACGACGGCGATGACGACGACGACGGCGATGACGACAACGATGACAACGACGATGATGATGAAGACAACGATGATGATGATGATGATGATGATGATGATGATGATGATAGGGCAATTTCTGGTAGTACCCAACAACATTCATGATCATATAGGTTGCATCATGGATCATTGTTGGTATATTGTTATGATGATGATGATGAGGTAGTTGCTGGTAGTACCCAGTGACAATCATGATCATATACACTGCATCATGGATCATTGTTGATATATTGTTATGATGCCTTTTTTCATGGTTACTATCATATGTATCATTTTCATAGTCTACAGTACCATATTATTGAGTTGTATCATATTGAAATTTATCATTTTCACTTATATCATTTGTACATGTATCATCTTGAAGTTTGTATCAATTTGAGTTACATAATTTATCATTTTTACTTATATCATTTGTACATGTATCATTTTGACTTATGTCGACCATTGTACACGTATCATTTTGACATGTTATTGATCTATTGGCATATTTTAAATTCACTTTTTTTAGTTATACATGGTGATGATCTTATCAATATTGACTTGTCAATTTATATATTAAAAGTGGTCGATGATTAATTCTGGATGGATATTTATTACGTATGATGATTTTAATTTGCTGCTTAGGATGGATGTTGTCAAATTCAATTAAATTATAGATATTTGACTCACTTGTTATAATAATTATCTTGTTATTTCTAGCAAACATACCTCAAAGGCACAAAAAACACATAAAAATGAAGTAACTAGGTCACCGTCGATAAAAAGGCATTGATTGGTGTTATTTCCAAAAAATGTAAAGGAGCATTCCAGAAGTAGGTGTGAGAAAAAGCGGGTGGTGGAGCCGAAGGAAAAGGAAATAGTGCAAGTCTGAGTAGCAGAAAGGCATGGGAAGCGGTAGCAGCAAGAATAATGGAGACTCCATTAGTCTTGAACACTGAGAAGCAACAACAATCTTTCAAAGGAGAGATCACAAACAAAAGACTGCAAGATTTGTTGGCATCATCTCATCCATCGATTATCTGGGCAACCAAGAAAATTCTAGGGCCAAAATTCATGAGGGCCTATCACAGGTTCAAGGCGAACTCAGAAATCTCGACCATGTTCCTAGCAGTTTTGCTGCATATGGGTGTGTTGAAAGAGATGGGGAGGAAGCTCACATAGATGATCTTCATCCATGCTTGGTTGGGGTATATCAACACAACCCTTGACAATGTAGATGAAAATAAACAAATACCAATGCCCTAGAACTACTACATGCTCTGGATGCATGGTAGGGATGTCATGAAATTCCCTCTTATTCGAACCATCGACTTAGAGGGTTTTGAGAAGTTGTGGGACGAGCCTGACCAAAACGTCTTCTTCCTACTAAGAGAAACCAATTTAGTGACAAATCGTCCACGAGGCTAGGCAATCTGGTATGTCGAGGATGAAGGGTTGGCAGACAAGATTGTGGTAGGGGATGACAGTGATTGTGAGATTGGTTCAGGAGAAGAGTGGCATAAGGACGGCGACAGGGACCCAGGGGAAAAAGCCAAAGGTTTGACCCACCAGAATTGTGTTGTTGACCGCCCAGTGATTGCGAACTACATTGCCTACAAGAAGCAGATAGATACAGATGATGATGAACATTGAAAAATTTCTAGCCTGGTAAAAGTTATATTTAATTATATGTGGATATTAAATATATCCCATGCTCCCTTCAGGTTGTTTTTGATGTTTTGCAAAGACTCTGATCACACTGATGATTCTAAATCCTTCGTGCAAACTTTCGGCGATCTCGACTCATTGTCACTGCGTGTCACCTAATTGCTCATCGAAGGGGAGCTTCCCTTCCCTTCTCCTCTGAGCCCCAACCTGCTCCCATGTGTCAATAAATTAGGTGTGTTGAGCCTAATTTTATATGACTCTTTTCAGGCTTTGACCACATGCCATGTAGCCTCTATCTGTGCAAACGTTGGGTGGGCTCCTCAAGCGGTGTTGATAGTAAGAATGGTGCCACATTTCTTCTCATCACAAGCTCTCATCAAAGGACGAAGAGGATGAACCACAGACTATGAAATGCCGCAACGTGTCCCTTCAATAGGTCTTCATTAAAAGAAGTAGCACAAATTCCAAGCTACCACATATTTCCACATGTTCTAATTGCCTTTACTGGGAGGTGACACTTGTTTGCACAGGGCAGGACAAGATCACTGCCATCATTTGTAGAGAGTGTATCTGGCTCACGAGTGACTGGGTTCATTCAGGAATCTTTCTGTTACAACATTCATGGCGAGTCATCATTGTGAGCATCATCATTCATGATGGAGGAATCTTTTATGTTATAGGATTTCAAGCGGTGGAAGCCTTTGGCTATATATACTACTCCTTTCTAAGGAGAAAAAGGTGGATAATATCTACAGAGTTCAGAATACCTACAGAAGAATTAGAAAGACACTAGGCCTTTTGTTTTGTTAGATGATTTTAAAGACTCACAGACTATGCCCTTGTAATTTGACCTTTCTATTTCTTAACTATTTGAAAACATTATACTATGTTGTTTCTAAATAAACTTGTTTGCAACTTCAATGATTTGAATAGAGTGTTGATCTAGAACCATGTATTTGAATCCTTCTTTTCAATAAATCTCTAAGCAAATTGTTTTATGTTATGAAATAAAATATTCAGGTCTTTCTCTTTGATATTTGTTATTTCAGAGCATAGAAGACTACTGAATGGGCCCTTAAATCGTATCCAAAAGATAGATTTACTATGCCTTATAGCTAAATCTTGGTACATCGCCTTAGTTAGATCCTTTTATTTTATATCTGCTTCTTTTTTCCCATTCAAAACCCCAGTTATAGAAGAAGTTGACTTCTTTAACATTCAGAGGTTACTCAGTTTGGCACAATAGGTCCCCCCCCTTTAACTGAGTTTCCCACAAAGGGTTGTTACTTTGCTAATTTTTGGCATCAACAATTTTTTATTTTTCCTGGCATGCCTGATGGGACCGCAAAAGATATGCTTAAGCCTCAGGCAAGTATATGAGCCATCGCCCTATCACAAGATCCCAAACAACAAATAACCTTGGTTTGTTGGTATCACCACTAGGAACAATTGCAGCTAGAAATCATCGCATGAATGTTCTGATTCCTCCACCAACCTTGTTACCTACCGCTAACTGAAACTATGTGGCTTGGGATGTCAAGAGTCCCCTTGTTGCCCCAGTAGCACCTGCCATTTTAGCCCCCATTCTGGTCTTTTCCCTCAAGTCTATTCCTAAATTTACCAAAGATGACTCAAGAACATCATTTGAACATTTGCAAGATGTGGAAGACATATGTTTGGTACATGGAGTTACAAAAAAAAACATAGCTCTAAAGTTGTTCGCAACTTATTTTAGAGGAAAATCATTAGACTAGTATCACACTCTACTAACTAATTCTATTGGCACATGGGATCAGCTAAGAGACCCTTTTTTATGAGAGATTCTCAAACGACGGAGACAGGTCTTCCCAGTATCACCGGCTAGAGATCATCAAGCAAGCTCCATATGAGGCCCTCACTGACTTCAACGCCTGATTCCACAGGGCCTGGAAAAGAATTCATGCTCCAATTCACCTATTACCTGACTTGGCATTCATGTTCTATCTGAAGTCCATCAATGCTTATATCTCAATGATAATCCAGTCACTCGACAAAAATACTCTATCAGATGTATATGGTGTTTGATCAAAGTAGAGAACAATTTAATTGATGCTGAAAAGTTGTCACCCCAGCCTATCATGCCTATATTCCTTGAGATATTAGTTCCTACCTAGGTGATTCCTCCTACCACTGTAGTTGCTCCTCCCCAATCCATGTACACATATGCAACCATACCGCAGAGTAGTGCTTCCACATTTGGTGCCCCAAAGGATGAGATGAGTGACATAGAGTAAATTTTGCAGAGTCTGGCCAATGAAATAAATATCATCAAGTGTAACCAGGAAGCTCCTCCAAAGCCAATCTATCAGAACTATCAAGGCGGAAGGTCTTCTTACCAACAAAACTAGTTCCAAGGAGGCACTCGCACAAATCCTCAGGCGCAAAAAACAAATCAAATAGTACCAATACCCACTCTTCTGCATAACACCAACCTAAGCTTGAGCATATTGCTAACTACAGGGAAAAATAATTTGGTCGACAATGGAAACCCTTGGTGTTTCCCTTGTGGTGATTCACATATGCCCTGAAACTGCCCGCACAACAATCTACAACAGAAGGTGGTAGAAAAACACAACCAAGGCACGAAATCAGACAATGGGGGTTATGCATATACCTCTCCGCAAATTGAAAATGCGGTACTCACCACTCAAATGCAAGGGATGTCTCTAGAGAAAGAAAATGACATAGCTCCTAACCATGCCCTCTTCTCATGGATGGAAGGAGAGGAAGTGGTATTCACATTCGAAACATCCACTTCAGAAATCCTACGGGTTCAGTCTGATTACAACATTCGCTCCAAAGGGAGATTCATGGGCAAAACAGTCATTTCGTAGTTAGCCAGTCCATAGCATAAAAGTGCTCCCAACCAAAAAATTAGTGCCTCCATAGTGGTACCATAATGTCTGCCACAAAGAGAGATCATAACAATGCAAGCTAAGGAGTAGAAGCCTCCAAATCTGCCACCGTTCAATGTGGTAGAACAATTGAAGAAATCATCCACTAATGTGTCCCTATGGGATATCTTAGCTATTCCAGAATAAAAGACATTGCTACAGAGGGCTCTCCGAAGGGATTCAATCACAGAACCAGAGGAGCAATTTCTTAAAGAGAAGACTATTGATCAACCGCCTCCAACAAAATTTCTCGCGAATACTGTAGAGGAAGCCTCTACTAAGGATCAAGAGGAAGAATCCACAGTCAAAGTTGATGAAGGCAAACCAAAACTGAAGCCATTTTTCCTAACCCTTATTGTGGGTAAGAAATTGTTGCATAACTCCATGATTGACTTTGGTGTTAGCACCATAGTCATGCCCCAACAAATTGCTGAAGCCCTAGGACTGAGCTATGAGCCTTTAAATAAAGGAGTTATGCAATTAGATGGAAATATGGTCAATATTGTGGGAATCATTAAGGACCTTCCATTAAATATATTTTCCTACCCTAGTATCACAGTCAAGCAAGATACTATGATCATTGATATTCCTCCAATATTCAGTTTGTGCTTGTCCAAAGAATTTACTTCTAAACTAGGTGGATACCTTTCATTGGATTGGTCACACCTGATTATAAGGACCAAGCACAAAGCCAAAATGAAGCTAGTGTTTGAACCCTTTCATTTAGAACATGTTGCAGATGAGGCTAAGATGGGCTTTGAGTCCGCTCACACCTCCATTACCAAGGAAGAGATGTACTGCACAAATCTTCTAGAAGATGAGGAAATCACTAAAGATCAGACTGATCAAGAAGAAGTTATCTTGAGTGAGTTCATTGATAAGGACCCCTTCATAAATTATCATGCCACTAGACTAGGGACTTATGTCATTTATGATGAAGACCAAGCCATCTTGAAAGTGACACAAGAGCCCAAAGGTGTTTCAACCAAAGAATTGTGGTCACTGCACTTTGATGGTGCTAAATTCAAGACCGATGCAGAAGTTGGGATATGCCTAACTCCCCCAAGCGATGAGAAGATAGTCTGATCTTTCTGATTCCAGTTTTCCTATTCCAAAAACAAGGTTGAATATGAAGGCCTCATACTAGGTTTAAGCCTAACAAAGCAAATGGGCATTAAGCAAATAATGGTGTTCAGGTTTTTTGAGCTAATTGTCAATCAAGTTCGGGGTATTGGTACAACAAAGGATGTACATATGAGATCCTACAAAGATAGTTTGGGACCTGATTGAGAGCTTTAAGGTCTTTAATATTCAAACTGTTCCGCAAGAATGAAATACTGACACAGATCGCATGGTTGAAGTCGGATCCTGATTCAAGCAAGCCTTTGACCCAATGCATAACCAACGCTCTATGCGAATGATATTTCGACCAATTTTTCTAGATGATGGTCAGAGCTAGAAAGTATTTGACAACAATGAACACATCGCTTCGTTTGGTTTGCAGTCAAAAATATTTGTCAACCAACTCCAAACAAGGGTCGCCAAAACCGATGATAGACAAGACATTCATCAAGGATTCCATAAGCTTATGAAAAGTTTGGTCACTCTCAAAAATACTTTTGATTTTGACAATGTAAGAAACAAAAAGAGGAAGTTTATAGAAAATGAAGGCAAGTATGCACATTTTCATATCAGGGATGCAAGAAAGCTCAAAGTAAGAAAATATGACCTGCATCAAGGTAAAGAAAGGATCGTCCACTTTTTAAAAGAGAATGATGAGGGGACGGTGGCCTGGCCATATGATAACCTCAGAGGATATGATCCTGAAATCATCCAACCTGCGATAGAGACGAAAGGAAAGGTTGAATTAGCTTGTCAAAAATAGGTGCCAAAAAGTCCCAAGACCAAAGCACTGATGATGTAAAGGTTAGAAAAGCTAGTTCAATCATAGACTGTCTTCTCAGTCGAGCCTAACACATGGGTGTTCAGCTTGATTCTAGTCCAGAAGAAGAACAAAGATATCCACCTATGTATCGATTTTTGCAACCTAAAGCGAGCATTACTAAGAAATCGTTACCCACTACCCTCCATGAGATCAATCGTGCACAATCTAGTAGGTCCAAGTGTGTTTTATTTGTTAGATGACTTTTTTGACCAAGGCTTGGATGGTAAGGACCATATGTTAAAATTTGGTGAGTGGACAATAAGGCCCGTTCAACATGAGAAACCTGTCAGCTTGTACGAGGGTTCATTCATGATAATCCTGTACAGGTGATATGAGGCATTTAAATCATAAAGCATAGAGAGTAAAGCAATATGGGTTCCTATCAGGGGAATTCACCTTAAAATCTCCATAAAGCTCAATTAAACAATTCTACAATGTAAATATGTAATTATTGTGGTTTTTTCCCTTTGTGTTCTTTTATTTGTTTGGATGGTCTTCCTAAATCAATGATGTAGCATAAATTTACAATATGATGTAGAGAATAACACATATACTAGAAGGGATAAGAAATATATAGCAAAGTGGAAATTTTTAAAATATAGACCATATCTTCATTATATTTATATATAATTTGGTAAGTACAATATCAAAATGGGTTGGAGGCCATGCTTTTAAATGTATATACTTTATATATTTCTGTTATGGAGCCTTTTTCAGGCTATATACGAAAATACTAACGAGTTTCAGTCTTAAAGGCATGAAAAGGAGGGAATTTTTAATCATGGGAGCAAGCAGTAGCAACAAAAACATTTGGAATCATACCATCCTCAGCAGCAACAATTGGGCCAGTGACACCATCTAGAGAAGCAACGATAGGTAGTAGAGGGAATGCTAGGTTCCTGAAATCGGTATACCAGTCAATGTCATAGAATGGAACAACATTGTAGATTCAAAACAAAAAGTGGCAGGCATGGGTGACCTTTTGGTGATGCACTTCCCGTGACTGGAGATGGAAGCCACTCAGGAATGGAAAGCACTGCGTCTTCTTAGATAAACCTATGAAGGTCACTCGTAGTCGGGATTCCTCCACCAAAGGCACCATCTGCCACCACCTCCTCAAGGTTGTTCAGATACTTCTTTAGAATTTTTTTTGTCACCAAACGGATGGTGAGTGGCTTGGGAACTTGGATGTCAAGCATCGACGCCACAAAGTGGGAGAACACATTAGTGTTCACTCTGTACTTGTCCTCATATTCAAGATAGTCATGTCCTAGAACCCATTTAATGGCTATGATTGCCAAATAAAGCTTATTATTTGCCATTGTCTTCAAGTGTCTAGTTGAAATCTCACCGAAAAAGGTCATTTGAGATTTATGGGAGGTTAGCCTAATTGGGGTGTCCATAGTATCAACTCTATATGACTGTCAGACAACATCCCTATACAACACATCTAAATTTGAACTCTATAATAATACTACGCAAACTACAAATACCAAATGCTAAGCCAATCACCTAGTGCTAATTATGCTAAAAGTCACTAAGTATGATTTTACTACTGCCTAGGCACCTATTTATAGATACAACAAGGATAGGCGTGGTAATTTGCATACCATAAGCTTGAGGTTAACTAGGTACCACCTCAAACACTACATCAAGGCTCACTCGAGACTCTCACCCAGTTACGATTGTAGGTACAAGATGTTGCATACAGAATTAAGGCAAGCTAATTAATTAACACAAGTTGGTGGTAGTATCTGGTGGTAGTCCATTCGGCCAAACACTGAAGTGTCATCCTACAGGTGTTCCTCAAACTCCAAGAAAGGATGTGTATCTATTTGATACTTATCATATACTTTGGTGTAATCATTCCATTCGGGGTATTAATTACCATGACATGTGACACCTAGTCTGCCTTCAAATCACCAACTCAATTTCCAAGGAAAATTGTGCCATGGGTTGTAGGTACCTGGGGTCATTATGAATTCTTGTCATTTCAAAGTGGCAAGTAATTCACTTTGCACAAGCAAAAAGCTGGCAATACATGGCAAATTTAATGCAGAAAAAGCAACCACGATCTACCACTTGAAGGACGACAAAAGAAGCTAAGTATTGCATGCAATTGTTTAACAAAGAAAAGAAAGATTTGGAATACACAGTTAATGCAAAGAGTTTTCATGTTGAGGAACGCATAGAAAATTTCAGGAGAATTGGAATCCACTGCCCCTAAAGTAGCTCAGAACCAACAGATGAATGAGCTAGGCGAAACATCTCAAAGCCTGGTTGATGTGATGCTGACAATACCCATGGTCAATATTTCTTAGGAGGATGAATCCTACGCTATGCTTGGAATCCCAGAAAAGTCGGAATGGTTTCACATGCGGACAACCAAGAAGGGGACTCTCGGGGATGTAGGTTTAGTAAAGGAAGAGTAGGATAACATCAATGACCTCATCCTCAAGACTAACCGTAAGGGCCTGAGGGAAGCTGATTTCACTAGAATGAAGAAAGCCTTTGATAATCAACTGTCATACAAGCAATGGCTTTGTGGGCTTCCACAATATATTGTCTCATATGTGCACCATTGCCTAGAAATAATTCATGAAGGTATTTGTTGTTTCAATCCAATGATTGGTGCCATTGAGGGAAGAAGGTTGAGAGTAGTGATAATTGTGGAGGCCCTTAGGGACATGTTGTGCAGTCTTGAGAATAGCACCAGAGCATTGCCGATGGAGTCGTTTAACCAGAAAAAAGGGTTCAGAATTTTGGAGAAGCAAAAGAAATTCCCTTGACTTTTATAATATGGAGACCGAAAGGCCCCAGGATTTCCAGCAGTCGCTAAGAAATTTGAATCATCGTGTCAACTATTTGCATGTGGACTTGCAAGATGCCTTCTCCATGATGGATTTTGTGTTTGGCTTGGATGATGAAATGATCATGCATGAATCTCAGTTGGGTTTGAGTTTTCAACTAAGAAGGTAGCACAAACCTTTCTAGTATGATTTCACAGAGATGATTGTCAAAGATATGCAAAAGCAGATTGTTGAGTTTGAAACTGTCGGTAAGTTCAAATATCCTTCTCTTCTTGCCTACATGTTTCTACATCAGAACCTCGATTTCTTTAGGAAAAAAATGGAATTGTCAATATTTGATGATAAGAAGCATTGGAAACCATTTTTGGTATGGACTTCCATCCTCTCTTCCACCTATGATTATTATGCCTTCTTGGAAAAATTCTTGATTCCGATTTTGCGTGATTTGGGCGAGGATAATGACTACTATCGTCTGTTAGGTGATCAAACCAGCTGGATGCAATCCATATTCCCCAAGTGTGACTGGTTCCTCAGGGAGTAATTCACATGCATCCCAGTGCACAGATTTTGTGAAGATCCAATCCGACTCCCCGCATCCGTCACCAATTGGGTATTGGCCCTTAAAGTGTTCTAACAATTGGCTATTATGGATTGGACCTTTTGCTTCAATCCAAAGAAGAAGAAGAGGGGATTCTTTGAATGCCCTATGAGTTACAAAATAGTGGTCATGGTAAAAACAAAATCAGCGGAGCTACTGGAGGCAAAGCTGGAACACCTTAGACTATTTTTCATCTACAATAGGTGGAACTACAACCCTGATGATGATTTGGGTGACACATTTATCAATGTAAAACATAGCCCTCGACCTTACTGGGAAGCACAGAGAAATCCTGTGGATGATATTAGCAAATTTTGGGTGGACTTAGCGCTCATGCCGATGAATAATCAAAGGTCGTCATGGATCAGGTTCTATCTCCCTAAGGGGAAGGTAGACAAAAATTTCCGCATGAGTGCTACCTTCTGAAATAGCTTGGTAAGAGAACAAGGCTGGAAGCTAGAGAAGGTCAATATTTTTTGGATTTATCGCTAGGAGATCAGGAGCCCCATCGCTCCGTTCCAACACTCATCAGTTTTCAACACCGATGATTAGTTTTATACCCTTTGGAATAGAGAACATACAGACTCTGATGTAAGTGATGTAGAGGAGGTCGACACTAAGGATGTTGCACCATGCTCTGATAAGGGGAAGTAAAAATAGAAAATGATGATGCAGCCTAGCACAATTGTTAGGAGTGTGCAGATGAATATTTCACGATCAGAATCCTTGCAATCTCAAACCTGGTCCGTAACAAAGCCCAAATGGATGCAGTAGTCAATGGTAGTTGTGGATGCATAGAACTCCCCACCAAGCAAAATACAACACACTGATGTTGTTTCAAAGACGGATTCACAAAAGTTCATGATGGTCCAAGGATTGTAGATGGAGTCTACCACTCAGGTATCTTTCTCCCCCTCTCTTCTTGGCTCCCAGTCTCTTGTCTCTTATGTTGTTTCTATTGTGCCCACCACTCCAAGTGTTATTCTATATTTCTCTATCTCTGCTACAATGGTTATGGGAGGTTTCTCCTAGTTTTCTCATATCGGGCAGATGGCTTTCACTCCCCCATGAGTTGTTCCATCTTTGATTGAAACCCCATCAACATCCATATTTTCTGCACTGTCTGCATCTATGGATACCACCCCCTTGATATATGAAGTTGCTCCCCCTTTTTTCTCCTCTACGTCAAATCTGATCCAACCTTTGCAACAGTCGGAGCCTGTCGCATCTCCATTGCCACCATCATTCCCCATGAGTCCCTCCATGCCTTTGCCACCTAGAATTTGGAATATTCCTCCCTTCGCTCTGCTGATGATTGCCCTTCCAAAAAAGAAAACATCTAAGTTCACCTACCTCTCATTCCCTTTTGTTGTCCCTCCCAGTGCACCCTTTGTAGGCGAACACGTCAGATCATTGGCTCAATTCTTGTCACAGATCGATGCAACAAAGCAAGCCCGAGCTCTCCAACTCCAAAAGGAAAAGGATTCCAGGAAGCCAATGGAGCCTAGAGTTCATACAATTTATAATGAGGCCCAATAATCGTTGCATTTTGCAACCATGCATCCCAATGTTACCAAACTACAAGGAGAAATGCAGCCCGATGACTATGACATCTATGCCATTGGATTGGATTTGTGTATTTCTTGACCATAGGATAAGGTCGAGCTCATGCAAGAGACGTAGTGGATAGTGACCACTGACTTTCTAAAGTCTAGTCACAAGCTAAAAAGATGGAGGATGAGCTCAAGGCCATCAAAGGAAGAATTGAGGTTCTATTGGCAAAGGACAAGGCACGAGAAACAAAAAGGGTGTGCTTTGCACAAAATGCGCAAGCAGGGCAAGCTAGCCTACAAAAGTAGCTTGAGGGGTTCTGATCCCAAGAATCGAATCAAGTAGCTGAGTTGTGAGAAAGTAACCAAGAGTTATTGGACAGTTTGGCCCAATCAGAAGGAGAAGTTCAAAAAAAGAATGAAGAATTGCAATGACTACATATTCAGTTGGAGTAAACAGTACAAGAAAAAGAGACAAATCAAGCGAGCATGCAGGCTCAATTTTAGGAAGACCTCTAGAAAATCAAGCTTTCCCGAGAGGAAGAATCTACAACCCAAAGTTAGGCTGAGAAAAGGTGGTTGGCCGCAGAAAAAGACCTGCAGGATAAGCTCTCCTCTGCCGTAGAACAAATTGCAGGGCTAACACAAGAAATTGGGATGAGGGATGCATAGATTAATCTATTGAAGAAGATTGTTCAAACTCCTACTCCACAATCAGACCTCCACTTAGTGGCCCAACAACTGTATGCTTCCTACTGGGAGAAAGTCAAGGATTTATGTCCAACTCTCCAACCTACACTCCAATGTATGGCGGAGGTGACAAATTTATGCAGGGAGGTTAGTGACACAATAGAAAAACTCCCACAATTCATAGGAGAAAAGGTTCCCGAAGAAGAAAGGCTACTAGGCAAGCTATACACCATGCTAAGCGAGGATCTAAACAAGAAGGGGTTGAAAATTGGAGGTCGTCCTCTAAAATCGTGAAAGAGTTCATCCGCTGCCATGAGGCCACCCTTCATGTTTGGCGTTGCTTAATCACATTGGGGTGAAATATGGATAGCGTACGAGCAAGGTTCTCCCAACTGACCCAGATGGGCTTGCCCTCTCTATTTCTTTCTGATGAATCGGTGGCCACTGCGAAGTAAATTGTGACCAAAGTTGAGGAAAGGAAGCATGATTTATCCATCTTTTAGAGCTTCAGCCAGCCTCTGACTGTCAAAGATATCGAAGGTTTAACTCATCAAATCGCACGGCTAATTTTTTAGCTCGAGGTCGTGTCTAGAATATCTATGATGTTTCCTTTTAAGGAAGTAATCGATTTGCACGAGGTGCACGAGAATCTGCATGCCATATCAATGCCTCCTAAGGCCAACTAGTTGCCCTTAAAAATCACCCTTTCTAAGCTCTGACTCCAATGCTCAATGAATAAGGCCATGGTCACAAAACTAGAGTTTTTTTGGGTTCATCGTTCCACAGGCAGAACACCCCTGATAGTCGCCAAAATTTGTGGATATTAAATATATCCCATGCTCCCTTCGGGTTGTTTTTGGTGTTTTGCAAAGACTTCGACCACATCAATGATTCTAAATCCTCCATGCAAAATTTTGGTGGTCTCGACTCACTATCACCGTGTGTCACCTAATTGCTCATCGAAGGGGAGCTTCCCTTCCCTTCTCCTCTGAGCCTCGACTTGCTCCTACATGTCAATAAATCGGGTGTGTTGAGCCTACTTTCATATGACTCTTTTCGGGCCTCGATCACATGCCATGTAGCCTCTATCCATGTAAACTTTTTGTGGGCCCCTCAAGCGGTGCTGATAGTAAGAATGTTGCCACATGTCTTCTCATCGCAAGCTCTCATCAAAGGACAAAGAGGATGAACCACTGACTGCGAAATTTTTCCACGTGTCCCTTCAGCAAGTCTTCATTAAAGGAGTAGCACAAATGCCAAGTTTCCACATGTTACCACATGTTCTAATTACCTTCGCTAGGAGGTGACACTTGTTTGCATAGGGTAGGCCAGGACCACCACCATCATTTGCAGAGAATGTATCTAGCTCACGGGTGATTGGGTTCATGCTCGAGAATCTTTCTGTTACAACGGTCGTGGTGAGTCATTGTTGCGAGCATCATCATTCATGATGGAGGAATATTTTCTCTTATAGGCTTTCAAGCAGTGGAAGCCTTTGGCTATATATACTGCTCCTTTCTAAGGAGAAAAAGGTGGATAATATCTACAGAGTTCAGAATACCTACAAAAGAATTAGAAATACACTAGGCCTTTCGTTTTGTTAGATGATTGTAAAGACTCATAGACTGTACCCTTGTAATTTGGCCTTTTTGTTTGTTAACTATTTGAAAACATTATACTATGTTGTTTCTAAATAAACTTGTTTGCAACTTCAATGATTTGAATAGAGTGCTGATTTAGAACCATGTCTTTGACTCCTTTTTAGTAAAGCTCTATGCGAATTGTTTTATGTTATGAAATGAATTATTCAGGTTTTTCTCTTTGATGTTTGTTATTTCAGAGCATAGTAGACTACTGAACGAGCCCTTGAATCGTATCCAAAAGATATATTTACCGTGCCTTATATCTAAATCTTGGCACATCGCCTTAGTTAGATCCTTTTATTTTATATCTGGTTCCTTTTCCCATTCAAAACCCCAATTATAGAAAAAATTGGCTTCTTTAAAATCTGGAGGTTACCCAGTTTGGCGCAATAAGTTACCCCCCTTTAACTGAGTTTCCCACAAAGGGTTGTCATCTTGCTAATTTTTGGCATCAATAGTATACATATGATATAGTAGAAATAGCGGAAAGCAGTAGCAGATAGGAGTTAGTCCCGGTTGGCATTGCCTGAGTCTAGAACCAAGCCATTTTGTAACTGAAAATGTATCAGCATGGGTAGGTAGGGTAAATGTTTTTGAAACACATGGCCATTTTGTCAAAGGCCTGCAAGTAAATTTTGGTTGAGAACTCATGTAAAATCTTTTGTGAAGAAATATAGGGTGTTTCCCCTTAGTAGTGATTTAACTAGCAAAAAAATAAAATAATTATCTTGTTTTTTTTTATATGTAATTATATTGTTATTTAATCATATGAGTTAAATAATTAAATTAATTACTCTATAATCATATGAGCTATTTAAGAGGCATCATATATTTAACTAATTAAATTGAATTAAAATATATTAAATTAATAAATGGAAGCCAAACTAGAAGCAAAGAAGAAGCAATCTTGGAAGCAAAATTGGAAGCAAAACTGGAAGGAACCCAGGAAGCAAAACTGGAAACAAATTTGGAAGCAAAATCAGAAGCAAAACCAGAAGAAAAACTGGAAGAAAACCTGGAAGGAAAACTGGAAGCAAAATCGAAAGAAAAACCGGAAGCAAAATCGAAAGAAAAACTAGAAGAAAAATTGGAAGCAAAACTGGAAGCAATCCTGAAAGCCAAACTAGAAGCAAAATTGGAAGCACAAGTGGAAGAAAAACCGAAAGCAAAACTAGAAGAAAAATAAAAAGTAGAATTGGAAGCAAAACTAGAAGCAAAACCAGAAGCACAATCGAAAGAAAAAGTGGGAGAAAAAGTGGAAGCAAAAGTGGGAGCAAAACTAGAAGCAAAACTGGGAGCAGACATGGAAGCAAAATCGAAAGCCAATTTGGGCGCCAATTTAGGCGTTATTTCCAACGCCATTTTTCGGTGCTATTTTCGGCGCCATTTTCTAGCACTAAAGAGGACATTATAATTGGCACCAAATTTTTGGCATAAATTCTGGCGCTAAAGTGGACGTTAAAGACAACGCTAAAGTGGACATTAAAGACAGCACAAAATCTGGCGAAGAAACGCTTTGAGGTTGACTTTTGTGTTGTGTGATGGCTTCGATTGATGGTCTCAAATACACTAAAATTCAACACTAAAGTTGGCGCTAATTGCCTATTTTGTTGTAGTGTTTTGATGCTCTATTGTAGGGAAGATAAAAGATATCTAAGGGAATATTGATTTTCTTAAAGACGACATAAAATCCGGCGCTTAAGTGGATGTTAAAGACGACACAAAATCCGGAAAAGAAACAAAGAAACGCTTTGACACTGAATTTTGTGCTATGTGATGGCTTCGATTGATGGTCTCAAATACACTAAAATTCGGTGCTAAAGTCAGCGCTAATTGCCTGTTTTGTTGTAGTGTTTTGATGCTCTATTGTAGGGAAGATAAAAGATATCTAAGGGAATATTGATTTTCTCATTGTGCCTAATATGATTAAGAATTGTAAAATGATATGCATGCACAATCATGTATCTTCCCCATCGTGAAATAACACATAACATATAGGCTTACCATACCATGCAGTGACAGAAGGTCGAGACAAGCAATACCCATTCTGGAATATTTTAAGCTTCTCTCCTTGAACATAGAACCTATCCACAAAAATTTGATATAATCTATTACTCTTCTTGACTATCTTCATGCCCTCATTAGCCGGACCTGAAGCCTCTAAAATTAGTTGTGTCATAACCTCGAACTTGATAGCACCTATAAACACTTGACCTCCCCGCTAAGAATTAGTGAGTTTTGAGGTCAAATTTTCATAGTAACCATGCATAGCCTAGAAGGACACCAACCCAACATTTTCAAAAAGCATCCATAACTTCACATTCTTTTTCAAACTGTCGCAATTCATCAACACTGTCCTCTTCCTGGGGCCACCCATTTTTATAGACTACAGGGTGTTACTACCCTTCTTCATACATAGACCTAGCACCCTAGCGCTCATAAAGATAGTAGTATCATCATTATTCCAAACATAAAATGCATATTTTGTGAATAAAATTACGAAATTATGAGTTTACACAAAATCATCACTTTGGATAGTGTTGTCATGGTCAAAAAGCTTTATGTTATCCCCTTGTTATATAAAAGTGCAACACATTACTATACTTTAACCCAAATTTCCATTAGTGTTCAATTATTACTAATAGATATTATTACTCAATATATCAGTTTATTTGTAACTTAATTGAAATTTTGATGGTGATGTGTATTTTAACTCTTAATTTAACACTATATGATGACTATTTCCATTAACTAATCAATTTTATATCGTCTTTCAGTATTATGCATTTGGTAATAATCACAAATAAATGCTCTGCAACTTCATCTCTTAAATAACATTATTACGATGATAGGCATAATGCTACAATGGTGACATGATACCTATAGGAGGTTAGCACAATCCATCACAAAAAAAAAACACAAAAACATACACATTTTAGAAACACAAACAAAAAACAAAAAACAACATTTTATAAAAAATAAAAAAATGCTTTAATAATAATACATTTTTAATTAATAATGTAATATATTATTAAAATGATTCTTTTTGCAATATTAATTAAAAATGTACTATTATATATATCGATGTATATATATATTCATTTCTTTTATGGTCATTCATTAAAATTACAAGGAAAATGAACTCACAAATATACTTGCATTTCATGTCACGTTACTAATTAAAAAATAGATATAATTGAATGATTCATACATAATTCATTAAGAATCACATCTTATTCAATATAAAACTTGTAACATCATTCAAAATATGCTCTAAATAGCTTTATCCTATAATTTAAACTCTTAAAAAAAATAAAAAAATCATACAACTTTAATTCATACTCCCACCACTAAAAAACAATCAAAATTTATTTAAAAATCTCTATTAAGAATATAACTACAAATCTAATCTTAGAGACATCCAATTTAGTCGTTCCATAAATGTCCACATTGGTTGGATATGATTGGAAAATCTTATAAAAATCAATGGTGTGGAGACTACGATCTCTATCTCCCACTAAGTATGTCAAATGATAATGAGACAAAATAATCGATGAAATAGACCTTATAGAGATACTTCAAGATTGGCAAAGACTATGCATATAATATAATGATTTTTGCCGTCAACTTACTATTTTGATTAGGGACATTTTTGTGATAAATCATACTTGTTCTTATTTGTAATTTAATTATAGTATTTATTCTCATGCAGTATGGGCCAAGATAGGTAAACAAGCTTACAAGTTACATTATTTTTGGATTAAATTTTGAAGCATTAAATTTCATTCGAAATTTTATTTATCTAATGTGTTTTGAACTATACCACATTAACAAGGAAGGGTCAAATCTTAAAATAAGTATTTGTCAAACTAGAAAAATGTAGAATATCATAAATTTAGATTCGTAGGTAATTTCTTGGTAAAGTTTATAAAGAAAAATGAGAACTTCAACATAAAGATATTAATTTGTATGCAATTTCTTGACAAAGTTCATAGAAGGAAATGTCTTCAACATAAATATTTTAAATAGTAAGTAAGTTGAAATTTCAATTGTATTTGAATTAAAATTGAGAAAAAGTCAAATATATATATTTATCGACGAGTTGTGATTACAACTTCATTTGATTAGTTAAAGAGAGGGAAGTCTATTTATTACTCTCTTGCAAGTTGTAATGATATGTGACTTATATCTAAAAAAAACGTTGATTAAGATGCTAATTTCAATTTGACTAATTAGTTATTTTTAAATGTTAATTTGAATTAATAAAACAAAAAATCATTGACTATTCAACCATTAAATTGTTCACTATTTAAATATATTTTTGAAGAATTAATTATATGTTCTTATTTTAATTATAACGCTAATAATCCTTCACCAATAGATCAGATGGTCAAGTTGTTGGAAAACATGGATGATGGTCGCAGGTTCGATTTTCCAAGATTTAGCCTTGCATAAATAGAGGGTAGGGAAAACATGGATGATGGTTGCACGTTCGATTCTCCAAGATTTAGCTTTGCATAAATAAATGATAGGGAAAACATGAATGATGGTCGCAGGTTAATTCTCCAAGATTTAACCTCGCATAGATAGAAGGTAGCAGATGCAGACAGGGATTATAATAATTCTTATTAAGACTTTTCTTCGTAGATCCCATCACATATTTTGAATTATTCAAATACTAGTATAACTCTCATTCATTATAAAAGTACAAAATACAAAAGACATGTTTTCTGTCACATCCATGACTGTGATGTTGCCACTTCCACGAAGAAGCGCAGACACATTGACAGAGGAATACGAAGACAGTATCCACCACAGAATGGAAAGCTCGAAGAAATTTCTACGGTCAGAAGTTGAAGACTTTTTCACTTGGACTTGTGTATGAGCTCCTTCACAATTCTTGCCATTACCCTTCCAGACATTGGGCAAATTCTCTGAGCACAGAAATTGTTTATATATAAAATGTAATTGGGATGCATTGTTACACAAAATGAGATAGTTCAGAATGGAGGAAATGGATTCAATCTGCGAGCAAGATGAGCATGAGCTGAAAAACTTGCCTGGGTTTCGCTTCCACCCCACAGAGGAAGAATTGGTGGCTTTCTATCTTCAGCGCAAGGTGGAGAAGAAGCTATTCAAATTCAGTCCTATCCAAGAGCTTGATTTGTATGCTTACGAGCCTTGGGACCTTCCTGGTAAGAAATTGTTCATCACAGATTTCTTTGATATATTTGTTATGTTCTCTCTGTTTTCTTAAAAATGGTATTTTTAATTCAGGTCTGGATCTCAATGGAGGAGAAAGAGAGTGGTTCTTCTTTGTTAAGCCTCGTGGGCACAATGATGGGAGACCCAACAGAATTACTAAAGAAGGCTTCTGGAAAGCCACTGGAACAGACAGGCTAGTTTATGCTCATTCTACTTCAACACCCATTGGGTTGAGGAAGACTCTTGTTTTTTACAGAGGAAGGGCTCTCAAAGGCCACAAGACTGATTGGATAATGAATGAATACAGACTTCATCCAGTAAGTACACAAATTTATTTTATTTTGGTTTTTGGTTGTGGTGTTAATTATGATACAGAGATTGTTTATCTTTTTCTAATACGTTAAACAAGTCTAAGTTTAGAATGTGTTGTTTAAGTCTATTTTTTACTAAAATTTATTTCTGAATTATTGATCTTCTAAATTGAAATTGTGTTCATTTTTATGAATCAACATTTCGACTATAGCTTATTTCTTCTTATGAAATCGACTTTTACTTATTTCTTCTTATGAAATTGCCAGGATGAGAGAGGAGAAGGTATAAGACTGTGTCGAGTCTACAGAAAGGCAAATTCTGTGAAGTCATTCGACCGTCGTCCCTCAGTCCAACATTTTGATGAGAAAGATAACAGTAGTATTAGTAATTTGGGTTTTGATGTTCAGAGATCAGGCCCCTCTGAGTCAATCAAACCTCCTGCAAAGGAGCAGTTGCAGGCTGCTTTAGGGCACTCATTTCTAGAGTATGAGTATGGTGAGGATGAGAAGAGCATGGTCAAAAGTGCATGCAGACCAAAATTAGAATATGAAGTTTGTGGGACTGAAATTGAGGATTTTACCCACCTCAACTCCCTTGAAGCATGGTGGTGTTTGGATGTTAGCAAGTCAAATTCTTTGGATACCATTTGTACAAATGCAATTGCAGCTAACTATATATGAACATGTAAATGTTTGCCACCCTCAGTCCCTCTGTTTAAGAGATTAGATTCTGTGATTTGAATTATAAACCTGCAACTTGTAAACTGCAGTTTTTATTATTTTGATGTGGTGGATAAATATTGTTGACTATTTTATTATTTTGTTTTTACTAAAATCGAAATCCCTGTTCACTTTTAACTCTTTCCTTGCTATTAACTTTTAAGTCTCTAGTGCTTTGATATTTATTGCTTATCAAAATGTATGATTAAATATATAAATTATTGATATATTAGATTGATAGTTTGCTAAAGAGTTAATAATGTATTGGAAGGTGTTGAGTGTTTGTCTGTGATAGTGGTTTGATTTTTCTGAATTTTTGGACCCTATCAATTATTGTTAATTAAAAATGGGTTGAGATTTATAGGACCAATGTTTGGAACTTTGACATTTAGGCTCTTAGTTGTCCATTCCTTTAATTTTTAAAAAGAGATTAATGGTGTGCACTAAACTAAAATTTTCACTTTTTAAAATAGAAGATAAATTTTGAAGTCATTTATCTACTTTTAGATTTTAAATGATGAGAAACAAGGTGAAGCTATTACAATAAAAAGAAATTGTTATGTATGTAAATCTAAAATTAATTTTTTAATAATTTGGTTACCCAATAAAAATTAAATGAGGGAACATAAATAAAAAATAAGAATAAAATCAACAAACCATAGTACTACAAGATTTATGTGGACAAATTCTTTAAGGAAAAAGAACCACCAAGAAAGAAAACACGTTTGTATTAATCTTCAATGAACATGATACAATATCAATGCACTTCACTCTACCCTCTAAACAACATTCTAGTAGCACCTATGTACTTGTAATATATGAAATCTAATATCTCACACCTCTAATATATAAGCAAAGAGAAGGAAAAAAACATAAATGGTTTGACCAAAACAGTGGATACCAAAATCATAGTATCATGCAAAATTCCCACACACACCTTGGACAATATCTTCTAAGAATAGTAAACATGATCAATGACTTTAGATGGACTTCACATGGGCTCAATCAATGAATCCTCAAATATAAAATATAATTATGAGGACATATTTGATTCATAACTCCTCAATGGTTTGCATCCACAAGTGTAGCACTCCATTTTGGAGTCTACTAACTCGTGGATCACATTCATTATGACTCTATTCCTTCCTCTAACATCTAAGATTGGGAATATATATTAAATGAGTCGAGATTCAAATGTAACTACCCTTATAGTGCTCCACCTCCTTCATGAATGCATATGACAAGTAATATCAAGATTCTAGGAGAATTTAAATTTTATAAATTATTTCTTCAATTATACCCTAGGCATTCATGTACACCATCTAAGAGTATTGGAGACACATAATATATATAAGATTTACATGATTAATGACACCTTAATCCTAACATCAAATACAAAGAAATAGGTTATTATATAGCTCTTACAAATTTAATCATATATTTAATGTTTTATATGTGTAAAGGAAAAGAAACATTTTTTCCAATCCAATAATATGCATATGCACATAAGCATAATTGACCTAGATTATTTAAGGATAAATTGGGAAGGACACTATTCCCAATTGTTTAAACCATTTCCTTATGTGAAGCCACAATAGTGGTTTACAATTCAGGTGAGGAAACTCACAAAAAATGACCCCAAGGCAAAAAAAGTGATTTTGGGGGTTCGTACGAACCAATAAGGGGTTCGCTCAAACCCCTTTGAATCTTGGCTGCTAAAAAAAACAAAAAAAAGCATAGGAAAGGGGTTCGAGCGAACCTCTTTAAAGGGGTTCGCTCGAACCAAGGTTCACTCGAACCCCTAGAGGTTTGTACGAACCCCCCTTATCCCTCATCCCCTATCTGAGACACAAAAAAAACCTAAATTTTGGCACTTCGGAGCTCGCGTTGAGGATGAAAATGGAGGAATCTTCACAAACCCAACTGGAATCAAGTAGTCCTCAGAACGAGCTATCCAACAAATATAATTTTAATATGTTTTGGTTTTATTATGTATCTATTTTTTTAGTTTTATTAAACATAGGTTTTTCATCGAAAGTGAAGGTCTATGTTCTGCACATGTGGAAAAATAGTAGATTATCAAAAATAAATATTGAAAAATATGAGTGCACTAGATATTGAAGTCGATCCAACAAAAAAAATAAAAATCAATATATAAAAAAAAAAATTACGCGTTATACGGTCAGACTATATCTGAATTGTAATTGGTTTGACTTCAAAAATTGATTAAAGAAAAAAAATTCAATAAAAAACTATCTAACCAAGTGGAAGCACTAGATATCGGAGTTACAAATCTAAATTCGAATGAATTAGAATTTAATCCTTCATGGAAAAAAAGTTGTGTTATACGGTGTGCGTCACTTTTTAAAAATGTTGTTTTCTGAAAAAAACCAATTTTCATGGTAGATGGAAAAAGAAGTGCAATCTGATTCCAAAAAAATTGAAAAAAATATTTCTAGAATCTACAGACAAAATGTGATGAGACTCTAGTTTGCATCATCTTCAAATTTCACACGGTTTAGTCGGTATAGGTGCCCGAATGTGAATATTTAGTTAAAAATAATAATTTCAGTGTCCAGTGTGACCAAAAATTGTAAACCACTATTGTGGGATCACCCTAATATAACTACATCTACTCCTCCAATTGGGATAAGAAATATTTATAAATCTAAGTGATAATATCCAATTAAAAGTTTCATATGATGACATTTATCATCACAAGAGAGTTTTTTCCCATCAACTATTATGGCCTAGAAGATAGAGACTAGATACATATAAAACAATTGAGTTTATTAGGAAATCGTCTATCAATAAAGCTGTGTGTAATTCTTGTATCAACCAACATTGTCACCTTTCTTTTTTTATAGAACCAAACACTTTGAGTGTCTATGGCATGCTTGTGTCATTTAATGCATGGAGAGATATAGTAGCATTGTCTTCCTCCTCTAAATTTGCCTGCTCCAATTCCATGTTTGGCTCTTATATAGCTACTTATCTCACTTGTTCAACCTTATTCTTAGTATTCATCAATCTCTCATCATTATTACCACATTTATGAGCCCTAGACAATTTCCTATCATAATGCCAACATAGACCTTTTTCTCTTTTTTCTTCCCCTTGTTGATGAGAGAGAATAATAATTTATTTTCAATTAAGGTTCATATACCCTCATTTTTATTAAGGTGATTGAAACATAGACAAAATAGGGTAGGGTTCAAAACACATAGGGTGTTATACTAAATTTGGAATGTTTCACCAAACTTACTATAAATAGAAAGGAAAAAATAGGATGTGATGAACCTAGACCTATTTTCTATTTCATTCACAAAATGAGTTCCGCAATGATATATTTAACTTTCAGACCTTAGGTGAGTCAATTCTATGGAAGATCTGACAATTTCCTTTATGTGTTTATGGACGGGGGAAAGTTCAAACAACACTTTTGGGAGATGAAAATAAAATAGCAAATGACCTCAAATTTGTAACCTAAGACCTGATTCATGTAGATGAAGCATATCTCTAATAGAAACAGTCAATTTTATGCAAATTGGATGAGTGGAAGACACTTAAATCTTACCTCAAAATCGGTTGCAGAGTGTCCATAAATGGTTGCAAAGTGTCCTGAGATAGATTTTTGAGTTGAATTTTTAGGAGCCTTTGAAGACAAATTTGAGATGCAATTTCCCACTAGTTTCATGTGAAAATGACAAAAAATGAGCTTGGGGTCTGAGTTTTCATGATCTTGACAACTTTTCTTGCAACTTTGACAACTCTTCCAAAATTTGCAATTTTTTTGAGGGGGCATAGGTCTATCCCATCTTCACCAATGCATATTTTGAGTTGAATATTCATGTTTTTTCTTTGATACAACATTTAGATGACTTCACATTGTATCAAAGAGGGGGGAAATGTAGACACAAAAAAATGTCCTAAGCCTGTGAACCTTATTTTTCACCATTAATTTCCCTTCTTCCCCTACATAATTATTTAATTATGGTTTAAATTCATATTTCTTCTATTAATTAATTAATTCACTTTTCCCTTTTATTCTTCCTTTTGATTAATTAAATAAATTTTATTTATTTAATTACGTCACTAATATTCCTTTCTCTCTATTCTTATTTATTCACTCTTCTACTATAATTAAATAATAATTATTAATTTAATTATTCATTACCCTTTTCTTCTCTATTTATTTAATTATTTCTCGTTTTTCCTTCCACTATTAAATAATTATTTTAATTATTTAGTAACTTATCATTTTCCTCCACTTTTTAATGAGATAACTGTTTCCAATTATTTTATTTAAAAAGTCAATTTTTCCCTCCACTATTAAATAATTATTTTGATTATTTAGTAACTTGTCTTTTTCCTCCACTTTTTAATGAGATAATTATTCCCAGTTATTTTAAAAAGTCAACTTTTTCTCTCTTCTTCTATAATTAAATAATTGCTTTTATTTTTTAATCATTTGTTTTCCCTCTTAAATTAAATAGTTTTATAATTATTTTAAAATTTACTCTTTTTCCATGTCAATCTTCTTTTTTATCTCAATTAATCTCCACCCTTGATAAGGTTTTATTGTCTTCTAATCTCTACCGTCCATCCTTAACTAAACCTTATTTTTTCCCTAACCCTATTTCCTTACTTCTCAAAAGCAATCTCATCCATTGATCTTTGTCATTCAATCTTGGCCCTTCATTCAAATTTGGTTTTCTATAAAAGAGACATGTCCTTGTCATTTCAAGGCTAACCACAACCAAATTCTCCAAAGTTCATGCTATCTTGTCCTTGTCATTTGCAGGTATTCAAGCACTTCAAAATCTAAGGGCAAAGCTTTGCAACTTGAGAAAGAATGGAGGATCTAAACAAGGGAAATAATCAACTTTGATAGGGAAGTTTGCTATTTTCTTTCAAGTTGTTTGTTCTCTTCTATCATTTGTAGTTTCTTGTTTGTATTTGGGATTTGGGCTTTGGGCTTTGATCTTATGTAGAGTGGTTGCTACTTGGTCTTAGTCTTCTATTCCTAGATTTTCCCTATCTTACAGTGCTTATGATTTATTCCTTTAAAAAAGGGTGCTTGTGCTCCAATATGCTTTTTGAAAATGGTGTTTTACATGATTGATCCCTTTTAAAACCAATTATAATATTCATTCTACCAATGGTGCTTGAAGAAAACTTCAAAAAGATTTAATAGAATAATGTTTGAAGGAAATCTATGAGAGAAATTAGAATATAAATATTTGTATTTATATAGTTATTATAAATTTTTGATAAAAATATATTAGTATAATAATTTCTCATAATATACTATTCTAAATATCATTGTCTAATGGTTATATTAGAAACAAGTATCTGTCATGAATGGATATTTATTTATTTAAGCATATATTTGGTATAAACATAGTCAATATCTATTTTGATCAAACATCCATTGTATTTCAATTCAAAAATTAATCCAACAATTTTACATTAGTTATAGGCTTGAAAATTTGACCCTAAGTCTTGGACATACAAGTACAATGTCATTGTAGCATCTTACTAAAACTAACTTATGGTTGATAACTTCATTTTCAATATTTTTAATGAAATTAAAATCCATTATAGATTAGAATGTTTAATTTTTAAAATATATTTTTAAAAAAATCTAAACCCTTTTTTCTATGTATTAATTAATTTGTAAACATAAATTACATAAAATTGAAATAAAATATATTATTTTTTAATAAAAAAATATTTTTAAAAATATATATGACTAATCTAAATATCATTCTCTACATATTGAAAAGAATCATGTCACCGTCATTTTTACGTCAATTATATATGTTGTACATGAAGGGTTTTAGAGGGATTTTATATTTTTACCTTAATCAAGCATTAAATAATTAATAACAAAAAAATATTTGATAAAAAATTATTAAAAAAAAATCAAAGCCAAAATTCAACATCATATACATCTATCCACAAAATATTTGAAAAATGCTCATGTACAATTTTTTAGGTAGTTCATATATGTACATGTTTTGGTCTCTAGCATAATTTCTTAGAAATGTTTTGTACATCATTTATTTAACCAACTTTTATCATCTAGATATTAGAATAAATTGCATATTTAAAGATTAGAAACAAAATCTTACATTTCATAATTCAATACCATATTAATATAATAAACTGTAATTTTTAGAGGAAAAAATACTTTTTATCCACATTTATATTGTAAATAAAATAAAGAAAAAATAAAGTAATTCTAAACAAAATAATTATCTTTATTTACCTACATAAGAATGAGCATAAGACAAATCTAAGCTAGCATAGCCAATAAAATGAATAGACAATCCAATCTAGAGAAATAATAAATACTAACTAATTTTAATAAATAAATAAAAGCTGAGATAAGAAATTCCACATCTAAAGCTAAGTGCTTCTAACTAGAAAAAACTAATGGTGGTGGGGTTTACTTCATATTGAAATTCCTCTAAGTTCTCCAGTGGCTTCTTCTATATGTACAACAAATTGAGGGTGTATCTTTTTTTTGTAAGAGTGAACAAAGTAGGGAATTAAGCTATTGGGAACAAGTATGACCAAATATCCTTGATAGGATTAGGTGTAGAGAAATCTTGGTAGAGTTTTAGTTATTTTTGGAAATCTCAACACACCTATAAAATGATCAAGTTTTTCTATTTTTTGAACAAAGATTTCTTGCTTGGATATGAATTTTTTTATTAGATTAATAGGGAAGGGTCCTGATCCGATATAACAACTAAAAACATAGTATAAATAGCTTAGAGAAATAGACTGGCAAACAAAGACCTATCAAATAGAAAAACCAACAAAACTTAAACATTTCTCGCAAATCTTAAAGGATCAACCATGGACATGGAGGCCAAATATAATATATTATCATCAAGGCTTGTAGGCTTCATAACCAAATAAAAAACATGCAATAAACTAACATTAAATAAACAGTCCACAGATCATAGATATAAGTCTACATAGTATCCATAACATAATAATAAGTCTTAGTAAAACTATTTAAAACAATAACCAACCCACCAAAAATCCCAAGAACCAAACATCATTATTTCACAATGGCAATTAACTCCTAGTTATCCCCACTATGAGAGATAAACTCCCTCCAGTCGATGTCCCCAACATTAGTAACATCTTTCTCTTCCACTTGCTTCCCTTTCTTCTTGAGTTGTTTCCTAATCTTAGTTTTCCCCGACATAGTACCAACCATAGCTCATTTCATGATGCCATCTCTGACCTTCATCAAAGTTCCAATAGCCCTTTCCATATCTTCCATCTTGACCTGCAAAAGATTAATTTAGTTTTTCAAAAAATCATTAGAAACATTGTTAACATCCTCTTTCACGGCGAATTTTTATTTATTTTCAGTCTCACCCAGAGCCGCCATATCACCAACCTCATTAACTTCATCACCATCAACATAGTGTTCCCCTTCCATCTTATTTTCCTCCTTGAAATCTTCCTCATCCCCTTCTTGATCACAATATTCCTCACTATCAATCCCTTCACTTTCCTCATTGTTCATAGCTTCAAACTCCTCAATTAATGGGGGCTCCACTTCCTCAAGAGAAATAGATATACCTTTATCTTTATCCCCCTTCTTCGTAGAAGAAAATTTGGCAAGATGAGCATATATCCTCCCACCTCTATTAGACATGCACAAACCCTCATCATTCTCAACCTTCTTGTCTCCTTCAATATCCTTAGTGATAGTGATTATATTTTAATTTTTAATTTTTCTTTGCACCAACTTCTTATTTTTAGGAGGTTCCAACATGAGAGGGGATTGTTTCCTCTTCTCGGGAGTAGTCTTTAGCAATTCCATTTCCAAAAATAGCTTAGCAGGTTTAGGCTTTGGACTTTTAAATTTTAAGGCCTCTTTTTTTATTCCAAAAGCATGGTCTTTTATAGATGACAAGGGATTGCAATCGATAGGCACGATTCTTACAAAGGAATTCCTAGGTTTTTGGCCTAAAGGAGGGTTAGCATTCTTCGAAGGGTTAACAATGTTCAAAGCGACATTCCTAGGAGGGTTTCCATGCAGGTTATTGACAAAAACATATTTATATAGGGCCATAATGAGACCTTGGTGCAAGGGAGGGGACACACCTTTTTGATGCTCTATTGCAGGGAAGATAAAAGATATCTAAGGGAATATTGATTTTCTCATTGTGCCTAATATGATTAAGAATTGAAAAATGATATGCATGCATAGTCATGTATCTTCCCCTAGCATGAAATAAAACATAACATATAGGCTTACCATACCATACAGTGATGGAAGGTCGAGACAATCATACCCATTCTGGAATATTTTAAGCTTCTCTCCTTTAACAAAGAACATATCCACAAAACTTTGATATTATCTATTGCTCTTCTTGACTATCTTCATGCTCTCATTAGCCAAACCCGTAGCCTCTAAAATCAGTTGTGTCATAACCTCGAACTTGATAGCACCTATATACACTTGACCTCCCTGCTAAGAATTAGTGAGTTTTGAGGTCAAAGTTTCATAGTAACCATGCATAGCCTAGAAGGACACCGACCCAACATTTTCAAAAAGCATCCAAAACTCCACATTCTTTTTCAAACTGTCGCAATTCATTGGCGTTGTCATCTTCCTAGGGCCACCCATTTTTATAGATTGTAGGTTGTTACTACCCTTCTTTCTCCTCAAACACTTCTTCATACACAGACCTAAAACCCTAGTGCTCATAAAGATAACAGTATCATCGTTATTCACCAAACATAAAATACAGCTTTTGTGAATAGAATTATGAAATTGTTAGTTTACACAAAATCATCACTTTTGATAGTGTTGTCATGGTGAAAAATCTTTATGTTATCCCCTTGTTATATAAAAGTGCAACACGTTACCATACTTTAACCCAAATTTCCATTAGCTTTCAATTATTATTAATGGATATTATTACTCAATATATCAAATTATTTGTAACTTAATTAAAATTTTGATGGTGTTGTGTACTTTAATTCTTAATTTAACACTATATGATTACTATTTCCATTAACAAATCAATTTTATATTGTGTTTCACTATTATGCATTTGACAATAATCACAAATGAATGCTCCAAAAATTCATCTCTTAAATAACATTATTATGTCGATAGGCATAACCCTACAATGGTGACACAATGCCTATACGAGGTTAGCACAATTCATCACAAAAAAGAAAACACAAAAACAAACACATTTTAGAAACACAAAAAAAAAACATTTTATAAAAAATAAAAAATAATTTAATAATAATACATTTATAATTAATAATATAATATATTATTAAAATGATTATTTTTGTAATATTAATTAAAAATGTACTATTATATAAATATATATATATATACATTCATTTCTTTTATGGTCATTCATTAAAATTGCAAGGCAAATGAACTCACAAATATACTTGTATTTCATGTCATGTTACTAATTAAGAAATGGATAAAATTGAATGATTCATACTCAATGTAAAACTTGTAACACCTTAAAAAAATGACTTGAAAAATATGCTCTAAATAACTTTATCCTTTAATTTACAACTCTTAACAAAAAAAAATAAGCATACAACTTTAATTCATACTCCCACCACTAAAAAAAAATCAAAATTAATTAAAAAATCTCCCTTAAGAATATAAAAACAAATCTTAAAGACATCCAATTTAGTCATTCCATAAATGACCACATTGGTCGGATATGATTGGAAAATCTTAAAAAAATTAATGGTGTGGAGACTACGATCTCTATCTCCCATTATGTATGTCAAATGATAATGAAACAAAATAATCGATGAAATAGACCTAATAGTCATACTTCAAGATTGGCAAAGACTTTATGTATATAATATTATCTAAATTTTTGTGTGGCCTAGTAGGCGTCAACTTACTATTT
This sequence comes from Sequoiadendron giganteum, assembly GCA_007115665.2. Taxonomy (NCBI): domain Eukaryota; kingdom Viridiplantae; phylum Streptophyta; class Pinopsida; order Cupressales; family Cupressaceae; genus Sequoiadendron; species Sequoiadendron giganteum. The sequence goes on along the minus strand of VCHN02000014.1, from coordinate 68,185,423 downwards.
TGATTAGGGACATTTTTGTGATAAATCATACTGGTTCATATTTGTAATTTAATTTTAGTATTTATTCTCATCCACTATGGATCAAGATAGGTAAACAAGCTTACAAATTATAAATTTTGAAGCACTAAATTTCATTTCAAATTTTATTTTTCTAGTGTATTGTGAATCATACCACACTAACAAGGAAGGATCAAATCTTAAAATAAGTATTTGTCAAGTTAGAAAAATGTAGAATATAATAAATTTAGATTCGTATGTAATTTTTTGGTAAAGTTTATAAAGGGAAATAAGAACTTCAACATAAAGATTTTAATTTGTATACAATTTCTGACAAAGTTCATAGAAGGAAATGTCTTCAACATAAAGATTTTAAATAGTAAGTTGAAATTTCAATTGTATTCGAATTAAAATTGAGAAAAAGTCATATATATATATTTATCAATAAGTTGTGATTACAACTTCATTTGATTAGTTAAAGAGAGGGAAGTGTATTTATTAGACTCTTGCAAGTTGTAGTGATATGTGACTTATATCTAAAGAAAATGTTGATTAAGATGCTAGTTTCAATTTGACTAATTAATTATTTTTAAATGTTAATTTGAATGAATAAAACAAAAAATCATTGACTATTCAACCATTAAATTGTTCACTATTTAAATATTTTTTTGAAGAATTAATTATACGTTTTTACTTTAATTATAACTCTAATAATCTTTCACCAATAGATCAGATGATCAAGTCGTTGGAAAACATGGATGATGGTTGCAGGTTCGATTTTTCAAGATTTAGCCTTGCATAAGTAGAGCGTAGGGAAAACATGGATGATGGTTCCACGTTCGATTCTCCAAAATTTAACTTTGCATAAATAGAGGGTAGGGAAAACATGGATGATGGTCGTAAGTTGATTCTCCAAGATTTAACCTTGCATAAATAGAAGATAACAGAAACAAAAATTATAATAATTTTTATTAAGACTTCGCTTCATAGATCCCACCACATATTTTGAATCGTTCAAATACAAGTATAACGAAGAAGCGCAGACACATTGACAGAGACATATGAAGACAGTATCCACCACCGAATGGAAAGCTCGAAGAAATTTCTACGGTCAGAAGTTGAAGACTTTTTCACTTGGACTTGTGTATGAGCTCCTTCACAATTCTTGCCATTACCCTTCCAAGACATTGGACAAATTCTCTGAGTACAGAAATTGTTTATATAAAAAATGTAATTGCGATGCATTGTTACACAGAATGAGATGGTTGAGAATGGAGGACATGGATTCAATCTGCGAGCAGGAAGAGCATCAGCTGAACAACTTGCCTGGGTTTCGCTTCCACCCCACAGGGGAAGAATTGGTGGCTTTCTATCTTCGCCGCAAGGTGGAGAAGAAGCTATTCAAATTCAGTCCAATCCAAGAGCTTGATTTGTATGCTTACGAGCCTTGGGACCTTCCTGTAAGAAATTGTTCATCGCAGATTTCTGTGTTATATTTGTTATGTTGTCTCTGTTTTCTTAAAAATAGTATTTTGAACGCAGGCCTGGATCTTAATGGAGGAGAAAGAGAGTGGTTCTTCTTTGTTAAGCCTCGTGGGCACAATGATGGAAGACCCAACAGAATTACTAAAGAAGATTTCTGGAAAGCCACTGGAACAGACAGGCCAGTTTATGCTCATTCTACTTCAACACCCATTGGGTTGAGGAAGACTCTGGTTTTTTACAGAGGCAGGGCTCTCAAAGGCCACAAGACTGATTGGATAATGAATGAATACAGACTTCATCCAGTAAGTACACTATTTTGTTTTTGTTTTTGGTTGTGGTGTTAATTACAATATAGAAACTGTTTATTTTTTTTCAAAGATTAGAATGTGTCGTTTAAGTCTATTTTTTCAACTATAACTTATTTCTGAATTATTGATCTTTTAAATTAAAACTGTGTTTGTTTTTATGAATCAACGTTTCGACTATAACATATTTCTTCTTATCAAATCGACTATAACTTATTTCTTCTTATGAAATTGCGAGGATGAGAGTGAGAGAGGAGAAGGTATGAGACTGTAGAGAGTCTACAGAAAGGCAAATTCTGTGAAGTCATTCGACCGTCGTCCCTCAGTCCAACATTTTGAAGAGAAAGATAACAGTAGTATTAGTAATTTGGGCCTTGATGTTCAGAGATCAGGCTCTTCTGAGTCAGGCAAAGCTCCTGCAAAGGAGCAGTTGCAGGCTGTTTTAAGGCACTCATTTCTAGATTGTGAGTATGGTGAGGATGGGAAGAGCATGGTCAAAAGTGCATGCAAACCAAAATTAGAATATGAAGTGTGTGGGACTGAAATTGAAGATTTTACCCACCTCAACTCCCTTGAAGCATGGTGGTGTTTGGATGTTAGCAAGTCAAATTTTTTGGATACCATTTGTACAAATGCAATTGCAGCTAACTATATATGAACATGTAAATGTTTGCCACACTCAGTCCCTCTGTTTAAGAGATTAGATTCTGTGATTTGAACTATAACCTGCAACTTGTAAACTGCAGTTTTTTATTATTTTGATGTGTGGATAAATATTGTTGACTACTTTATTATTTTGTTTTCACTAAAATCGAAATCCCTGTTCACTTTAACTCTTTCCTTGCTATCACTTTAAGTTAAGTCTCTTGTGCTTTGAGATTTTAATTCCTCTGTAGGTATAGTCTACTCCAAATCATTTGGGAGATGTAAGATAAGGATTGTAAACAATGTTTGAAGAAGCGTTTCTTTAGATGAAATTGGTATTTAGTGCTTATCAAAATGTGTGGATTAAATATATAAATTATTGATATATAAGATTAATAGGTTGTGAAAAGTTTAATAGTGTATTGGAAGGTGTTGATTGTTTGTGTGTGATAGTGGTTTAATTTCTCTGAATTTTTTTATCTTATCAATTATTATTAATTGAAATTGGGGTTGAGATTAAGAGTAGTAATCTTTGGAACTTTGACACTTCTCTCAAGCTATGATAGAGATAGTTGTCCATTTCCTTGATACATTTTAAAAAGAGATTAATAGTGTACATTAAAATTAAAATTTTCGCTTTTCAGTGTAGAAGACTTTTTTTGAAGTTATCTATTCACTTGTAGATTTTAAATGATGAGAAACAAGGTGAAACTATTACGATAAAAAACTTTCCATTTTGTATGTAAATCTAAAATTAATTTCTTAAGTCTAAAGATCCATATCCCTAGTATCATTTGGTATCCATTAGTCTCATTTAGCTTCATTTGCATACTATACCCTTTGGTGATAAGGTCATTATCATCCTTGCCTTGCCATTTTGCAACCTTATATATCCCAAAATCACAAAAAAATACCATATTGTCATACCTTCTTACATTACCATCTTGCATTATCATCCCCAAATTGAAAATCTTACATGGTTGAAACAAGATCACAATGAAAAGAAAGGACATGGATTCTTCAAATGGCCTCTTTTCTAGTCATGACACAAACTTTGGATCAAATTCAAACCACTCTCCAACAACACAAATGGAAACACCTCAAAGAGAATCACCAAATCCATTTGATAATCTTACATTAGGTGAGGTCAACAAACGCATAACTCCTGAAGAGGTTGAAATCACAACATCCAAGAATTATACGCATTGCTGATAAGCTTGTTAGTGTTGATCCTAGTAATAATTTCTTTTATGCACTAGCAAAGAAAGGTGTCAAACTCCCTCTTGGTTTTGATGTCTCTACAATTGTGGATGGAGCTACACATGCAATAAACCAAGGTTTCACCCAAAACACATTCTCACTAGGAATGCAATCCTCATCACAAATGTTCACTAGCCTACCACTTGGGACAACAACACATATGATAACGAATGTATGCATTCCTAACACACCCACATTTGGAAACAAGAGAACTCATGCAACAACACGAGGACAAAATTTTACATGTGGTTCATCATCAAGTTTCATGGTATGACATTCAAAAATCCTCAATTTCAAAATACAAATCAAGGTTCCACGCCTCAAAATCAACCAAACAAAACAAGGAGGATTCATATTGTTCCATGCAAAATGCCAAATCAATTTCAAAACGCCAATCAAGGACCCATACCTCAATTTCTAAACACAAGTCAAGGTCCTACACCTCAATTTCAAAACGCAAGTCAAGGTCCTACACCTTTACTTCAAAACACAAGTCAAGGTCCCACGCCTCAATTTCAAAATACAAATCAAGGTGGACAAAATTTCAATTTCAAAGTGTTAATCAAGGTCCATCTCCTCAATTTCAAAATTTCACACCAAACACAAACATGACCTTTGGGACAAATTTGAATACCAATTTCATTCCAAAATAAACTAACACCAATATAACATTTACACATCAATATTAGTGTGATCGACAACGTAGTATGAGCTAGCTACACTTGATCCATGAGGATTTTAAGTATAATTAAGCCACTATGCATCAGTCCAATAAGATCATTCAATGTAAAAATAAATCAAGAATCCATTAAAACTAACATATTAAAATACGAAAGCTCCAAAAACACCTATTCTAATCCATTGAAACTTATCCTATTGGAGGAGTGGTGTCACATTGATGTGGAATGACAACCCTTTCCCAATCCTGTGGATAGATGAGCTTGTTTCGATCGATTCTATTGAAGAGAATCAGCAAAACCGATGATAGATGTATATGATAACATAATTTAAAAACTAAATTAACATGGTGAGAGCTATTTTAACATGATCTATACTAAGATAATCGATATGGGTGTATGTAAATCTATTCTAATTGGAGTTTAAGCTAGAAAGATTTAAAACCCTAATTACCAAACATGCTAAATGGATGCATCTATGTTACCATGGAAGCCATTAATGGAAGCTAAGCTAATATGATGCAATGAATTAACCTAAAATGCTTTCTAAAACATGAAATATGAGTGCAAGATGAGAGTGATTTTAACAACATAAGTTTTTCTCTTAAAAGGTGGATCCATTTATCTCCAAATAGTGACCTATTTATAAGAGGAAAAATGAGAAATGAAGGGCTAAAATTGAAAAATTTAATCAATGGTCAAAATGGAAGGAAAATGGAGGCATGGATCATGGATTCCCATCAAGGGTTGAGGATGCAAGATGACATTTAATCAAGGGCTTACATTCATCCAAACAAACACATTTTCCAAACTTGCTCAAGAAGTTTATTGAAAGTTTGTTTCAGAAAGGAATATTCCCTTTTTCAAATGAGTGAAGAAAGAGAATATTCTCATGGGTGAGGAAAATTAGATATTTAGTTAATTAAAACCAAATTAAATTGTGCAAAGGAGAAGGAATATTCCCTTTTTGGAGGAATGTACAAAGGAGGAATATTCCCTTGTGAGTGGGAGGATTAGATTTAATTAGTAATTTGATAATTAAAACAAAATTTCAATTATGCGAATTAGGGGAATTATATGATAAATTCATTAGATAAATAATTTAATGAAAAGGGGGATGTGATATGATATTTAATTAAATAGCTTAGGTTTATTTAATTAAATAAGAGGACTTAGGGATAAAATTAGATAGTTGATTTATCCAATTTAACAAGATGAAAGGTTAGTGCAAGAGGGGGTGAATTAACCTAATTAGGTCAATTAGATTAATAGATGAAAGTTATGTGGTTAATTAAATAGCTAGGATAATTTAATCAATCAAGCGAAAAGAGGATGGGTTTTAGGATGAAACAACGTTAGTATATCTGATTCGAGTGCATGATATCATTCAGGACATTTTAAGTGCCTATAATTAGTAAGGAAACCAAGGTCCCATGCCACAAAATGTCAATCCAAATCCAACATTTGATCACACCAATTTCATCATGCAAAATCAACTTAATACAACACCATCTTTTGCAGATACCTTGATGCAACAAATACAAACATGCAATTGGGGACCAACAAAAAGACTTATTCTATGGAGGAATTGTGTCCCTATACATTTGGTAGAAATCTATACATGCCACCCTTTCCCCCTCATTTCACTGCACCGAACTTTAACAAGTATAAAGTGCAAGGGGATCAGTAGAACACATACAAAAATTTAACACAACATATATGGACATCACTTTTGAGCCTACATATTTGATGAGACTATTACCATGAAGTCTCACTGGATAGTCTCTAGAATGGTTTGCACATCTTCCTCTTGGGATTCGAACATGGGGTGACTTGGCTAACAGATTCACTAATCACTTTTCCTATAACATAGAAAGTGATATGACTCTCGCAAAACTATGCATGACTAAATAAGATGAAGGAGAGTCACTCACATCATTTTAGCAAAGATGGTGAAGTATGGCTAGCAAGTGTCCTTGTCACATCCCCGAGAAACAATTATTCCCCATGTTTGTGGAAAACCTTAACGTATGATTAATGACTCAACTCCAAATACAATATTGGACAACCTTTGAGGATATCATTGAAAAAGGTGTCTTTATTGAGAAGGATCTTGTAGAAAAAGGACAAGTCAAAGTTTCCAAATAAACCAAAAAAGCTAATAATGACAAAGGAAAATTTTGGTCCCGAAACAAGAATATCACTAATGATGGAGTTGTTGATGCAAAAGTAGTAAACAAAGGTCACCCTACCATTTACCTTAAAGATCCTTCCACATCAAACTCATCAAACACCCAAACACAAAGTCAAGATCAAACATTGAGTGTAGTTCTAAAGAACCAACAACGCAAAGGACCTCCAAGCACTAAGAGAACATACACCCCCTTGGGTGAACCCATCAAATCGACCTTCTTTAAAGAAAATTTTACAATCTAATGTCATTCAGCTTTTGGACATCAATAACTATGAACCAACATTGGTCAAACCTAACTAGTGAAATGAAAAATAATGTTGTGTTCATACCATCATAGAAAAGGACATAAAACATCTTCATGTTGGAAACACAAAAATCTCATTCAGGATCGCATTGAACAAGGAGACATTTAAATAGATAATTCACAAGGTACAACCAATGCTAATCATAAAATATTCAAAACTCCCTTGCAAGATCATGACAAAGAAAAATCCTCTAGTTCAGGGAATAATAATAATTCCAATTATAATTGTGTCGCACATGATTATATCGATAACCATATATGAGCCTTTGATGATCATGTTGCCACCATCACCGTTAATAAAAAAAGTTTAGAATGCATTGTCACTGCCCACAAAGCCAACATAACTCTACAAGGAGCTACCTCTAATCCATAACTGAAAATTCAATACAACCTCCTTGATCATCTGGGAAATATAGTCACATAGATATCCATCCTTGAACTGCTTCACATTTGCCTAGAGAACAAAGTCATTCTAGAAAAATCCTTGCAAGAAACATATGTCCCTTTTGACCTAAATGTCAACCAATTTCAGGCCATGATCTAGGATCTATAGCTACACCATACCACATCACCTTTTCCGAACAAAACCTTTCCACAGAAAAGCCAAATCACAAATTTGATCCACTACACTTGAATTTTTCATTAATAAACACAAAATCAAATGAGTGTTGGTAGAAGGTGGAGCGGGTTTGAATATATGCACACTAAAATTGATCACAACATTGGGATTCTCTAAGGCTTGCATAGATCGATCTAAGACAATTATTATCAAAGCTTATGATGATAATGAGCACTCATTTGAAGGAGTAATTTCACTTCCTGTAAGGGTTGGCCCTACTATACAGAACACAATGTTTCATGTCTTGGATATGGATTTACACTATAACCTTCTCCTTGGTCACCCATGGATTCATGGTATGAGATCCATACCGTCCACATATCACCAATGCCTCAAGTTCCCCTATAATGGCACTAAAATTACCATTCCAGGTGATCCTGATCATTTTTAGCATTGCACTAACTTAAGAGGAACCAAAGAGTATCAAGTGCAGGCATCAATTGAGAGGATTCATCTTCCATGTTTCACCCCACTACATCAATCCATCTGACCTTGTCAAATGATCCACTCCATTTACCACTCCTTCTAAAACCAAGGTCCAGATCCATGACATGGGATGTGGCAACTATCATATGGATAGTACATTTTGTGATGAGAAGTCATCCACAGGAGAAAATGTTAATGCTGCTAAGGACATCCAAACTCTTAAGAACGATGTTGAGTCAACTTCATATGGCCATTCTTGGATTGAAACCTTTTGGGATCCTGATGATACCTTCATCTTCACCATATCCGCTCATGATCCTATGGAGAATGTTCATGATCATCCCTCTCCATCTAATGATTATTTTCCTTCCACTCCATCTTCTGAGCTATCATCTATCCATTTCAACCTCCTAGGTTAGGATATGCATGATCCCCTACTATTGCCTCTACTGAGTCTTCTTGCCAACTCATTAAGGATGTGTAAGCTTCCTTTAATGTTAACAATACTGAAAAGGATAGTCCTAAATAATCTATTGAGTGCATCACCAAGCTTTTTTATGAGTCACATATTCCTACCATCTCATCTAACTCACCCATCCCACCCACATCCATCCACCTCATAAACATGGATCAACAAGTGTCACTTCAAGAAAATAACAAGGATATAACTCAAGAATCAAAGGTGAAAGTTCCTTTTATAACTGGAGATCCAGAATCAAAAGAAAGAATGCAAAGAAAGAAAGATCAAGAAAATTTCTTTAGTCAAAATCAAAACTATTGGACAAATCAAAGATAAAAATAAAATTCAAGAATGAAAGTACGAAAAATTATGCATCTTCATCAAAATTAATTGGGATAATCTATCAAAAGAATAAAAGTAAGAAAGAACTAATCTTCAACTATGTCTCTTCATAAAAAATAACTAGGGGCATTTATCAAAGCAAAATGTCAAGAAGATCTTGTTGATCCAAAGTCTCTATTTTCATCCTCTTCACTCAATCCATACATTCTACCAAGTCCATTCATATCCACACACCCATCATATCATTCCATCTTCCTTGGTGATGTTCTTTGATGGACCTTTGATGACGAACCCTTCACGTGCTATAACTAATTGATTGCCCAAACTCCTTTTCATGTGAAGCCTAATGGCCCATGTAGTGTGCACGTTAGGAATCATACCCTAGCCCTCTTTATTTGCCACATCAGTCATTCTTTGTATCCATCATTCCCACCCTTCATTCAACATCTGATCCTTTCATCTGGCATGGTCACACATATATGAGCCCAATTGGTTGGGTGCCTACATCATCACAACAACATATGGGTATGATGATTACTAGTTGTCTACTCCTGAAGGTGAGCTACTGCCTAAGGCCATCAACAACATGCATCTGCATAGATATTACGCCTAGCTTCCAGAGAATCCCATTAAAAGTCAAAAATAAAAAATAAAAAATAAAAAAATTCAAAAAATTCAAAAATAGTCACCCCAATGTAAACCTGGAAAATAGGTGTCTTGGTGACAACAAAAAAGTTTAAAAAATGCAAAAAAAAAAAAATAGTAAAGAGAAATAATTCATCCAATAGTGAAAACCACTTCGATGACGCTTTGGATAAGTACCATGGTGAAAACCTAGCAAATAGACGCCATGTGTAGTCAGTCTTTACTCCTCCACCTACCATCATTCTATCTCATTTTTCCACTCCCACCCTTCCTACATATATCATTCATCCATAATAAAGCTTTGTCATCCTTCTCATGGCTTGAGAATCATTGGCACTTAGCATCCTTCACCTTTCATATCCATTGGCATCCATTCGCCTGTTCACTCATAATATCTTGGTCTTATACCTGACTGGGGTAAATTGCTTGACTTACGTCTTCATGGGATCCTAAACACAAAATCAACCTTTAAAACATCAAAATCCAAAAAAAAAAATCAGAAAACATCAAAATTCAAAAAAATTAGAAAACATTCAAAATCCAAAAAACTTAATAAAAATTCAAAATCCAAAAAATATCAAAATTCAAAAAAATCAAAAAACATTCAAAATCCAAAAAAAAATCATAAAACCTTCAAAAATATAAAAACAATCATGCAAAGCATCAAAAACTCCAATAACAAAGTCAGAGTCAGAGTTAGAGTCAAAGTCTATGTCAGTCCAAGTCTAGTTGAACTATGTTGTCTCTGTGCACTGCTATGTAGGCAAGGCCATCTTTTGATGATCCCTCGAGGAACTAGGTCAGTCCCTTAGGGTTTTGTTGATTTGAATTAATCATGATTTTCATCTTATTGCTAAGTCATTTTTGGTCCAATTCAGTCGAACTACGACGTCTTTGTGTGTATAACGTAGATAAGGCCATCCTTTGATGAGCCCCCGAGGCACTAGGTCAGTACTTCAGGGTTTATCGAGTCTATCTTGGTCTATCATCTTTGGTCCTATAATAAGTTGTCCCTTGCTAATAAAAACATTTCAGATACAAGAAAATAGATATTTATTTACCAAATCTTGAATCAATAGATCAACATCTAACTGGTCTTCAATCCAAACAGATCAATTACCTAATCATCAATCTTGGTCAACTCAATAGTCTTATCATTTGATTTTATTTGGGAGACATCCTTCCTGAATTTGGTCATTTGTCAACCTTATCATTTTCCTTATACATGATATTTCTTTCCTGAAACTAAGCATGGTCAATCAATTTTGTTAATTAGTCAAACCTATCAATTAGTCAATTTGGTCAATTAATCAATCAATCTTGTCAATTGGTCAATCCTATCAGTCATCAATCTAGTCAATCACTTTGGTCAAACAATCAATCTTGGTAAAATAATTAATCTTGTCAATCAATCTATCTGGTCAAATAATCAAGATCAATCAGTCATTATCAATCGATCAACCTTGTTAATCAATATATCAGTTAAACTTATCAATCAACCCCATCAATCCTATCAAATAAATTCTGGCAACTGATCTAAATGGTTGTTGACTTTGTTGGTCTAGTTGGTCTTATCTTTTTTATTTGTCTTTGGTCATGTTACTAGCCACCTCAAGGATGTCCCACGAAGTATTTAGAGGAGCAATGATGGATCATGGCCTCTTTTCTTTTTTATTCCTGCTTGTGGTTTGTCTTGACAAAAGACTAGGGCAACTTTGTCCTTATTATGAGTCAAGACTTTCCTTGTTTGTTGAGTGTCTATTTTTCGCAAAGGGATAACATTGCATACCTTGATCTATGTCATACCATGATGTTTATTGTCCATTTTCTATAATTTTGTCGCCCAATGATGATAAACATGCAAGTTGACATCTATTAAGCAAGAATATCAATCCCTCTTCAATAATCTAACTTCATGCTAACATTTTACTCTCACTAAAATTTATTTTCATCAACCCTTGCATTATCCACCATCATATTTTCTTATCGGAATAATTCTTCAAAAATTTCGGAACTCTTCCAAAATTTGAAATTTTTTTGAGGGGGCATAGGTCTATCCCGTCTTCACCAACGCATATTTTGAGCTGAATTTTCCCATTTGTTCTTTGATATAACATTCATACGACTTCACATTGTATCAAAGAGGGGAAAAATGTAGATACTAAAAATTGTCCTAAGCCCATGAACCTTATTTTTCACCATCAATTTCCCTTCTTCCCCTGCATAATTAAATAATTATAATTATTTAATTATGGTTTAAAGTCATATTTCTTCTATTAATTAATTAATTCACTTTTCCCTTTTATTCTTCCTTTTTATTTATTTAATTACATCACTAATATTCCTTTCTCTCTATAATTAAATAAATTCTTATTTATTTTCACTTTTCTACTATAATTAAATAATAATTATTAATTTAATTATTCATTAGCCTTTTCTTCTCTATTTATTTAATTATTTCCTGTTTTTCCTTCCATTACTAAATAATTATTTTAATTATTTAGTAACTTATCTTTTTCCTCCACTTTTTAATGAGATAACTGTTTTCAATTTTTTTTTTTATAAGTCAGTTTTTCCCTCCACTATTAAATAATAATATATTTTTTTATAAAAGTGGCTGAGCCACTGAAATTTTATTTATTAAAAGAAAGTAGCAGTACATAAAACTCGGTCCTGATAACGGGAGAGCCCAAATTGAACTAAATAGTATGAAAGGAATACTTGAATCCCAACCATTATGGAGCCCAAAAAGAAAGATTTTGACCACCCACCAACCTCCAGTCTAGTTTTAACCTAGACAAGTATGTTGTGCCCAACATTAGCAAAATGGGCAAATAAAACTTATTACATATCTTCCAAACCATAACTGGAAGAGGAGCCTACTTGAAAATATAAAAGAGGCACGTAATTGCCCTTAGGAGAGTCATCCTCAGATTTTTGAAGAAGCTCTTAGTTTCTTTGGATGCATTGATCTCGAAGCCGAGTCAAACAAGAAGTGTAATGCTAGAAAAACATTAACACTAGCCGCTAGAATCTCTAGAGGAACTTTTTCATGCAAATCATTGCAATCTAGCACTACTCTATCAAAATCATCACATGTAATACCTGACCTGAGAGTAAACAACAAGTCTCCACAAAAATTGTTAGAAATCATATCAAAATGAGTAATGAAACCACCAATAGGAAAAATACTACATGAAAATTATATTTATCCAAAGCTTCACGAAGCTCCTGATCAAAAAGTAAATTTGGTTGAGAAAATTTTGAAGCAATAACAATAACCAAATTTGCATCCAACAGTATGTCCATACAAATAGTGAAAAAATGAGAAAGAACTTCATGGAAGGTGGCATTGCCATTGTCCTGCAGCCAATGAGAGACCACCACCTTTTTGCAAGCTAGATAGAAATTTGTGTCATCCAGAAGAAAAACTCTACCTAGCTTCTCATGATCAAATGGGTGGGGATCACTAAATTCTTTTCCTTTTGGTGATAATGAAACATGATACCAATCGTTGACATAATTTAAAGACATTGCACCATGAATAGATCTTAGAAAATTTCACATTGGACCGCCCCAAAAATAAATTCATTTCATTCCATTTATACCCGACCTCTAACAAAAGAAATAAAAAGCTTAACACATGTGAAGAGCCTTTGCAGTCAGCTTCACATAGGTATGAATTTTTAATAATTAAGAGATATCCATGATCATATAAGAAAATGATTTCTAGAGATTTGGCCACAGCCACATACGTGAGGGACTTGACAGGAGAGCATGAAAAACCCTGATCATTCTCTATCATGATGGTGAACAAAAAGAAAAATGGATGCGAAGGACAAAAAATAATAAAGCTTACTCACTTCTCCAAAATTTGGGAGTCGAAACACTAAAGGAAATGATTACTCTAAAAATTGAAAGGAGTGCCAAAGCATATCGAGATCAAATCATCCCATTTAGAGGAGGTACTGGTGAGTGATGCATTTAAGTTCATGAAAGGGCAGTCACATCACTGATCCAATCATTTATTAATCCAGACAGGAAATGATTACTTTTAGTGGGAACTACTGTGATAGAGAATTACTAAGCATGCTGACAAAAATTATCAAACCTGCCAAAGCTTGCAAGATTATTAAAACCTAATAAATGGTTATTGTTTGAATAAGGTGGGTTATCATTATCCTCATATTCTTTATAGGGCCAAGCTTCATCAATTGCTTTGTTTGCAAGGAAATCTGCTACATGATTTGCCTCCCTATAGCAATGAGAAAATGTGTAATTATTAAAATGAGATAATTGTAGGACTTTATCCAGTAGATATTGTAACTGCCAAACATGAGATCTTTTTCTAGTGACTGAATTGAATATTACCATGGAATCCCCTTCCACTGAAATTTCCTTAATTCATAAGGAACGAGCAAGATCTAGTCCAAAACTGAGAGCCTCTAGTTCAGCCTTGTTATTTGACCCATCGAAGAGCATTTTGCAAGCTACTTTTAATATCTTTGCTTTTGAGTTTGTTATTACAATTCCTATCCCCGATTTTCTAGGGTTACCCCTAGAAGCCCCATCATAGTTTAGTTTGAAAATTTTTATAGGGGGGTCCACCTTGCATCCATTCTTGCTTTGTGTTTGTCAACCTTGTTTGTAATAGAGCCATGGAAAGGGAAGGATTTGATTAAGAACCAGGAAGACAATATATAATTATCCCAGGAGGTGAAAGTTTTTAAATTATTAATATGCTTGAGGGTATCGGATTTTTTTGTTTCTGATATTGCTTTCTCTAGTTTAAACAACACCTCTTCCAGAGACGAGGGTTTATCTTCGAAGATTCTATTATTTCTCTCATTCCAGATATTCCAAAGCAGCAAAGAAGGGGAGATCACCCAGAGACAAGAGAAAAAGGAGGACCTAAAGTAGAGGGGCCAATATTTAAAGTGTGAAGCAAGAGAGGGACCAATCACATAATGCCAATGTATTTTCTAAAATAGCCAATACCGGCATTGAGAAGCAAAAGGGAAATGCAAAAATAGATGATCAACAGATTCAAGGAAGTAACCACGGAAAACACAAGGGAAGGCAGCCATAATGCCCAATTTTTCCATCCTAGCCCCCATGAGTGCTCTATCTTGAAAGGAAACCCAAGCAAAAGCTCCTACCTTCGCTAAGTAAGCATCACTTAAAAAAATAGGAGTGGGGAATTATGAATTGGATTGAGCAAATATGAGAGACTTATACCCCTCTTTGATAGTGTAGTCTCCAGACTTTGATTTGGTCCAAATTAGGATGTCTTCCTTTTTCGAGTAGACTATCCATCTTTTCTCTATTTCTTTGTTGAAAGCTTCTTTAAGATCGGGAGGAAAAGGAAAGGAATCAATAGATTTCCATTTGATTTAAGGGGTCAAACCAGAATGATCCACTATAAAGTAGTCTACTGTTTTTGATCCCCAGAGATTTTTGAGAATTGGAATCAAGGGGTCCCAATCTCTAATATTAGTCATAGCAATGTAACCGTTCCAAACATCCTCTCAGAATTTTTCTTTCTGACCATTATGAATTAACCAAGAAAGGTGGGGAAGGATAACTTAACGACAAGAGGAGATGAAATTACAAACAACACAACCTTTTGGAAGGGTGGAGGTAGTAAAAATGCACTCCCTTGGTTGAGAGTTTAAATATTTGACGAACATAATTTTTCCCCATCTTGAGTTTGGAGATTGGTAAAGTCTCCAAGTAAGTTTTGCACCTAGGGCTAGGTTTTGAAGTTTTGTATTTCGTAACCTAGTCATGCCTTTCTCTTTTGTTAGGCACACATTTTCCCATGCTATTAGGGGGATTTTTGCTTTACCTGCAACATTATCATTCCACATAAAGGATCGAAGAGCTGATTTTAGATGATTTAAAGTGGCGACTGAAGCTTTAAGCACAAAGAAAAGATAGATTGGAATTGCATTTAAGACTGATTTGATCATCTGAATTTTACCTTCAAAGGATAGCCACGTGTGTTTCCAAGAAAGAATTATTCTTGCAATTGAAGAGATTTCTTTATCCCAAAAAGACAGTAATCCTTTCCTAAAAAATAAAGAGATGCCAAGATATGAACAAGGAAGAGAGCCAACAAAAAATCCCCAAACCATTTTTAATTTGTCTTCAATGATAGGAGGAACATTTAATAAAAACAACTTTGATTTTACAAGGTTGATCTTCTGGCCAGAAGCCATACAATATTTTGTTAAGATGCTTTTGATAATATTAGCCTCAAGGATTGAAGCATGACCGTACAATAAAGTGTCATTTGCGAAGAGGCCATGTGTTTGAACATCCTGCCAGTTGGGTATATATATGCCTTGCCAAATATTTTCTTGATTAGCTAGTTTTATTGCTCTACTCAACCCTTCTGCCATTAGGATGAACAAAAAAGGGGATATAGGGTCCCCTTGTCTTATCCTCCTAGAAGAGGAGAAGAAGCCAGAATGGGAGCCATTGATCATAACTAATTTTTTTTTTGTCGAGATACGAGAGTAGATCCATTTTATCCATTTTTCCACAAAACCAAATTTGCGAAGAACAGCAAGAAGGAAGCCCTAATTTACCCTATCGTATGCTTTTAACATATCCAATATTAAGATCATTGTCAAGGATTTGAGGTGAGAAATGCAATGCAATATTTCATGAGCTATGATTGCACCATCAATAGTCTCCTTGCCTAGGATGAAACTGCCTTGTTCTTCTGATATTATAGGGGGGATTATCCTTGCAAGGCAGATAGAGATTTCCTTAGTGAAGATTTTATAGAGAGTGTTACATAAGGAGATAGGTCTAAAATCTGCAAAAATTGAGGGAGATTCTATTTTTGGAATGATTGTTATGAAGGTTGTATTGAGTTATTTTAGAATAGTCATGTTCCACCTTGATTCCTCAAGAGCTCTTAGGACATCCTCTCCAATAAACTCCCAACATTTTTGGAAGAATAAGGTTGTAAAGCCATCAAGGCCCAAAGCCTTTTCTGGAGGCATTTCAAAAACTGTTGCCTTTAGTTCCTCCATGGAGAAGGGGGCCATTAGCATTTCATTATCCTCCTGAGACAAGAGAGCAGGAAGGGAATCCAAGATAGAATTGTTCATATCCGAAGGTTCTATCAAGAGGAGGTTTTTAAAGAAAGAGGAGGCTTCTCTTGCAATTTATTTTTCCTCTACGAGTAGAGTGCCTAACTCATCTTTAATTAATGTAATTATGTTTAGTTTCCTCTTGGACTTAGTTGAGGCATGAAAGTATTTAGTGTTTCTATCACCTTCTGCAAGCCAAATATCTCAAGATTTTTGCCTCTGATAACATTCTTCACGAAGAAGGACTTCATCTAGTTTAAATTCTAGGGATTTTTGTGAATTGAAAGAATCTAAACTCAGTCCATGCGTTAGAATATATGATCATTGAGGGTTTCTAATTTTGATTGGAGTCTGATTTTTCCTCAAAAATGTTCTTAAAATGAGAGATATTCCAATATTTTATTTTGCTTTTAAGGAAGATTAGCTTCTTGACCAGTTGGAACATACGAGAGCCAACAAAGTAAGGTGAGTTCTCCCACCAAAATTTAAACATTGGTATGAAATTAGAATCTCGTAGCCCCATGGGTTCAAATTTGAAGGGGGTCTTGTTAGGGGCCTGATCTTCTAGTATTGATGAGAATTGGGAAACGGTCTGAGCCCAGATATCCCAGGATTGAAGAATAGACATAATAATCAGAATCAAGCCAATTCGAAGATAGTAGAAAATGGTCAAGCCTTTCGACTATTTGGTAGAAGTCTTTCCTTTTGTTAGACCAAGTTCAAATACTCCATTTTGAGGTTTACTATCAATGAGGTGATTGGCTTCTATAAAACCTTTAAAATCTTTCATTGCACTTTTGTTAGGAGTAATACCACCCTATTTTTCTGATTCATCCATTATTGTATTAAAATCACCCCCAATTAATAACATAGATTCTTCAACCGCTTGAGAGATCAAAGATAAGAATGCTCAAAGTTTTTATTTCTCTACCAAATTTGTTGGGCCATAAACATTAACCATCCAAAAATTTACCTCAGAGACATTGCTCTTCACTAGTGCCAGTGACCAGTGAGATGAGGAAGACAACACTATTAAGTGAGAATTTTCCTCCTTCCACAAAAAAGATAGGCCCCCAGAAGCCCCTACTGAAGGGGAGCTAGAAAATTTCCATTGGGACCAATGTGAAAAGAGGAATTTTCTCGACTCTGAATTCAATTTTGTTTCCTGAAGCATAGCTATATCAAATTCTGCAACCTCTAGTTGATGCCTAATTAGGCATCGCTTGTTAGGACCCCCATTCTCCTCGAGGGGGGGACTCTTATCCCCTCTTCCTTTGAGAGTTTTGGAGGGATTTCTTCCCGACAGACATCTCTAACTGCAAATTTATTTTTGTGGCCCCTAATCGTGTCATGGGAGGGCTGAAAGATTTTTTCTTCTTGGCTGGAGAGAAAAGAGTAGTTTGTATGTCAGCGTCAATCTCTTGTTGGAATTGCACAACTTTCAGTTTGTGTCCTCCCTTCCTTGGCATTGATGAGGGAGGGTTTAATGAAAGTGGTGATTGAGAAATTAGGGGATTTACCCTAGAGGGAGAGATTTGAGCTTCATTATCCAAAAGAACTGCTTTAGGATCCTTATCTAGCGAGATTGCCTCAAAAGGATTTTGTGAGAGGGGGATATGAAACCTTTTTCAATTTGCAAAAGATCTGTGTCTATCACAGTTAGTACTCGATCTTGGGATTCTTTGGAAAAATTTATATTCAAGATGATTCGATTATTCTCTGAACTTTTTCAATCAGGTGTTGATCCATTAAAGTATTATTTAAATATTGTTTTCCCTTTATTGGTGATCTGATAACCCCTTAAGGTATTTGGTGGAGTTAACCTTCTCAGGTGAATTGGGAATAACATTGAGAGGTCGCTCATGTTGAAAATGAGGCAAAGATGACTTATCTAGAAAGTCATTTTTTACTTCTTCCATGGGCTCTAAGGCTTTTGTGAAATGGAAAGAAGGGGGGTCCGAGTTTTGGAGATCCTCGAGCTTAGAGGGATCCCTAGTCTTTGAGGGAACAACTAACTCGTTTGTAGCCATTTCAGAGGCTAAAAGGGGAGAAGTTGAGACCAGTAAATTTGCAATAGAGTTAATGACCCCTGAGAGAGAAGGCTTTTGGACGGATTTGAGTTTCTCCAGACTCCCCACACCATCTTTTGATGGAGAGATCTTTAGCTTTTTGAAGAGGGGGCCATCTATCTCTATTGTAGCTTTTTCAAATCCATCGAGCACCCTTTGAATATCCTGCCTCCAAATACCATCAAGAGACTTAAGATTGCAAAATTTTGGCAAGGATGAATTAGGGTTTATAATGGCACAAATTTTGATACAAAACAAACCCTCGACAATAGTGGTGTCCGATTGCAAAAAAATTCCAAACAAATTTCCTATCATTTCTATTATCTTTGGGTTCATAAATTCCAATGGAATGTTTAGAAGATTAAACCAAGCCAGAACTTCCCCACTCAAATATTGGGAGGTTTGAAAGAAGGGGAGCCAGGGGTATATAAAAATTAAATTTTTCCCCACCCAACAAAATTTTCTCTCTAATACCTTATTTTTTGCTTTTAGAGAATCCAAAACCAGAACGAAAGTATTCAAAGAAAGAACCTGGAAATAAAGAGTTCCATACCAGTGAGAATATACAAATTTATGAAGTTTGGAAAGGGATAAACCCTTGCCCCAAACCTGGAGGAACACAAAAAATCCATGAAGATCTTGCGTTTTTTATTCAAAGGTTGATTTTTCACATGAATGCAAGGTACTAGAACCCACACCTTTTCAATGGATCAGTGCACCTTGTTTAATTTTGGCTCTAATCCACCCAAGTCCCTTGCACTTTTTTGCTTCTATGTGTTCTTTGTTGGATCGTGCCAGCTTGGGGAAGCTCGATATGCTTCTTCCTCCCAAATCCCCTCATGCAGAAACCCTGAGCCATGCTCAATAGTGACCATTTTCAGCTGCCTTGAGTCATTTGCCCTTAGATTTATCTTTTTTCGATCATTTAGAGAAGCCCTAGAGCGTGGATCTTTCCCTTTGCCTCTCAAGTCCTGCTCAGGAGGGAAAACCCTAGTTTTAGCAACATGGTCCTTTCCCCCTGTTCGGCCTTTCACACGGGTTGGCGACCTTCTTGGGTTTTGAAAGCCCCTAAAGTACTCTAATTAGAGCTGTCTTTTGCTTGATTTGATCCTTTTTAATTTCAATGTCATTTTTTTCCTCCAAAGACTGAGCAGAGGGTGCCATATCCACCCACTTCCCACCATGAAAAACCCATTGAGGAATATGGTTTGTGTCACCTTTTAGTGTCGATGGCAGAGGATCTCCCAGAACCTCATCACCCTAGCATCTGTGCTCTCCCTCTATATCCAAATTCCCTTGTTGAATCTCGGCTTGAACTCCAAAAACCCTTTTGCTCGCTCCATTGATTCAATTTTTATTTTTCTTAATTTTTGTATTAAATAATTATTTTGATTATTTAGTAACTTATCTTTTTCCTCCAGTTTTTAATGAGATAATTATTTCCAATTATTTTAAAAATTCAATTTTTTTCCCTCTTCTTCTATAATTAAATAATCTTTTTTTTTTAATCATTTGTTTTCTCTCTTAAATTAAATATTTTTATAATTATTTTAAAATTTACTCTTTTTCCATGTCAATCTTCTTTCTTATCTCAATTAACCTCCACCCTTGATAAGGTTTTATTGCCTTTTAATCTCTACCATCCATCATTAACTAAACCTTATTTTTTCCCTAACCCTATTTCCTTGCTTCTCAAAAGAAATCTCATCCATTGATCTTTGTCATTCAATGTTGGCCCTTCATTCAAATTTGGTTTTATATAAAAGAGACATGTCCTTGTCATTTCAAGGCTAACCACAACCACATTCTCCAAAGTTCTTGTTATCTTGTCCTTGTCATTTGCAGGTATTCAAGCACTTCAAAATATGAGGGCAAAGCTTTGCAACTTGAGAAAAAATGGAGGATCTAAACAAGGTAAATAATCAACTTTGATAGGGAAGTTTGCTATTTTATTTCATGTTGTGTGTTCTCTTCTATCATTTGTACTTTCTTGTTTGGATTTGGGATTTGGGCTTTGGGCTTTGATCTTATGTAGAGTGGTTGCTACTTGGTCTTAGTCTTCTATTCCTAGATTTTCCCTATCTTATAGTGCTTATGATTTATTCCTTTAAAAAAGGGTGCTTGTGCTCCAATTTGCAAAACTTGTAAAAATTTAATAGAATTATGTTTAAAGGAAATCTACGAGAGAAAATAGAATATAATATTTGTATATATAGTTATTATAACTTTTCGATAAAAATATATTAGTATAATAATTTTCTCATACTATACTATTCTAAATATTATTGTCTAATGGTTATATTAGAAACAAGTATTTGTGTCAGGAATGGATATTTATTTATTTAAGCATATATTTGGTATAAACATAGTCAATATCTATTTCGATGAAACATCCATTGTATTTCAACTTAAAAAGTAATCCAACAATTTTACATTAGTTATAGGCTTGAAAATTTGACCCTAAGTCTTGGACATACAAGTACAATGTCATTATAGCATCTTACTAAAACTAACTTATGGTTGATAACTTCATTTTTCAATATTTTTAATGAAATTAAAACTCATTATAGATTAGAATGTTTAATTTTTTAAATATATTTAAAAAAATCTAAACCTTTTTTTCTATGTATTACTTAATTTTTAAACATAAATTACATAAAATTGAAATAAAATATATTATTTTTTAATAAAAAAATATTTTTAAAAATATATATGACTAATCTAAATATCATTCTCTACATATTGAAAAGAATCATGTCACAATCATTTTACGTCAATTATATGGGTTGTACATGAAGGGTTTTAGAGGGATTTTATATTTTTACCTTAATCTCATTAAATAATTAATAACAAAAAAATATTTGATAAAAAATTATAAAAGAATTCAAAGCCAAACTTCAACATCATATACATCTATCCACAAAATATTTGAAAAATGCTCACGTACGATTTTTTAGGTAGTTCATACATGTACATGTTTTGGTCTCTAGCATAATTTTTTAGAAATGTTACTTTTGTACAGCCTTTATTTAACCAAATATTATCATCTAGATATTAGAATAAATTGCATATTTAAAGATTAGAAACAAAATCTTACATCTCATAATTCAATACCATATTAATATAATAAACTGTAATTTTTAGAGGAAAAAATACTTTTTATCCACATTGATATTGTAAATAAAATAAAGAAAAAATAAAGTAATTCTAAACAAAATAATTATCTTTATTTCCCTACAAAAGAATGAACATAAGACAAATCTAAGCTAATACAACCAATAAAATGAGTAGATTATCCAATCTAGAGAAATAATAAATACTAACTAATTTTAATAAATAAATAAAAGCTAAGATAAAGAAAATCCACATCTAAAGCTAAGTGCTTCTAACTAGAAAAAAGTAATGGTGGGGTTTACTTCATATTGAAGTTCCTCTAAGTTCTCTAGTGGCTTCTTCTATATGTACAACAAATTGAGGGTGTATTCTTAATGTAAGAGTGAACAAAGTAGGGAATTAAGCTATTGGGAACAAGTATGATCAAATATCTTTGATACGATTAGGTGTAGAGAAATCTTGGTAGAGTTTTAGTTATTTTTGGAAATCTCAACACACCTGTAAAATGATCAAATTTTTCTATTTTTTGAACAAAGATTGCTTGCTTGGATATGATAGAGATGATTATAGATCTAAATTGGAAAGGACTAAAAAAGAAACAAGAGAAATTTGTGTTTTGAGAACAATTCACACATGAAACTTAAAATTATGAATTTTTTTATTAGATTAACAGGGAAGGACCCTGATCCCATATAACAACTAAACACATGGTAGAAATAGTTTAGATAAATAGACTGAAAAAAAAAGACCAATCAAATAGAAAAACCAACAAAACTTAAACATTTCTCGCAAACCTTAAAAGATCAACCATGGGCATGCAAACCATATATAATATATTATCATCAAGGCTTGTAGGCCCCATAACCAAATAAAAAATATGTAGCAAACTAACATTAAATAAACAATCCACATTTCATAGATATAAGTCTACATAGTATCCATAACATAATAATAAGTCTTAATAAAAGTATTTAAAACAGTAACCAGTCGACCAAAAATCCCAAGAACCAAGCATCATTATTTCACAATGGAAATTAATTCCCAGTTATCCCCAATATGAGAGATAAACTCCCTCCAATTGATGTCCCCAACATTAGCAACATATTTCTCTTCCACCTACTTCCCTTTTTTCTTGGGTTGTTTCCTAATCTTAGTCTGCACCGACATAGTACCAACCATGTAGCTCATTTCATGAGGCCATCTATGACCTTCATGAAAGTTACAATAGCCCTTTCCATATCTTCCATCTTGACCTGTAAAAGATTAATTTATTTTTTCAAAACATCATTAGAAACATTGTTAACATCCTCTTTCAAGGCGACAAAAAAAATCTTTTAAGTTTCACCAGAGATGCCATCTCACCAACCTCATTAACTTCATCACCATCAACATAATCTTCCTCTTCCATCTTATTTTCCTCCTCGAAATCTTCCTCATCCCCTCCTTGATCACAATATTCCTCACTATCAATCCCTTCACTTTCCTCGTTGTTCATAGCTTCAAACTCCTCAATTAATGGGGGCTCCACTTTCTCAAGAGAAATATATTTACCTTTATCTTTATCCCCCTTCTTCATAGAAGAAAATTTAGCAAGACAAGCATATCTCCTCCCACCTCTATTAGACACACACAAACCCCTATCATTCTCAACCTTCTTGTCTCCTTCAATATCCTTAGTGATAGTGATTATATTTTAATTTTTAATTTTTCTTTGCACCAGCTTCTTAGTTTTAGGAGGTTCCAACATGAGAGGGCAATGTTTCCTCTTCTTGGGAGTAATCTTTAGTAGTTCCATTTCCAAAAATAGCTTAGCAGGTTTAGGCTTTGGACTCTTAAATTTTAAAGTCTCTTTTTTTATTCCAAAAGCATGGTCTTTTACAAAGGACAAGGGGCTGCAATCAATAGGCATGATCCTTACAAAGGACTTCCTAGGTTTTTGGCCTAAAGGAGGGTTAGCATTCTCCAAAGGGTTAACAATGTTCAAAGCAACATTCCTAAGAGGGATGACATGGCATAACATAGGAGGGTTTCCATGTAGGTTATTGACAAGCACATATTTATACAGGGCCATAATGAGACCTTGGTGCAAGGGAGGGGACACACCTTTTTGATGCTTTGTTGCAGGGAAGATAAAAGATATCTAAGGGATTATTTATTTTCTCATTGTGCCTAATATGATTAAGAATTGGAAAATGATATATGCATGCATAGTCATGTATCTTCCCCCATTGTGAAATAACACTTAACACATAGGCTTACCATACCATACATCGACAGAAGGTCGAGACAAGCATACCCATTCTGGAATATTTTAAGCTTCTCTCCTTCAACAAAGAGCCTATACACAAAAAAATGATATTATCTATTGATCTTCTTGACTATCTTCATGCCCTCATTAGCTAGACCCGTAGCCTCTAAAATCAGTTGTGCCATAACCTCGAAGTTGATAGCACCTATAGACACTCGACCTCCTCGCTAAGAATTAGTGAGTTTTGAGGTCAAAGTTTCATAGTAACCATGCATAGCCTAGAAGAAGGAAACCAACCCAACATTTTCAAGAAGCATCCATAACTCCACATTCTATTTCAAACTATCACAATTCATCGGTGTTGTCCTCTTCCTACGGCAACCCATTTTTATAGACTACATGTTGTTACTACCCTTATTTCTCCTCAAACACTTATTCATACACAGACCTAACACCCTAGCACTCATAAAGATAGCAATACCATCGTTATTCACCAAACATAAAATGCATCTTTTGTGAATAAAATTATGAAATTGTTAGTTTACACAAAATCATCACTTTTGATATTGTGGTCATGGCGAAAAAGCTTTATGTTAACCCCTTGTTATATAAAAGTGCAACACATTACCATACTTTAACCTAAATTTCCATTATCTTTCAATTACTACTAGTTGAATATTATTATTCAATATATCAAATTATTTGTAGCTTAATTGAAATTTTGTTGGTGTTGTGTATTTTAACTCTTAATTTAACACTATATGATGACTTTTTCCATTAACTAATCAATTTTATATCGTCTTTCACTATTATGCATTTGGCAATAATCACAAATAAATGCTCCAAAACTTCATCTCTTAAATAACATTATTATGTCGATAGACATAACCCTACAATGGCAACATGATGCCTATAGGAGGTTAGCATAATCCGTCACAAAAACAAACACATTTTAGAAACACAAACAAAAAACAAAACAAAAAATAATTTATAAAAATAAAAAAATGCTTTAATAATAATACATTTTTAATTAATAATATAATATATTATTAAAATGATTGTTTTTATAATATTAATTAAAAATGTACTATTATATATATTTATTTTATGGTCATTCATCAAGACAAATGAGCTCACAAATATACTTGCATTTCATGTCATCTTACTAATTAAGAAATGGAAAAATTCAGAAATCATTAAGAATCACATTTTACTCAATGTAAAACTTGTAACATCTTAAAAGAATGACGTGAAAAATATGCTCTAAATAGCTTTACACTTTAATTTACAACTCTTAACCAAAAAAAGTCATACAACAGTAATTCATACTCCCACCACTAGAAAAAATCAAAATTTATTAAAAAATCTCCCTTAAAAATATAACAAGAAATATAATCTTTAAAAAATCAATGGTGTGGAGACTACGATCTCTATCTCCCATCACGTCAAATGATAATGAGACAAAATAGACATACTTCAAGATTGGCAAAGACTATATATAATATTGTCTAGATTTTTGTGTGGCCTAATAGCCGTCAACTTAATATTCTGATTAGGGACATTTTTGTGGTAAATCATACTTGTTCTTATTTGTAATATAATTATAGTATTTATTCTCATGCAGTATGGGCCAAGATAGGTCAACAAGTTTACAGTTACATTATTTTTGGATTAAATTTTGAAGCATTAAATTTCATTTGAAATTTTATTTTTCTAATGTCTTTTGAACCATACCACATTAGTAAGGAAGGGCTAAATCTTAAAATAAGTATTCGTCAAGTTAAAAAAATGTAAAATATAATAAATTTAGATTCGTATGTAATTTCTTGGTAAAGTTTATAAAAGAAAATGAGAACTTCAACATAAAGATTTTAATTTGTATGCAATTTCTTGACAAAGTTCATAGAAGGAAATGTCTTCAACATAAAGATTTTAAATAGTAAGTAAGTTGAAATTTCAATTGTATTCGAATTAAAATTGAGAAAAACTCAAATATATATATATTTATTAGTTAAAGAGATGGAAATCTATTTATTTGACCCTTGCAAGTTGTAGTGATATGTGACTTATATCTAAAGAAAACGTTTATTAAGGTGTTAATTTCAATTTGACTAATTAATTATTTTTAAATGTTAATATAAATGAATAAAACAAAAAATCATTGACTATTCAACCATTAAATTGTTCACTATTTAAATATTTTTTTGAAGAATTAATTATTCCTTCTTACTTTAATTATAACTCTAATAATCCTTCACCAATAGATCAGATGGTCAAGTTGTTGGAAAACATGGATGATGGCAGGTTTGATTTTTCAAGATTTAGCCTTGCATAAGTAGAGGGTAGGGAAAACATGGATGATGGTTGCACGTTCGACTCTCCAAGATTTAGCTTTGCATAGGTAAATGGTAAGGAAAACATAGATGATGGTCACAGATTGATTCTCCAAGATTTAACCTCGCATAGATAAAAGGTAGCAGATGCAGACAGGAATTATAATAATTCTTATTAAGACTTTTCTTCGTAGATCCCGTCACATATTTTGAATTATTCAAATACAAGTATAACTCTCATTCACTATAAAAGTACAAAATACAAAAGACATGTTTTCTGTCACATCCATGACTGCGATGTTGCCACTTCCACGAAGAAGCGCAGACACATTGACAGAGGAATATGAAGACAGTATCCACCACAGAATGGAAAGCTCGAAGAAATTTCTACGGTCAGAAGTTGAAGACTTTTTCACTTGGACTTGTGTATGAGCTCCTTCACAATTCTTGCCATTACCCTTCCAGACATTGGAAAAATTCTCTGAGCACAGAAATTGGTTATATATAAAATGTAATTGGGATGCATTGTTACACAAAATTAGATAGTTCAGAATGGAGGAAATGGATTCAATCTGCGAGCAAGATGAGCATGAGCTGAAAAACTTGCCTGGGTTTCGCTTCCACCCCACAGAGGAAGAATTGGTGGCTTTCTATCTTCAGCGCAAGGTGGAGAAGAAGCTATTCAAATTCAGTCCTATCCAAGAGCTTGATTTGTATGCTTACGAGCCTTGGGACCTTCCTGGTAAGAAATTGTTCATCACAGATTTCTTTGATATATTTGTTATGTTGTCTCTGTTTTCTTAAAAATGGTATTTTTAATTCAGGCCTGGATCTCAATGGAGGAGAAAGAGAGTGGTTCTTCTTTGTTAAGCCTCGTGGGCACAATGATGGGAGACCCAACAGAATTACTAAAGAAGGCTTCTGGAAAGCCACTGGAACAGACAGGCCAGTTTATGCTCATTCTTTTTCAACACCCATTGGGTTGAGGAAGACTCTGGTTTTTTACAGAGGAAGGGCTCTCAAAGGCCACAAGACTGATTGGATAATGAATGAATACAGACTTCATCCAGTAAGTACACAATTTTATTTTATTTTGGTTGTGGTGTTAATTACGATACAGAGATTGTTTATCTTTCTCTAATACGTTAAATAAGTCAAAGTTTAGAATGTGTTGTTTAAGCTTTTTTTTATTAAAACTTATTTCTGAATTATTGATCTTTTGGATTGAAACTGTGATCGTTTTTATGAATCAACATTTCGATTATAACTTATTTCTTTTTATGAAATCGACTATAACTTATTTCTTCTTATGAAATTGCCAGGATGAGAGAGGAGAAGGTATAAGACTGTGTCGAGTCTACAGAAAGGCAAATTCTGTGAAGTCATTCGACCGTCGTCCCTCAGTCCAACATTTTGATGAGAAAGATAACAGTAGTATTAGTAATTTGGGTCTTGATGTTCAGAGATCAGGCCCCTCTGAGTCAATCAAACCTCCTGCAAAGGAGCAGTTGCAGGCTGCTTTAGGGCACTCATTTCTAGAGTATGAGTATGGTGAGGATGAGAAGAGCATGGTCAAAAGTGCATGCAGACCAAAATTAGAATATGAAGTTTGTGGCACTGAAATTGAGGATTTTACCCACCTCAACTCCCTTGAAGCATGGTGGTGTTTGGATGTTAGCAAGTCAAATTCTTTGGATACCATTTGTACAAATGCAATTGCAGCTAACTATATATGAACATGTAAATGTTTGCCACCCTCAGTCCCTCTGTTTAAGAGATTAGATTCTGTGATTTTAATTATAAACCTGCAACTTGTAAACTGCAGTTTTTTTTATTTTGATGTGGTGGATAAATATTGTTGACTACTTTATTATTTTGTTTTCACTAAAATCGAAATCCCTGTTCACTTTTAACTCGTTCCTTGCTATTACTTTAAGTCTCTAGTGCTTTGATATTTATTGCTTATCAAAATGTATGATTAAAGATATAAATTATTGATATATTAGATTGATAGTTTGGTAAAGAGTTAATAATGTATTGGAAGGTGTTGAGTGTTTGTCTGTGATAGTGGTTTGATTTTTCTGAATTTTTGGATCCTACCAATTATTGTTAATTAAAAATGGGTTGAGATTTATAGGACCAATGTTTGGAACTTTGACATTTAGGCTCTTAGTTGTCCATTCCCTTAGTTTTTAAAAAGAGATTAATGGTGTGCACTAAACTAAAATTTTCACTTTTTAAAATAGAAGATAAATTTTGAAGTCATTTATCTACTTTTAGATTTTAAATGATGAGAAACAAGGTGAAGCTATTACAATAATTTTTTTTTGTTGTGTATGTAAATCTAAAATTAATTTCTTAATAATTTGGTTACCCAATAAAAATTAAATGTGGGAATATAAATAAAAAATAAGAATAAAATCAACAAACCATTGTACTACAAGATTTATGTGGACAAATTCTTTAAGTAAAAAGAACCACCAAGAAAGAAAACACGTTTGTATAAATCTTTAATGAACATGAGACTATATCAATGCACTTCACTCTACACTCTAACAGAATTCTAGTAGCACCTATGTACTTGTAATAGATGAAATCTAACATCTCACACCTCTAATATATAAGCAAAGAGAAGGAAAAAAACATAAATGGTTTGACCAAAACAATGGATACCAAAATCATAGTATCATGCAAAATTCCCACACACACCTTGGACAATATCTTCTAAGAATAGTAAACATGATCAATGACTTTAGATGGACTTCACATGGGCTCAATCAATGAATCCTCAAATATAAAATATAATTATGAGGGCATATTTGATTCATAACTCCTCAATGGTTTGTATCCACAAGTGTAGCACTCCATGTTGGAGTCTACTAACTCGTGGATCACATTCATTATGACTCCATTCCTTCCTCTAGCATCTAAGATTGGGAATATATATTAAATGAGTCCAGATTCAAATGTAACTACCCTTATAGTGCTCCACCTCCTTCATGAATACATATGACAACTAATATCAAGATTCTAGGAGAATTTAAATTTTATAAATTATTTCTTCAATTATACCCTAGGCATTCATGTACACCATCTAAGAGTATTGGAGACACATATAATATATATAGGATTTACATGATTAATGACACCTTAATCCTAACATCAAATACAAAGAAATAGGTTATTATATAGCTCTTACAAATTTAATCATATATTTAATGTTTTATATGTGTAAATTTTGGAGTCTACTAACTCGTGGATCACATTCATTATGACTCTATTCGTTCCTCTAGCATCTAAGATTGGGAATATATATTAAATGAGTCTAGATTCAAATGTAACTACCCTTATAGTGCTCCACCTCCTTCATGAATGCATATGACAAGTAATATCAAGATTCTAGGAGAATTTAAATTTTATAAATTATTTCTTCAATTATACCCTAGGCATTCATGTACACCTTGTAAGAGTATTGGAGACACATAATATATATAAGGTTTACATGATTAATGACACCTTAATCCTAACATCAAATACAAAGAAATAGGTTATTATATAGCTCTTACAAATTTAATCATATATTTAATGTTTTATATGTGTAAAGGAAAAGAAACATTTTTTCCAATCCAATAATATGCATATGCACATAAGCATAATTGACCTAGATTATTTAAGGATAAATTGGGAAGGACACTATTCCGAATTGTTTAAACCATTTCCTTATGTGAAGCCACACTAGTGGTTTACAATTCAGGTGAGGAAACTCACAAAAAATGACCCCAAGGCAAAAAAAGTGATTTTGGGGGTTCGTACGAATCTACTGGTTCGACCGAACCAATAAGGGGTTTGCTCAAACCCCTTTGAATCTTGGCTACTGAAAAAAACAAAAAAAAAGCATAGGAAAGGGGTTTGAGTGAACCTCTTTAAAGGGGTTCGCTCGAACCAAGGTTCACTCGAACCCCTAGAGGTTTGTACGAACCCCCCTTATCCCTCATCCCCTATCTGAGACACAAAAAAAACCTAAATTTTGGCACTTCAGAGCTCGGGTTGAGGATGAAAATGGAGGAATCTTCACAAACCCAACTGGAATCAAGTAGTCCTCAGAACAAGCTATCCAACAAATATAATTTTAATATGTTTTGGTTTTATTATGTATCTATTTTTTTAGTTTTATTAAACATAGGTTTTTCATCGAAAGTGAAGGTCTATGTTCTGCACATGTGGAAAAATAGTAGATTATCAAAAATAAATATTGAAAAATATGAGTGCACTAGATATTGAAGTCGATCCAACAAAAAAAATAAAAATCAATATATAAAAAAAAAAATTACGCGTTATACGGTCAGACTATATCTGAATTGTAATTGGTTTGACTTCAAAAATTGATTAAAGAAAAAAAATTCAATAAAAAACTATCTAACCAAGTGGAAGCACTAGATATCGGAGTTACAAATGTAAATTCGAATGAATTAGAATTTAATCTTTCATGGAAAAAAAGTTGTGTTATACGGTGTGTGTCACTTTTTAAAAATGTTGTTTTCTGAAAAAAACCAATTTTCATGGTAGATGGAAAAAGAAGTGCAATCTGATTCCAAAAAAATTGAAAAAAATATTTCTAGAATCTACAGACAAAATGTGATGAGACTCTAGTTTGCATCATCTTCAAATTTCGCACGGTTTAGTCTGTATAGGTGCCCGAATGTGAATATTTAGTTAAAAATAATAATTTCAGTGTCCAGTTTGACCAAAAATTGTAAACCACTATTGTGGGATCACCCTAATATAACTACATCTACTCCTCCAATTGGGATAAGAAATATTTATAAATCTAAGTGATAATATCCCATTAAAAGTTTCATATGATGACATTTATCATCACAAGAGAGTTTTTTCCCATCAACTATTATGGCCTAGAAGATAGAGACTAGATACATATAAAACAATTGAGTTTATTAGGAAATCATCTATCAATAAAGTT
Source organism: Sequoiadendron giganteum (assembly GCA_007115665.2). Lineage (NCBI taxonomy): Eukaryota > Viridiplantae > Streptophyta > Pinopsida > Cupressales > Cupressaceae > Sequoiadendron > Sequoiadendron giganteum. The sequence goes on along the minus strand of VCHN02000014.1, from coordinate 68,154,216 downwards.
GTGTGTAATTCTTGTATCAACCAACATTGTCACCTTTCTTTTTTTATAGAACCAAACACTTTGAGTGTCTATGGCATGCCTGTGTCATTTAATGCATGGAGAGATATAGTAGCACTTTCTTCCTCCTCTAAATTTGCCTGCTCCAATTCCATGTTTGGCTCTTATATAGCTACTTATCTCACTTGTTCAACCTTATTCTTAATAGTCATCAATCTCTCATCATTATTACCACATTTATGAGCCCTAGACAATTTCCTATATCATAATGCCAACATAGACCTTTTTCTCTTTTTCCTTCCCCTTGTTGAGGAGAGAGAATAATAATTAATTTTCAATTAAGGTTCATATACCCTCATTTTTATTAAGGTGATTGAAACATAGTCAAAATAGGGTAGGGTTCAAAATACATAGGGTGTTATACTAAATTTGGAATGTTTAACCAAACTTACTATAAATAGAAGGAAAAAATAGGATGTGATGAACCTAGACCTATTTTCTATTTCATTCACAAAATGAGGTCCCCAATGATATAATCAACTTTCAGACCTTAGGTGAGTCAATTCTATGGAAGATCTGACAATTTCCTTTATGTGTCTATGGATGGGGGAATGTTCAAACAACACTTTTGGGAGAAAATAGAAAATGACCTCAAATTTGTAACCTAAGACCTGATTCATGTAGATGAAGCATAGCTCTAATAGAAAGTCAATTTTATGCAAATTGGATGAGTGGAAGACACTTAAATCTTACCTCAAAATCGGTTGCAAAGTGTCCTGAGATAGCTTTTTGAGTTGAATTTTTAGGAGCCTTTGAAGACAAATTTGAGATGCAATCTCCCACCAGTTTCATATGAAAATGACAAAAACTGAGCTTGGGGTCTGAGTTTTCATGATCTTGACAACTTTTCTTGTAACTTTGACAAGTTTTGCAATTTTGCACTTTAGGGATCTCCACTCTTCAATTTTCCTTGAACCTAAAATCTGCAACACAAACACAAGAGGGGAAAGATTGCTTTTTTTTTCGGTGGATGGGGGTTTACTTTGGTCAAATCTAGTTTTGGTACTTTTAAACCTTGAAATGAAATGAAATAGCATGAAAGGAATGATAAATGGAAAACTCAATGTTGCAACTCACCAAACCCTTGAATGAAATCTTGCATGAGATGGCTTCAATAGATGTGGATCTTGATGCTTGAATCTTTGACTTGAATGCTTGGATTAGATCTTGAAACCTACATGACAATGTTAGCTCCAAAAACATACATGAATGAACATAACTTTGACATGATGTTTGAGATCTTGAATGTTACAATAAATCCTTGGTAATTCTTCTCTTCAATGCTCTTGACAATAATATTTTCTCTTGTGAAATTACTCTTGAAAATCTCTAGTTGATTTGATAAAATAACCTTGTATTGTAGACATTTATACTTAATTTCTCAAAAATTAAATATTACAAGTTGACCTTTGAAATTTGAATTTGGGATAATAAAAATACCACCAAAATTGTTGGGAATAGGATGCCATTTAATTGCAATCCTATACATATTTCATGTATCTCCTAATTCTTTGGAAAGTGTTCCCCAACACTAGAATTAGAAAGAAATTACATTCGAATGAAATGAACATGTAAATTGAGATTTTTGATTATTCTTAAATAATAGGAACATGTGGGAATGTCCAAGAAGAGCTCCTACAAGATAGGAGAACATGGAGAACCCACATGGAAGTTGGAACCCACCTTGATTCAATTAACTATTTAGAGGATTGATAACACTTTAGTAATGCATGTTTTGATCCTACAAATTAGGGATTGATATTTACATGAGTGCATTGGCACTATCAGTTCAATATCAGTTCAATTCAATTCAATTCAGTTATCTTCAGTTGTATGTAGTTATTTTGAGTTGAATGCTAGTTGAATTGAGTTTAGTTGAGTTGCATGATAGATAACAGGTGGATAACTTCAGTTAAGTGGGGATTATCAATCATGCATAATGTTTGCATTAATTGGTGGAGAGATATGTTTCAATTAACTAAGATTGACTTGGGTCCACCTTGGGCGCCCATGTTGGCATATTTTAGTTAACACCTTTTGCATGAGAAGATATTTACAAGGCTCAACCAAGTGGGCCCATTCTTGGGTGCCAACTTTGAGGTGAAGTTTACATGATATATTCTTGACCAAAGTTCAATTAAGTGTTTAGTTTGGAGTGCCTAAATTGAGGAAGACTTTGGTTTGACTTCATATTACTTTGTGGAACTCTACTTGCCCAATCTAGACATATATTTTTGTGAGGAGCTTTATGCTCTTGTATTGTACAACTCTTAGGAGTTTACATGCTCATATTTTGTCTATTAATTACATCAAGTGTATGAGAGTTCTATGAGAGTTTATTGTACGTTGTGAAGAAGGATTGTTGAAGGCAAGGAAGCATATCAATCAAGGATTGATATAGTATTATTGTAATATTGTTCTAAGGTTAAATAATACAAGCACTGTTGATTATGGTGGAGTTTTTTACCGAAAGGGTTTCTCCATTTATATGTTGTGTCACTTCTATCTTCTTGTCTCATTCTTCTACAATCTTATGTCTCTTTCACAATTGGTAAAATTGATCTAAACATATTAATCATACACAAAAAATTGTGACAAAGGACACTTAATTAGATCTACAATCTCATAGTTTTACAATTTTTAAGCTACAATACTACCTTCATTTCCAATATTTGGTATCATAGCTAATGGCTGGTTAGGGTTTGCGATGCCTTTCTTTTAAAATTTTGAAGGTTTTTTGGCTGTGGTGGGAGCTTTTACTATTGTGTTATTGCAGATTTGTAAAATAAGTGTGTTACAATGAGTTCTAATTCTCATCTAGATATTGAAAGATTCAATGGATCTAGTTATGATATGTGGAAACTAAAAATAGAGGATCTCCTTGAAGAGAGAGATCAATGATTAGCCATTTTTAATGAGAAAAATCCATCTACAACGATATTAGATGAGGATTGGGCTAAGCTTGAGAAGAAGGCAAGAGGGACCATAAGGTTGTGTCTTGTTGATGATTTTATCTTGAATGTTTTAGATGCAGCTACCACATATAAATTGTGGAAGAGGATAGGTGATATCTATCAAACAAAAAGTCTTACTAATAAGTTGTATCTGAAAAGACAGTTATTTTCTTTAAAGATGAAAGATGGTGATTCTGTTGCACATCATTTAAATGCTTTCAATTTGATTCTAAGTCAGTTAGCATTTGTAGATGCAAAGCTAGAAGATGAAGATAAATGCATTTTGTTACTTTGTGTTTTACCAAATTCTTGGGAAAATCTAATTGTTGCTATCAATGGTAGTGGCACAGATCCTAAGATGGTCAATATAATTCCTACTCTCCTATCAGAGGAGATGAGGAGGAAGTCTAAAACGAGATCCCAAGATGCCTTGTTTTTAAGAGGTAGACCTAAGGAAAAGGAACCTAAGGGAGACAAGAAAGTAAAGGGTAAACTTCCAAAGGACGGTCTAAAACCCATGATAAGAGTAAGGTAAAGTGTTGGAACTATGGGAAACCAAGACTTGTAAAGAATGATTTTAAGAACAAGAAAAAGAGTTTTGATGCTTCTACAGAGAAATCCTTGGATGATGGTAATGATGCATTGATCATTAAATCTAATATTGTTAGTGATGAATCTTGGCTTATTGATCCAGGTTGCTCCTATCATATGACTCCTAACAAGGAGTGGTTCACTAAGTATACATCATATGATGGATGAAATGTATTCTTTGGAGATAATAGCACAACAGAGATTGTGGGAAAAGGAGAGGAAAATTTGTGTTTCAATGATGGTAGGGTTAAGACCCTTAATGATGTTTTACATATTCCAGGACTTGCTAGAAATATACTTTTTGTATCTAAGTTCAATGATTCTAGAATGCATGTGACATTTGACAAAGGTGATTGCAGATTGGTGAAAGGGAATATGGTGGTTGCTAAAGGATCTTGGATTGGGACTTTGTTTAACCTTAATACCTCCAATTTGAATAAATCAGCCAATGTAACTAAAGCTGAAAATACTGAAGTTTAGCCACATTGGTGAAAAAGGTCTTAGGACCATTCTTAATAAGAAATTGGTTGACAGTATTCCTGACTATAATATTGGAAAAAATTATTTTTGTGAGCATTGTGTGTTTGGAAAGCAATCTAGATCTTCATTTCCTAATGGAACAAGTAAAGCTAAAAGATCATTAGGAATTATTCATTTATATGTTATGGGTCTTGTGGATATTGACTCTATTGGAAAATCTAGATATTATGTCACATTTATTGATGATGTCTCAAGATACACTTGGATCTATTTTATGTATAACAAATTTGATGTATGAAATAAGTTTAAAGAATTTAAGGATTTAGTTGAGAAACAATTAGATCATAAGATAAAAGTATTGAGATCAGATAATGGTGGTGAATATTTTTCTAAGGAATTTGATGATTATTGTAAGCATGTAGGAATTGTGAGACGGAAAACTAATCCATATACACCTCAACAAAATAGAGTAGCAGAAAGGATGAACCGAACCTTAATGGAAAGAGCTAGGAGTATGTTAGGTAGTGCTAAGCTAGATCGGTGCCTTTGTGCCGAGGCTGTAAGTAATTCTTGTTATTCAATAAATAGATCTCCTAGTTCATCTGTTGAAGATAAAACCCCTTATGAAATATGGTTAGTTAGGAAACCTAGTGTTGCACATTTAAGGATCTTTAGTCATTTTTTCATGTGCCTAAAGAAAAGCGATCTAAGTTGGATCCAAAAGCACAAAAATGCATATTCATAGGCTATGGTGAAAATGTAAAAGGTTACAAGCTTTGGAATCCTCTAACTCAAAAATTTACTTTATCTAGAGATGTGATGTTTAGGGAAATTAGATCTTATATAGGAGAATAAAAACCAAAGGAGAAGGATACTTCTCGAACAGTGCATTTTGAGACAAATACTAAGAAGCATGAAGATGCACATGTTGAAGAATAATTGGATGGAGTGGATGAGGTGAGTTCACAGAGTTCTAAGATAGATTCTCATGATGAGCATATTAAGGAACAAGAAGAACCTTCTTTGAGAAGATCCACAAGACAACATAATCTCGTTGATAGGTATAGCCCACCTGATTTCTATTGTATATTTGCTTTGATGATTACTAATGATGAACCTAGATCTTACAGGGAAGCTTTGTCTTCAAATGAGAACAAGCTTTGGTCACAAACTATGCATGAGGAAATGGTTTCCTTGGATACTTGTGACACATGGGATCTTGAGAGTTTTCCCAAAGGAAGAAAGGCCATTGATTGTAAATGGATCTTTAAAAAGAAAATTGGAGCAAATGGTAATCTTGAAAGGTACAAGGCTAGATTAGTAGCCAAGGGCTACTCCCAAAGAGAGGGATTTGACTTTAATGAAATCTTCTGTCCTATTGCTAAATTAACTTCTATTAGATTCTTTTTATCTATTGTTGATGCTTATGATTTTGAGATAGAGCAAATAGATGTGAAAATTGCTTTCTTGAATGGGGATCTTGATGAGGAGATTCATATGAGGCAACCTGATGGTTTTGTTGTAAAAGGAAAATAATTATTAGTTTTCAGGTTAAAGAGATATTTATATGGATTGAAACTGTCACTTAGAATGTGGTACCATAAGTTTGATGCTTTTTAATTGAAAATTGGTTATGTTAGGAGTGAGGAATATCATTGTGTTTACATAAAATTTATTGATGATCAACTTTTAATTATTATTTTGTATGTTGATGACATGTTGTTTATTGGTAACCGCAAGGTAATGATCAAAGAATTGAAAGCACAACTCTCTAGCACATTTGAGATGAAAGATCTAGGGGCTGCAAAATATGTCCCTGGTATGGAGATCAACAAAGATAGAGGTAACATTAAGATTTTCTTAAGTCAAAGCAATTATGTTGATACTATTTTGAAATGGTTTAACATGCATGATAGTAAAACAATTAATATTCCTTTACCATTTGACACAAAGTTAAGTTTAGACATGGGTCTTGAATCTGATTTTGATCATGAGGAAATGTCTGAAATTCCATATGCTAGTGTAGTTGGTAGTTTGATGTATGCAATGGCCTATACAAGACTAGATATAGCCCAAGAAGTGGAAGTTCTAAGTGGGTTTATGTCTAACCCTGGTAAACAACATTGGAGTTATGCTAAGAGGGTGTTTAGATATTTATGAGTTACTTTTGATTACTTTTTGGTTTATCATGGTGCTAATGATATTGATATTATGCATAGATCATTGGACATACAAGGTTTTTTTAATTCAGATTGGGTAGGAGACCTAGATAGTTAAAGCTCAACAAGTGGCTATGTATTTACTTTGTTTGGAGTTGTAGTTAGTTGGATGAGTAAGAGGAATCCCATGGTTTCTTTTTCCACCATAGAAGTAGAGTGCATGGTTGCTACACATGCCTCTAAAGAGGTTGTTTGGTTACAAAGACTTGGGAAAGGTATTGGCTTTAATTGCAAGCAAATTAGACTTGAATGTGATAGTCAAAGTGCTATTTGTTTAGCCAAAAATCCTATGTATCATGCTTGTACTAAAAATTTTGATGTTTAGTATCACTTTATGCAAGAAATAGTTGAGAGTGGGAAGGTATTGATTGAGAAAGTTGAGTACACTTTGATTAATGCTACAAATTATCTTACGAAACCAGTTCCTACAGATAAGCTCTCATGGTGTAGGAATTCCATTGGCTTGGAGTCCTATACTTGATTTATAATAATGGTTCCTTGTTTAGAATAATTTCAATGTATAATGTCAAGTGGGAGAATGTTGGGAATAGAATGCCATTTAATTGCAATCCTAAACATATTTCGTGTATCTCCTAAGTCCTTGGAAAATGTTCCCCAACAAGTTAGGATTAGAAAGAGATTAAATTGGAATAAAATGAACATGTAAATTGACATTTGTGATTATTCCTAAATAATAGGAACATGTGAGGATTTTCAAGAAGATATCCTACAAGATAGGAGCACATGGGGTGCCCACATAGAAGGTGGAACCCACCTTGCTTCAGTTAACTATTGGAGGATTGATAACACTTCAATAATGTATGTTTTGATCCTACAAATTAGGGATTGATATTCACATGAGTGGAGTGGCACTATTAGTTCAGTAGTAGTTCAGTATCAGTTTAGTTTAGTTTAGTCTAGTTTAGTTTAGTTTAGTTTAGTTTAGTTTATTTATCTTCAATTGCATGTAGTTATTTTGAGTTGAATGCTAGTTGAATTGAGTTGCATGACTAATGACTTCAATTTCATGATAGATAATAGGTGGATACTTTTAGTTAAGTGGGGATGATCAATCATGCATAATGTTTGCATGAAATGGTGGAGAGATATTTCAATTAACTAAGATTGACTTGAGTCCACCTTGGGCGCCCAAGTTGGTATCTTTTAGTTAACACCTTTTGCATGGGAAGATATTTACAAGGCTCGATCAAGTGGGCCCATTCTTGGGAATCAAATTTCAGGTGAAATTTGCATGATATCTTCTTGACCAAAATTTAGTTAAGTGTTCAGTTTGGGACGCCTAAATTGAAGAAGACTTTGGTTTGACTTTAGATTACATTATGAAACTCTACTTGCCCAATCTAGGCATATATTTTTGTGAGGAGCTTTATGCTCTTGTATTGTACAACTCTTAGGAGTTTGCATGCTCATATTTTTTCTATTAATTGTAGAAAGAGTATGAGAGTTCTATGAGAGTTTATTGTAGGTTGTGAAGAAGGATTATTGAAGGTACAAAAGCATATCAATCAAGGATTGAGTATTATTGTAATCTTGTTCTAAGGTTAAATAATACAAGCACTATTAATTCTAGTGATTTTTTTTCCCGAAAGGGTGTCTGCATGTATATTTTGTGTCACTTCTATCTTCTTGTCTCATTCTTCTACAATCTTTTATCTCTTTCAACGATTGGTAAAATTGATCTAAACAGATTAATCGTACATAAAGAATTGTGACAAAGAACACTTAATTAGATCTAGAGTCTCATAGTTTTAAAAGTTTTAAGCTGCAATATTACCTTCATTTCCAACAAAAACTTGTTTTCAAAATGGATTCCAAGGCCTAGGAAGGACCCATTCACCCATGGGAAAATGGGTCCCAGGTCCCTATTCATGGAACACACATTCCTCAAGGTGTTTAATAATGTGTTGGCATTAATTATTGTCGAGTTTCCCTTTTAGAAAATGTAATTTATTAGGCTTGTAGATGTAAAATAGGCTTATTAAGGCATAATTAAATCCAATTTAATTAAGAGGATCGAAAAAAAGTGTGAAAATGTAAAGAAGTACATTTTTCAACACTACATTAAGGATTTATTAAGTCCATTTTAATTGAGGGGCCCCAACAAAGTGTGAAAATGCAAAGGGGTACATTTTTCTACACTACATTTAGCGCCCACTTTAGTGAGAGGATGAGCACAAGTGAAAACTCACACTAAGTAAACAAATATGTGTCAAGATGGGTCCAAGTGCACCAATGTTGATGGGATAGGATGCCAAAGATCAAGGAGGTGGTCAAGCCCTTGAGAGGTGGCCAAGCCCTCAGGATCCAAGATCCCATGTCAAACCAACATAAGCACAAAGGAACACACACAAGATGTATGATATGCAATAGCAAGACAAGATGCAAAAACATACAATGTTAAAGACTAAAGAAAGAAAAAGAAAAAGGGGTAGATCAAGCCTCAATTTTTTGTCCAACTCAATGTTGATCAAGCCTTAGTTGATTGTCCAAAAAAAATTTACAAGTGAAACTCGTTGTCCACTATGCAAACAACATGCAAACTCACATGGGCTAGTGAAATTCGTTGTCCACTAGATGAGCCCCCAAAAAGTGTCAAATGAGAGAATCTTATTAGGCTCCCATTGAACTAACCATACCAAATTTATACCTCTGAAAACTCTAATAAGGTGCCACAAAATATGAACTTTGAGCTTCATAAGGCTAGCAAGCTTCACTATGCTAAGCACTCATGAACAAAATGCAGATAAGATAAGGTGTGTTCAAGGGGTTTTTCTTAGTTCATGAAATGTCTCACCTTAGGGAAAATCATGTTTAATGTCTCCAAGAGAGAACTAGTCGAGGATAAAATATTTGCAAATTAGGGAATGCAATCCATAGCATTACCACTAAGATGAACACCATATGCTCGAAAAGTTCATGCTCTTGAAGGATATCAAGCCCAATGAAACCACCAAGAAGACACATCATGTGAAGTAAGAAGACCACACTTTGAATACAAATTTCACATCTTCTAGGAGATGTATATTATCATCACTAAGAAGGGAACATGCAAACAATGAATAGGGGACCATAGCACCCCACTTAAAATGTCAACATACTTGCTATGTTGGTATTTTAAGTAGAAAGAAAGGAAGAGGGGATCCTTGGAAAGAATGCATCCAAAAAAATAGTTATCATCATCCCCTAATCATAGAGACAAAGACAACAACCAAGAACTATCATTTTGTTGTCGAGAGAGATATGGTTGCACCTAATATTGTACCATGATGAATGGCAATGAGCAAGCTGCCAATGCCACATAGTGATGAGCAATATGATAGGATGAAAATCAATATCAATTAGAGGAAATAGGTACATCAACACAAGGAAGATCACAACAATGTTTAAGATGTTGAATTTCATCACTCAATGCCTTACATTCATTAGTAGAATGACCATGAACTCTATGATATGCAGAAAATGAACTTTTGTTGTAACATTTATTTTGTGTTCTTGGAGGGAGAGATATCAAGCGAGCTTGGAGAATCTTCAACAAGGTACTCTCTTGATCAATAGTAGAATATGTCCCTTTCTTTTGTGATAATGATAGCTCTTGCTTAGTAAAAGGTGTCATGCATATAGAAAACTCTTTAAATTGTGAGATTTTGTACTCTCCCTTAAAGGATGGTGCAAAATCTAATGAACCCCAATCATTCCTAACATATATATATGAATACATTGTAGGAGTGTTTTACATGATGACATTGATATCAAGTGAAAATTTCTTTATTTATTTTGTTTCTTTCGAGGGACAATAACCAAGTCCACTAGTTGTTTCTATCAGTTTAGGATGCACCAAGGTTAAAGTTGCCTTAAAATAAACTTTGTAATAGTGTTAGTATTGAGTGAAGGATTATTTTATGCTTTTGTTTCTTTCGAAGGAAAATAACTAAGACCACTAGTGGTTTCTAGTGTGTTCTCTAGCACCACATCCTTTTCCACTATAACCAAGTTATTTAAAAAATTTGCAACCTCTTCCATAAAATTTTCTATTTCTTTTGGATTTGGTGGTTGTTCATAATCAACTTCATCAAAGTTTGTTGTGCAATTTGTTTCTTCTAAAGTGGTTGAGTGGATTCTTTTGAAGGTTCTTTTTAATTTTGTGTTGACAATACTGTTGCTTATTTTCGCTTTTTAGAATCTTTTGTTATGATCTTGCATTCTCCCATGAATGTAGATGTAAAATCTAAGGAACCCTAGTCATCATCCAAGGGTGATCCCACAATAATGGTTTACACTTTTTGGCCAAACTTGACATTGAACTAATTTTTTTAACTAAATCTTCACTTTCAAGAACGTATAGTTGATAAACCATGAGGAATTTGAAGATGATGAAAACTAATGATTTGTGATATTTTGTCTAAAAATTCTAAATATATTATTTAAGAAAATTTTGGAATCAAATTGCATTTATTTTTCCATCTCCTTTGAAAACTAGTTTTAATAGTAAACAACATATTTAAAGAGTGATGTTTACTATATACAACATATTTTTTCTATGAAGGATAAAATTCTATTTTTTTCAAATTTAGATTTGTAACTAGGATATCTAGCACATTCATTTGGTTTCATAGTTTTTTATTGAATAGTTTTTCTTAATTAAGTTTTGAAGTCAAACCAATTACAATTTAGACATAAGTGGATCGTATACAACATAAAATTTTTGTATGTACCTAAATACAAATTTTCTTTTTTTTTTTGGATCAAGGACATCAATATCAAGGGCTTAGATATTTTATATATATATTTTTTTGATAACATACTATTTTTCCACATGTCCAGAATAGTGAGCTTGATTTTTGGTGAAAAACATACGTTCACAAGAAATAAAAAATAAATATAATAATAAAATTAAATATATTTAAAGTTATACTTTTTGGGAAGCTTATATTAAGGAATGCATACTTAAAAAATATAAATTTTAAGTGAATTCATTTGATCGCCCAAAAGGTAAATCAAAAGTGGTTTTTTATTAGCATTTTGGTAGGTGTAGAGGAGACTCCATTATAGGTATGGTTTAAAAATAGTGGGGTTCTATCCAAGAGGGTTTGATCTAAGGGGGTTTGATCAAACCCTCTTCAATTAGAATTATTTAAATGGAACCTTTCAATGCTTAAATCATTATATTTTCTAAAAATATGTGATTTCAGCAAAAATCGGGATGTCCAGGGAAGTGTAAACCACTATTGTGGGATCACCCCCAATAGCTTTGCAACTTCTTCAATATGATTTTCTCTTTCTTTGTCTTGAACGGTTTCCACTTGTGTAGTTGGTGTCAATTTTTTGAAAATTATTTTCCTTATCATTCTCAATGTGCAAGATTTTTGGTTCAAGGTCGACCTTGATTGTATAAACTTTGTTGCTATAGACATGCTTCATTATATGATGAAGAGTTGAAGGTACCCAATTCATCACATGAATCCAAGGTCTACCCAAGAGAACATTATATGAAAGATTATCGAGCATGACATGGATAGGAGTTTGAAATGTGGCCTTTCCAACTATAATAGGAAATATTATTACACCAAGTGGTTATTTTCCTACATTATCAAATCCATGGATGGATAAAGAGTATGGTTGTATTTGGATTTTATCTACTCCAAGTCTATCCAAAAGGTTTATGCTACACATGTTAAGGGCCGAGCTATTGTCAACAAGGGTTCTCTTTATCCCATTCCTATTAATAATGGCTATTATCATGAAAGCTTCATTTTGGTTTTTCACTTCCAAAGGAGGTAGCTCACTTTGGTGGAAAATAATGTTTGAATTCATTCCTTGAATTAGGTCTTCTATATCATTTGGTTGCACATTAGGAGGGATAGGAACTTGTAAAGAAATTTGAAGCATGTTGTGATAATTAGGGGAGTCTTAAATAAGGTCCTTGAGGATATCTTAGTAGGAGTATTTTTAATTTGTTCAACAAGATCATAATCCTTTCCACTATGTAAAGGCAAACGAGGAGCACTAAGCAAGATAGGTTGAAGTAATGGTTATGAAGTAGTTATGGCTTGTTTTTTCTTATTGTTCCTTGTATTATATGTGTGAGAAATGGTATTATAACTCGGTTGCTGCAAAAAATTGTTACTATCAAGTTGCATTGTAAATTTCAAGATATATCCTAGAGCTAAAAGTTTCTTTTTAGGTGGCTCCAAGATAAGCACGGGTTTGTTTTTAACTTGAGGTTGATGTGAGGGTGGGTAAATGGTGAGAAGTGCCGCAGGAGATGACTTAGGAGGTCCAAAGATTAGAGGAATTGTAGGAGGACTCAAGGGATATCTAATGTTCATAGCCTCAAAATATTTATCTACATTGTGATTATCTTTTAGAAAAGGGGAGTGTAATGTCACCTTATCATCTTCTTCTAATGAATCCACATTGCTATTGCTTGAAAGACATGTATCAATTCTATCATTTTATTGCACCATGATATCTTCCCTAGTAGGAGTGTTTTTAGGAGAGGAGAAAACAAGATGTTGATCACATTCCATGGTTAGATTTTGTAAGATAACTTCATCACAAGTAGTGGGCATCAAGAGAAGAAGAACTATGATATTATTTCTTATCAATGATTGGATCCTTTCTTTCAACATGATGTTCCCAAGTGAGAGAATCATTAGGAGAGGGAGAAACAAAATTCTCATGACTCTCAATGAGTGGATCTTCTAACACCAAATTATCTTCTTCACTAATAGGAGAGATATTAGGAGAAGAATAAATTTGATTGTCATGATTGTCCATGATTTCATCCTCTTTCACTAAATCATTCTCACAAGTGAGAGATGAATAGAGACTAGGTAAATTGATTTTAAGAAATGTATCAATGATCTCATTCTCTTGTGCCATAAAATCTTTCCAAATAAGAGATTTTTTAGAAGAGGATCTTTCAATATTGTCATGACTCTCAATGGGTGTATCTTCTAACACCAAATTACCTTCATCGCAAGTAGGAGAGGATTGGGAGAAGATCAACTATGATTTTCATGATTGTCTATGCTTACATACTCTTCACTAAAACATTCTCACAAAGAAGAGAGATATTAGGGGATGTGGAATTAAGGAATGCATAAAAAATTTCACTCTCTTCCACTAAGATACTCTCATAACTAGGAAATATATTGGAAGATGAACTAACATGCTTGTTATTGATCTTTTTCTTGGCATATTTGGAAAGAAGAGATGTTATAATTTTAGAATTATGAAAGATAATCTATCTAACTTATTGAATGCTTCAAAAATGTAAACAAATGTCTTATAGATCTAATTTTTTTCACTACTGAAATAAACTTGGAATGATTTAAAATGTCTACACTAAATGGATGATTAAACCTAATGCATAAAACAAAAATTCATGAAAATTGCCAAACTGAAGCAGTGGGTCACCAACAGATTTGGGAAATGTAGAAAGCCACAAAAAAGATCAGAAAAGTTTGTTTTTATGGGCCCTGAAGGACTCATTTGCCCATGGGTGAATGGGTCTTTGTAGAGGGGTTTTTAGAAATGAAAAATGCAATCTTTGAGTTGTTCTGTGTGTTCTCTATTCCAACTTTTGCAAATTGGTACTAACAGTTTTAGAATTTTAGAAAATCAGAGTTGAATGCAAGTGTAAAATGATGCTAAATGACAACAAAAATGACCTATTTTTAAATACAATTTTGATCTAATTTTTAATTTAAGTGACTGAAAGTATGCTTTTATGTAAATACTATGAAAAATCAATCTAACATTATGCAATTTTTGTTGAATTTTTAGATTTAAAATGAATGCAAAATGTAGGTTTACACCTAAAATGCAATGCAACTTTATGCCAAATTTAAAAATCCTAAATGAAATGAATTAATTCAAATCCTAGAGCTAGGGTTTGAATGCACTCCAAATTAGAAATTAGAATGTTCAAAATGTTAGGTTCACCATAATGAAACATAGAAAAATAGGGTAGGGTTCAAAACACATAGGGTTTTATACTAAATTTGGAATGTCTCACAAAACTTACTATAAATAGAAAGGGAAAAATAGGATATGATGAACCTACCTATTTTCTATTTCATTCAAGAAATGAGATCCCATGAGATATAATTAGCTTTTAGCCCTTAGGTGAGTCAATTCTATGGAAGATCTAACAATTTTCTTTATGTGTGTGTGGACGGGGGCTAAAGTTCAAATAACACTTTTGGGAGATGAAAATAAAATAGAAAATGACCTCAAATCTACAAAATAAAATGTGATTCATGTAGATGAAGCATAGATCTAACAGAAACAACCAATTTTATGCAAATTGGATGAGTAGAAGACACTTAAAACTTACCTCAAAATTGGTTGCAGAGTGTCCAGAAATGGTTGGAAATTTTCTTTAGATAGCTTTTTGAGCTAAATTTTTGGGAGCCTTTAAAGACATATCTGAGATAAAATTTACCAATAGTTTCATGTGAAAATGATGGAAAATAAGGTTAGGATACGAGTTTTTCGTGATCGTGACAAGTTTTCTTGCAACTTTGACAACTTTTGTAACTTTTTGCAATTTTACAGTTTAGAGATCTTCACTCATCAATTTTCCTTCAACCTAAAATTTGCAACACAAACATAAGAGGAAGAAAATTGGTTTTTTTTGTGTGTGGGGTTTTCCTTGGTCAAACCCCATTTTGGTAATTAAACCTTTAAATGAAATGAAATAGCATGAAAGGAATGATGAATGAACAACTCAATTTTGCAACTCACCAAACCCTTGAATAAATTTTGGAAAGACTGAAATCTTGCATGAGATGGCTTCAATGGATGTGGGCTCTTGATGCTTGAATCTTTGATTTGAATTCTTGGATTATATCTTGAGACCTACATCATAATGTTAGCTCCAAAAACATGAATGAATGAACATAACTTTGACATGATGCTTGAGATCTTGAATGCTACAACAAATTCTTGATAATTCTACTCCTCAATCCTCTTGACAAAATTATTTTCTCTTATGAAAGTACTCTTGAAAACCTCTAGTTGATTTGATAAAATAACCGTGTATTTATAGACATTTATCCTTAATTTCTCAAAAATTAAACATTACAAGCCGACCTTTGAAATTTGAATTTGGGATGATAAAATACTGCCAAAACATGTTTTAAAAATGGGTTCCAAGGCCTGGGAAGGACCCATTCACCCATGGGTGGATGGGTGAATGGGTCCTAGGTCCGTATTCCTGGAATACACATTTCTCAAGGTGTTCAATTATGTGTTGGCATTAATTGTTGTTGGGTTTCCTCTTCAAAAAATGTAATTTATTAGGCTTGTAGATTGAAAATAGGGCTTCGTAAGGCATAATTAAGTCCAATTTAATTAAGATGGCCCAAACAAAGTGTGAAAATATAAAGTACATTTTTCAAAACTACACTAAGGCATTATTAAGTCAATTTTAATTAAGGGGCCCCAAAAAAGTGTGAAAATGTAAAGGGGTACATTTTTCTACACTACAGTGATTACTTACATTTCCATCTTTTCATCCTATGGCTTGACCTTTGTGGATCTTCTAGTGGTAATTTTCTAGTCTCAATATGTAATTATTGTTGCATAACTTTTCTAACTATACAAGGTTCCCCAAAAAGCATCATGCTTAATTTCTGCATTAAGTCTATTGATGTAAAGTTGTAGACTATGATAAGCTATCATCTCATGAGCCCAAATTGTTAATCTCATATGCTCAACATGATATTCGACTAGACCATAATGGTTTTAAATTTATTAGTTGGATAACATCACTTCCTTTCCACAATTGTGTATACAAGGTTGCTAAGTTATTACCAAACTCATTTAAACTAAATATGTTCACTTTCTTGTCATTCCTCCCCCATTGGTAATATTAATAAGGTGTTAATTGTAAATATAGTGAGATTATGTCAACTATGACATTTTATGGTATATTATGTAGTTTAAAGTATTATTCCATGAGATTTATCCATGAAGTTAAATTTATACCATTAAAATTATGGATGTTTATTTTTATGGGTTTAATTTTAGACCTTGTAAAGGTTATCCTATCCTTAATTTTTTCTATTAGGGTTGTACCCATCTTGGTGATTTTCTAGTTCCTCAATAATATTTTTTATTTAACCCCCATTTATGGGGCTTGGGAGGATGAGATCCATACAAATCCAGGGGTGGATGTGAATTGGCATCCATCAGATGAAGGTTGGGTCAAAGTGAACTTCGACGATGCAACTCAGGGAACTCTAGGGTCATTTGGCATAGGCTCTATTATAAGAGATCGCACGAGTAAGTGGTTAGTAGAGTGAAAAAAACACTTGGTAGATGGGGAAAACAATGAAGATGAATTTCATGTGGCTTGGTTGGGGATTTAGTTGTTCAAATGATTAGAGATAAGAAAGATTCATTTGGAAAGTTATTTCATGATCATTATCAATGCAATAAGAAGAAGAGCAACCCCTAATTGGAAATTTAATGGGTGGTTAAAGCAAATATTGGAAGATTTATATGATTTGGATGGTTTTAAGATTACTCATGTCTACTAAGAGGGAAATGTATAAGTGGATCATCTATCAAAGGACATAATCAATATTGTGGATGAGCATGGTGGTATGCCAATGCTAAATATAGTCGATCCCACATGAGTGGTAGTCAATGGAGCATCATAGAATGGAGAAGGTTTTAGTGTTATGTAATAACTAGCATTTAATCTTGATGTAGATAGTGGTGAATGACATTTAAAATAACAGGGAAGCTCAAGGTTGAACCCAATAAAAAATGAAAATGACCGTCTTTTTAGGCACTAAGGACTGGCAGTTAGCCTTTTGAGGAGCGGTGTCAAATACTTGGATCAAGAATATTTTCATGTAAAAATGAGGAATTGATGGGAGCAATGAAATAAATCTTGGGTTCTAGATTCCTACTGTCAACATATCGTTTTAGGATAAACTAATACATATCCTCCATGCTTATGGAATGGCTCCTCCATGTGAGGTGGGAGATTGAGGCAGTGTGTTTTATGATGTGTCATTTGGTAGCAACAAGGTGGTAGGAGGTAATGGAGTTTTTCCTAACGATGGAAATTTCAAGTCTGAGGTTGAGGCCCTCAAGCAAAGTGTGGCCCATGCTAAATCACCACTTTAATGGCTTGTGGATACCATTTGTGTTATGGAGTGTTGGAGAAAATCAAGAAGCATGAAAGATAGAGGTCATGGGAAATATTTTCCTTCTTAAGGAGTTAATAGGGTTCTACAACTTAGTGGCCAGAGTGGTGATCTTGACTCTTCAGACCGCCTAGGGTGGCGAAGAAGGGGGCAACAAGCTGGGTGGTGTTGTCATGGTGACAGAATTATATGTTGATGTTTAATGATAGATTGAATTTGGTTTTGGTGAGTAACTATATTTTTTCTTTTTACTTGGCCTCAATGCCATGTTTCATCATTGTGTTCAGGATCGGGCCCTCTTGTGTCCAGTTTATATATATATATACCCACCTACGTCTCGAGGCCTAATCCTAAATATGACATAGAACTTAGCATTTCTTGAAATTTGTGTCCCAATCTTAGGCTATTGTGACTCATATGCCACAACTGGCGTATGAGTCCTACTTTAGCTTGGAAATATTTTGAATTTGATTCTTGGCGGGATTTGATTCTCCTAGATTTGATGTTAGCTTTTAGTGTTGTAATTTTGAGAAATTTTGCATGAACAAGTATAAATACAAGGTTATTTCACATATTTTCTCCTAGCAAGTTGATAAAAACATTCCTATAGCTTATGATATCAAAAGTATTTGAAAGAATTCAAGAGCATTCAAGAGTTGATTATCAAGATTTTGGAGCATCAAGTCAAGATTCAAGCATCATTTCAAAGTCATCATGCATCATGCGTGTTTTTGATCTAACATTTTTTATTTATGTTTCATGATTCAAGAAAGCATTCAAAAACATTATCTCATATCAACAATCAAGAGACAAGATCTAGATTTATGCTAGCCATTTCATAAAATTTTGTAGCCTTTATCACAAGGGTTTGGTGAGTTGCAACATTACATATTGTTCATTCATCTTTCATTCATTTAATTTCATTTAATTTCAAGGTTTGATTACCAAAAAAGGTTTGACCAAGGCAAACCCCTATCCACTAACAAATAAACATTTTTTTCCCTCTACATGTGTGATTGCAGATCTAGGTGTTATAAGACATGAATATCCTTTGAAGACAAAGTTGCAAGATTAAAGAAAGTTTTCAAAGTTGTCAAGAAGTTGTCATCTTCACGAAAAGTCACCTACGAGCTAGAATTAAAACTTTTAGACTCTAGGATTGGACGGGAGAGAAGCCAGAAAAGATCACTAGAGGATATCAAAGTTTCAACAAAACCCTGATATTGGGATTAAATAGCCACCTTGGGCATATGAGTCCTAGTATACCACTTTTCAGCAATTTCTTGTAGATCCTAGTTTACCATTTGCAGATTCCAAATTCAGCCTCAAACTCTAAACTAGGACTAAATCACCTAGTATGGCATATGAGTCTAGGCAACTCACATCAAAAGTCATAATTTCAGGATTGCAGACCTTATTTTGGACATATCTAGTCTTCTAGGTACTGCTTTGTTTATCTCCAATTTTTTAATTTTGATTTTGAGTTTCATTTACTAGGTCATATAGTTCAATTTGCATATCACTTTCATTATTTTATTTCTAAGCATTTTCTCATTAGTGAACCCCTTTTTAATCACACCTAAGGAGACCTAGTAGTTGTAGACATCTAAATTTGACCACTTCCACATGGTCAAAATCATCTACTCTACTCATCTATTTCATTAATAATGATTAATTTATTTAATCAATATTTCATTTTATGCCTAAGGTTCCTAAAGTATGTAATTAAATAATTAAATACTTTACCTTACACCTTTTCTTTTCTAGATTAAATAAATTGATAATTTATTTAATTTAGTCACTTAACCTTTTGATTAAAAATAAATCTTTTAATTCCTCATTTTCTCTCTCCTTGTCACATCCTCCATAATCCTCTTCTAATTTGGATTAAATAAATTAATCCATGATAGGATGTGCACCACTTAATCAAGATTAGTGTCACATCCTCCATAATCTCCCACTTGCTTCTAATATTTCATTAATTAGCATAATCCTGTGTTTGCACAACCTTAATCAAGGTCATTAGCCATATTTAGCATGCTTTTTTAAGTCAACCTTTTCATTTGCCTTTCTTGGCCTTGACTCTCTTTCCCATGTGAATTTTTAATTCACATTTATTCACCCTAGGCCCCTCTCTTCCCCATGTGATTTTTGAATTCATATTTTATCCTTCCTAGGCTTACCTTATCCCCATGCAAGTTCTAGAAAATTTGACTTGTCATTTCACATGTGTCAAAGACTTCTAAAACTTTTGACTTGTGACATCACTCACATGTGGAAACTCCCCACCTTTTTGGAAACCCTCTCTTATCCATTAGATTCTCTCAAGCATGTGAATTTTTAATTCACATTTAATTCTCCAACCACCTTCCCATTCCCCATAGAGATTTTTGAGGAATTCTAAAATTCCTCCAATGTCTTTTTCACTCTCATTTGGGGACAAAAAATTCATTTTTGAGGAAATCTTCTCATCCCCAAAGTACCTACAAGGTACTTTTCCTTCCTCCACATCATGTACCTTTCTTCCACCTCACTTCCACATCATCTCATCCGAAGCCATCTCACATTCCACATGTCAAAATGTGAGGGCTTGTGAGTCCTCAACTCAACATAGCCCTCCATCTTGGCCTTGTTGGCTTAATTCCAACCGTTGAATTCTTTATAGAATTCAAATTGCTCTATAAATACCCCCTCCTTCCTCTCATTTATGAAAATTATGCATTTTATATCAAACTCTTTCTACTTTTTATTTGAACATTTTGTCTTCATCATAACACTTCAATCCACCATTATCACACTTTGAATCATCTTGCATCCCATCTTGCATCTTCAATCTCATTTTTCATCCAAGGAGCATACAAAGCATACAATATCAAGGGCCAACCAAAGGATTCAACAACAAAAGAAGGTATAATCATTTATTCTCTTCATTTCATCTTCTTTCTTTGCATTGTCATTCCTTAGGCTAATCTTGAGGTGTATCTTTTGTGTTCTTCCTTTAGTGCATTGTTAGTTGTTTTGCATCTTAGAATAGGATAGAACATTTAAGGGATCACATTTTTGGCATGCCCGGTGGGACCCACAAATGGGGCCCTTTATTTCATGTTTGTTGTTATTGAGTTGTTTGCAGATCCAAGTTGTAAAGGGGCATATTTTCCTCGTAGAGGGGTGGAATTGCCCTCTAGTGTGCTACAGAGGGGTGGACTTGTCCTCTAATCTACTGCAGAAGGGCAGATTTGCCTTTCTATTCCCACTATTTTTTGTTTTTTCACTACAAAGGGGTGGATTTGACTTACTGGTTATCTATTTTCTAACATTTCTATTGCAGAGGGGTGGATTTTCCCTATTGGTTATCTATTTTCTAACATTTTTGCTGCAGAGGGGCAAATTTTCCCTGCTAGTTATCTAATTTCTAACATTTCTATTGTAGAGGGGCGGATTTGCCCTGCTGGTTATTTTCTTTCTAACATTTAAGTTACAGAGGGGAGGGTTTTCCCTACTGGCTCTCTATTTTCTAACATTCCTATTGCAGAGGGGTGGATTTTCCCTACTGGTTATCTGTTTTCTAACATTTCTATTGCAGAGGGGTGGATTTTCCCTGCTGGTTATCTATTTTCTAACGTTTATGTTGCAAAGGGGTGGATTTTCCCTACTAGTTATCTATTTTCTAACATTTATGTTGTAGAGGGGCAGATTTTCCCTTCTGATTATCTGTTTTCTAATGTTTCTACTACAAAGGGGCGGATTTTCCCTTCTAGCTCTTTTTTTTCTAACATTCCTACTCTAAAGGGGCGGATTTTCCCTAATGGTTTACTATTCTCTAATATTTTACCTATAGAGGGGCAGACTTTCCCTATTGTTCCCACTGTTTTGACTGCAGAGGGGTGGATTTTCCCTAAAATAGCTTTGCCTCAGTTTTTTGTTTTTTTGTGGGTATGGTTGGATTTCTTGCTAATATTTTGTAGCATACTTTCATAATTAACAAAGAAATGAGGATAAAACAACTAACATTTGTTTGCAAGGCCATCCATTTGTTCAAATTTTAATACCTTTCCTTGTTGTTTTCATCTAAGCACATAGTTTAATTAGGGGGAAGTAAAATCTACTGCTTGGTGTGTTTGTTTTTGTGTTACCCAAAGGGGGCATTAATTTGTTTTTGCTTTCCCCTTGCACTTTGTGTGAACTTGGGGAGTAGCTGAAAATGGTTAGTGCCTTATTTTTAGAGGGACCTGCTTGGGGATTTCATCACCCCAAGGGATGATCCCAACTACACATACTAGTGGGGTATAAAAAGGGGGGAGAGCCAAAGTTGTACCCCAATCCAGTCACGTTGTGTCTAGTGGAGCGTCGAAGCTAGGGTGCTACCTAAATAGACATGAAGAGTTGGTTTGAGCCCTTCAGTATCTCGCTGGGGTTCCTGACTCACGCTTGTGACGGGCTTGTGTTCACGATCTGGGCCTCACGTACCGAGAGTATATTGTGAACTCCCTAGAAACCTTATGCATCCTAGATTAAGACCTTTGTTGGCCATTGGCCATACCCTTAACATTAATCATAAGATTGTGCTTGTTTAAAATGTCTTCTTGTGAGAAACCAATAAATTTTTGACAAGTCGGCCTCTTTGTTGTCATTTCAAGTCCTTGCCATAATTATTCTCATCCAAATCAAGTCCCTAATTTCTACATAAAGGCTGATACGCCCTCTAATTTACTGCAGTGGGGAGGATTTTCCTTGCAGAGGGGTGGATACGCCCTCCTGAACAGACAATTTCACTCCGTTTGACCATTTCAGGCCTCCATTTAACCACCTCAAAGTCTTCGTTTGACTGTTTGACCATCCCAGGCATTCATTTAACCATTCCAAACATCCGTTGGACCATTTCAAGCCTCCATTTAACCTTGTTAAATTTTTTTTTCTCATCCACTTTAATCATTTCATAATTTGGGGAATCCGCTCCACCATCTTACCATGTGACCTAAAGATTTGCACTTTCCAAAAATATCACTTCAACAACACCCCCATCATATAAAAACCTTTAGGACATCCTTAATTTGTATCCATCATCATATTTCATTACAAAATCCTTTAAACCTTGTTTTAGGAGTTATTACCTGAATTGACCAAGATGTTGGAGTTTAATTGTAATCCTGCATATCAACCATTGTCTTTAACCTAATCAATTCATTTCTATCTTGAGGTGGATTTGTGTTGAAAGACAACAATCATCAGCTCAAATCAATCCACTTCCATCTTAAGGTGGATTAAGTGCCACGACCAACCCTTTCATTTGATCAAGTATTAACTCACCTAGGGTGATTTATGAATTGAGTTTAGAATCCCCTTCATCAACCAATCCTAAGACATCATCCAATCCAACCCAATATCATCCAATCCAAGTATCATCATCCAATCAAAATCTAATCATCTAATCAAAACCTAATCATCCAATTAATCTTATTTGAACCCATCATTCAATCAATTGATCCTTATCCAATCCAAACAATCTTCCATCAAGGATATCCTTACAATCCACCCATAGTTCCTTTGCATGCCCATTCAAACTAGGTCACAAGTTAAGAAGAAAATGGCACAACAAAAAAGTCAAAATCCTGAATTGAACACATCCCAAGATCCTAATAATGGGGCAAACATCTCCCAAAACCCCACTAGTGGTGTGAATGCCTCTCAAGATCCTAATAATGGTATGAACATTCCCCAAGATCCTCATAATGGTACTTCATCACAATCCAACATCGAAATCAGAACAACTCACCGCATGGCGAAGAAAGTATGGTTAATCAACCTGAACTCACACTCGAAGAACATTTTAGTAACCCCACCAATGCACAAATGACAAATTTCCTACTCGAAAAACATGGGGAAGAAATATTGGCCCACATAATTCAAAAATGTGTCAAACCTCCATCAAGTGTCAACCTATCCAAATATGGCAATCCCACACCTAACATATCCCAAGCTTCATAGAACGCACCAGGTGATTCATATATCCCCAATATGCCTCTAGTAGAAGGTTGGTATCAACTTGAATTCGACAATGATGTCCTTTACCACATTAAAAATCCCCCTCATGCCACAATCTCAGTCATGGGGGCTCCTCAATTATCTAACCCCAATAATCCTTTTGCATATGGCATACCAAAAAATATTATGCATCGTCCACCATTAATGATGACTGCACTACCCCTTTCAAACCAATCTCCGGTAAATGTTGGGGGCAATCCTTTCATTGTCTTTCCTCCACTTCTTGGGGCCACAAATCTACCATCGTAACCTCATCAATCTAATATATCATCCCAATTACCTTCGCAAGGTACATCCCAATCAAACATCACCATTGGTACCCAATAGCCTCCTTTAAACACTTCCACATCATCTCAACCACCTCAACAAAAAACTCCATGTAATCCTTTGATTTCATCACAACAACCACCACATACATCACAATTCAATCCATCTCAGCCTCCCATTCTCACCATATCCTCATTCCTTGGATCTATTTTGCATCCACAAGTTTAATCACATTACAACATCCTATCTCAGCCCATACAATAGCTGACATCACACCAATCATCTCCTCAACACTATTTCTATCATAACCAGCAACAATTTCAGCAACAACCACCCTATGTGGCTTTCCAACAACCACCCTATGTGGCTTTCCAATGGTCACAACAATACTCCCAGCACTGACAGGCCAATCCACAACATACCATTCATGCTTCTCAGCACCACGTCGCTTACCCTTATCAAACCAACCCATATTATGTACCACAACAACAACCCACATACCGATAAACATCTTCAACACACCAACAAGGGATCCCATCATGTCACTATCAAAATCCATATATCAACCTCCAAACTGTATCTCAAAAGGAACCCTTACCATCCTACCATCCATATCCACCCAACCCATCTTTGACTCCTACACCACCGGTTAACGCAAATTTATTTGGAAATCAAAGCTGCTTTGAAAGATCTTCAAGCGGGGATGAATAAACAATCTTTCAAATTTGAAGATATATGTCCCTATCCATTCAATCCCTCCATCTCATTGATCCCCTTTCCAAAAAAATTCAAAATACCCAAATGTGACAAATACAAGGGGACCAAAGATCCTAAAGCCCACTTGTAGGACTTTTATGCCTAGTTCTGAGAAGTTATGCATAATGACAACTACGTCTTGCATCTGTTAACTCAAAGCTTGACGAGGAATGCCTTAGATTAGCTCATGGGCCTAGAGCCGGGGTCTATCAATTCTTTCTTAGATCTTTCAGAGAAATTCATTTCCTACTTTTCCTTCAATTTAGAAAAGGACATCGATACCTTAGACCTCCTTAAGGAGAAGCAGCATGAAGGTGAAACCTTTGCTAGCTACCTCCAAAGGTGGCGTGCATTGGAAAGACACATGAAAACTCCTCTCAAATAAAAAGACATGGTCACTCTCTTTGTTGAAAACTCACATCTTGACATGGCCCATAACTTCAGGCTGCATTGTGTCACAACCTTCGCCGAGGTGGTAGAGAAAGGACCCATCCTTGAATGGGCCCTTATTGCTAGAGGGCAGGTCAAGATACATAATCATGAAAAAGAACGGTCATCCAGAGACAAGTCACGCTACTGGAATAAGAACAAGAATGTTGTAAATGATGGTGTCACCAATACCAAACATATTCAAGTACCGAATACCTCTCAAAGGCAACAACCTATCTCTAATCAACCATCTGCCCAAAACATCATAACAATACCACAAGGGGTGCCTCACCTCCCTCAATAGTAGAATCAGAATAGTCAAGCCAACAACAAACGCCAGTTCACTCAACTAGTTGAATCTTTAAGTACCATCCTCAACAGACTCCTGCAGGAAAACTATCTAGTTATCTAACCCATGACCAAAACCTTTGATGAGTCTAAACCAAAACCTAATTGGTATAAAGACAATGAATATTGTGAATTTCAGAAAATCAAAGGGCGCTCCACCAATAAGTGTCAAGGTCTAAAAACGTATGTCCAAGATCTTATTGATTGAGGAGAAATCCAAGTCAATGCTAATCAAGCTTCATCCTCCAATGCTTAATTATAGATTTACAAAAATGCCTTCCCCAACCATAATCAAGGCGCAAGCACGTCCAATAACAATCCCCAAAATAACAGTACAAATAACGTAAGTTATAAGAGTGTGCCCTTCAATTATGATGGCATTTTCCATTACATTGAGCAAGTGGAACCCCGCGTATCCATGATACATGTCAAAGCTAAAGATTCCTAGTGTGTTGTTTCTACTCGGAGAACCTGCATTACTATCCCTGCAGCCTCTACATTTGCCCAGCCAAATCCTATGAGTTCACAATATAGCATTCTTGATCACTTAGGAAAGACTCATGCTTAGATCTCCATTTTGGATCTAATGAAATCCTCTCTAGTGCATCAAGAGATCTTGAACCAAGCTTTACAGGAAACCCGTGTCCCTAATGACATCGATCCCACACAATTCCAAGCTTTAGTGGGATATTTGGCTTTATCCTACCAATTACACTTCATTCAAAATGACATGCTTAACATTGATGCCAACCATAACCGTCCCTTACACCTTGAAGTCTTGGTTGCCCGTCATAAAGTAAAAGGGGTCCTAGTAGATAATGGCTTTGGTCTTAATCTATGCACTCTAAATTTTATAAAGCAGATAGGGTATACTCAAACAGATTTGAGTAATCAAATCATTAAAATCAAGGCTTATGATAATGTGGAAAGAGATTATGAAGGAATTATCAGTCTTCCTATCCAAGTTGGACCCATGGTTCAGTACACTAGATGTCATGTCCTTGATCTGGACTTACCATACAACCTTCTTCTTGGCCACCCATGGCTCCACACCATGCAGGCTATTCCCTCCACATATTGTCAATGTTGAAAATTTGTATTCAATGGATAGGATTTCACCATTTATGCTAACCCCCAACCATTTGAGTACTATAGTGACTTAGAAGCCTCATTTTCCCATTTGCAATATTTCCCTAGAGTTGAAATGGGGGCACCTTAGTCGTCATCTTCCAATCCACCACTAATTCAACCATCACTAAAGTCCAGATCATTGAAAAAGGTTGTGGTGAATATGAAATGCATACAGCTCTGAATGTGGCAACCATGCCACCATTACTGCACACATATGGTCAATTGTCACAGTCTATACCAAAGTAAGAAGATAAGACCCTTACCTTCAATGCTAAAAATATCCCCACCAACACTTTTCGATCTCCTGGTCTGAGGAAAAATGCACTGAAAGATTATATCAGACAATAGGTATATCATGAAGAGCCCCAACCAGATCCTCCACTTAGGGACTATTTTCAGGAAGCATACCCCTGGTATGCTAAAACTGCAAAAAAGCATAACTATCAAGGTGGGGGTCTAGGAAAAGAAGAGCAAGGTCGATTGCAACCTATTGATATACCAAAGCATGCACGAAATGTAGGCCTAAGATATGAAAAAAAGAAAAAAGGCCCGACAACATCCTCCAATGCCTCCAATAGTGTTAGTATGGAAAAAATTCTCTCAGAAGACATACCTGAAGAAGGATCCATCATACATGCATATGATGACATGGATCACACAAACCTCCCATCCATGTTTGATTGCCTATCTGTTTTTACCATCAACATTTTCTTACGTCATCCTAAACTTATTGATGGGGACCTCCATGATAACACACATGTTAATGTCTCTCTGGATACATATGTCAACCTTATGGGCTTGGGGGAAAATGAACACTCTAGTTGCAAAAGTAAAAACAAGAAAAAAAAATGGTCATCTAGTGAAAACCTCCCCGAGGTGCTTCTTGACCTAGAAAAAGTAAAAATAAAGGATGCATCTGATAATGAAAACCTTAATGAGGCACTGGAGAATGGAGATTTTCATCTTCCCCTTGTGGGAACTCAATTATCTACACGATCATCCATTCTGATTGAAGAAACTCAAGAAGTCAATCTAGGAACTACGAAAATCCTGAAGATCACCTATGTAGCCAAATCCTTATCAAAACAAGAATATGTTGTTATTACCCAGCTCCTCAAAGATGGAATCATCAAATTTTCTTGTTCGTACTTAGACATGCCTGGATTGGACCCTGCTTTAGTAGTTTACCATCTAGATGTTCACCCAGATGCCAAACCTATCAAGCAGAAACTTTGAAAGATGCATCCACAGGTAGCACTATTAGTCAAGAAGGATTTAGAGAAATTACTAGATGTTGGCTTTATCAGACCTATTGATTATTTTGACTGGATCTCCAATATAGTGCCTTTTGCCAAACCTAATGATGACATCAAGATTTGCATAGCTTTGTGGGATCTCAACAAAGCATGTCTAAAAGATGACTTCCCATTGCCCAACATCGACATGTTGGTCAACATCACTGTAGGACACGAGATTTTATCCCTTATGGATGACTTCTCTAGCTACAATCAGATTCGAGTTACACTTGAAGACCAACACAAGACCGCTTTTACAACGCCTTGGGGTACCTTTTGTTACAATGTCATTCCCTTTGGTCTCAAGAATGTGGGAGAAAAATATCAACGAGAAATGATCATTATATTCCATGACCTCATCCACATTATCATGGAAGATTATGTTGATGATTTGCTAGGAAAATCCAAAACTAGAGCAGAGCACCTAGCCATTCTGAAAAGGATATTTGAGCGATTGGAACAGTACAAGCTAAGATTGAATCCGAAAAAGTGTGTGTTTGGTGTCACGTCAGGAAAATTGTTGGGTTTCATAGTCTCTCGAAGGGGCATTGAGGTTGATCCCACTAAGGTCAAAGCTATCATAGAAATTCCTTTGCCTCAAATTCTAAAATAATTAAGGAGCCTTCAAGGAAAGCTACAATCTATCCGTCGGTTTATAGACCAACTTGCAGATAAATGTCAGTCATTCGCCCACCTTCTGAAGAAAAAATCCACCTTCAAATGGAGTCAATAGTGTCAGTTGGGTTTCGATAAGATCAAAGAGTACTTGGCCCACCCACCAGTCTTGATGCCATCTATTCTAGTAAATCCCCTCCTGCTATACATCTTCACCACTTCAATTGCACTAGGGGCACTATTGGCACAACATGACAAGTCTGCAAAGGAGCAAGCAATCTATTACATCATCAAACATTGGTCAGTTATGAATTGAATTACTCACCAATGGAAAAAGCATGCCTCACCATGGTCTTTAGTACACAAAAACTTAAACATTATATGCTAAGCCATCCTGCCAAGCTAATAGCAAAGATTGTTCCACTGAAATATATGTTATCCAGGACCACCTTAACTAGCCTAATGGCCAAGTGGGTCATGCTCCTGAGAGAATTTGATATAGAATATGTGGATCGAAAATCCATAAAAGGACACGTTATAGTTGATCAGTTGGCCGATGCACCCCTGGTAGCTAGTTACCCTTTGGTCACTGAATTCCTAGGTGAAGAAGTCTTTATAGTTGCTAAAGTACCCACCTGGATATTATACTTTGATGGTTCCCACACTCATAATGGATCGGGGGAAGGAATTTTGTTTGTTACCCCTCAAGGTGATTACATCCTGAAGTCATTTGGGTTAGCATTCCTATGCACCAACAACATAGCTGAGTATGAATCCCTCCTCATGGGACTTCGAATGGCAAAACAGTGGCACATAACTCACTTAAGAGTCTTCAATGATTCCTTATTGGTCATTAAATAGGTTAATGATGAGTTCTTGACAAAAGATGGCAAGATACTTCCCTACAAGCGCATGGTGGATGAATTTAATAAGTATTTCACCTACATCCAATTTGATCAAATTCCCAGGGTACAAAATAAAGATGTTGATGCCATGGCTACTATTGGTTCCCTGATCGACATGCCCAAGGATCGAACAAAATGTGAGTTCCTCATTGAACAACTCTTAATCCCAACATATGATATCCCCGAGACTGAAATGGTATGTGGCATTGTAGGTCCCACTTCCCCTTGGTATCAAGATATTTATGCTTACCTTCATGATAACATTCTATCTCTAAACCTTACACAAAACCAATGCAAATCCTTTATCCAATGATCATCTCGATATGTCATTATTGGTGATACATTTTATCATCATGGATATGATGGAACCCTCCTTAGGTGTCTCAATGAGATTGAAGCCCATACTACCCTAATAGAAGTACACAGTGGTATTTGTGGGTCCCATTCAAATGGTATGGCTATTGCTAAAAGGATTCTTTGAGCTGGATGTTATTGGCCTACACAAGAACATGATGCCTACGAGTTTGTAAAGAAATGCCTACCATGTCAGAAACATACATATCTGATTCATGCCCCGACACAAGACCTACAACCTTTGGTGCCACTATGACCCTTCTCTTAGTGGGGTTTTGAATTAATCAACAAGATCTATCCCCCATCCTTTTATGGTCATACATTCATCATCACCGCAATTGAGTACTTTACTAAGTGGGTGGAAGCAATGCCACTCTCACAAATAACTAGTACTGAAATTTCCAAGTTCATTCTCTACCACATCCTCTGCCGATACGGCATAACCTACCATCATTTCCAATAATGGAAAGACTTTTAAAAATTAGGCCATGAAGCAAATTTGTGAAAATTTTCATATACAACATCCTTGGTCCACACCCTATTACCCCCAGGGTAATGGATAGGCAGAAGCAACCAACAAGACCCTCATCTGCATCCTCAAAAAGTTCATCAATAGTACTGGCCATAATTGGCACCTACACATCCACCTCGCCCTCTAGGCATATTGCACCTCCATCTATACCCATACTGGTGCCACCCCCTATTCTCTCATCTATGGTGCCAAAGCCATCTTTCCAATTGAAGTTGAACTTCCATCACTGAGAATCTTATTGAAGAATATTATCACTAAGGAAGACATTTGAGTTTCTAGACTTAGCTAATTGGAGCTCTTAGATGAAAGATAGATTAAATCTTATGATCACCTCCAAGCTTACCAAAATGAACTCAAGTGCATCCACAAAAAGAAGGTTTTCCCTCATTATTTTAATGTTGGTGACCTTATCCTTAAAGAAAATCAACTCACCCAGGAGGACTGCGATAAGAAAGGAAAGTTTCAAGCAAACTGGTTGGGTCCTTATATCATCATTGAAAAGTATGGATCTGGGACATACAAACTTGCCACTCTTGAAGGAGAGCCCCTGGAGGAGCCTATTAAAATCATGCACCTCAAAAGGTTTTACAGCTAGATTTGTTGAGTAATCTTATCCTGTCAGAAAAATACATTAAAAAAAAAAATATAGTAAAAAGAATAATTCATCCTATGGTAAAAACCAACCTTGGTGGCACCTTGGATAAGTACAGATGATGAGAACCTTGAAACAAGAACCTTTCATATAAGATCTTAATCATTATCTACCTCATGCCCTGGTTACTCTATAATTCACACATCATCTCCTCGATCCCCCTCATCATATCGGTCCTATCCTCCCGTTTGCTTCCATCCCCTGGCCATTGGAATATTTTTGGTTGAGCATTGGATAAATATCATCCGCTATCTAACATCCTGAGCTTTTATCCTAATCTGAGCTTGTGTCATCTTGATGTTTTGAGCATTTCCATCTAGTGTCATTCTTGGTCCTCTTGAACTACGTTTCCCTTTCGCTTTCACGTAGGCAAGGTTGATCACTTGATCTGCCCTTGGGGAACTTTGTCCTCCATCATTCGTTACCATTTTTCCACTTTCCAACCTTAACCATAATTGGTATTTCATCCTTGTCAAACTATGTTTCCCCTATTCTTTCATGTAGGCAAGGTTGGTCATTCAATCCGCCCCCAAGGCACCTTGACCCTCTTATGATGGTCGTCTACCATTCATCCTCATCTTCCCCTTTTCCTTTTTCACCATGGTTAGTCATCCTTTATCTTTTTCGAACTACATTTCCCCTACGCTTCCACGTAGACAAGGTTGATCTCTTGATCTTCCCCAGGGTTGCTGTTTGTTCTATTTTGGTCATCCATCGGTTTTCATCAATGCACTTTCCACTCTTGTCCATGGTCTTTTCTTATAATACAAGGGCTCTGTGCTTTCACGTAGGCAAGGCTAATCTTTGATCAGCCCCTCAGCCCATAGGTCTTTAGAGTATGCCAGTTCTCTTGTTGTCTTGTTGTCAAGTATGTCCCTATCGTCACTGATTATTCACACACCATATCTTCTAGTGTCAAGAAATTTGATTGATGGCAAACATCCTGCGTCATTTAGGTCATTTTAGTTTAGTATCCATCATCGGTCTTAATAGGATGCATCCTTCCTAATAGACCACAACAACCCCATACGTCCTTATGAACTTATGGAAAAGGACATTTGAAATTGATTGTGATCTTTTGATGCTTTTGGATTTTGTTAATCATTTGAGCTCCCTATCATCACTTCTCATGGTCACCTGGATCCATCATATCATGGTGTACTTTGACTAGTCAACATAGGGGTATTTATTGTTGTTGTCTATTGGGTTGTTCCATGTGATACCCATCAAGATTCCTCTCGGATCTTGTGTTATGTGGGGCCATCCCTTTTTTCTTGTGGTTATCCCAATGCCTAGCCCAACCAAAGTCTTTATTACTTTGGTGTGTTGGGATAACCTTGTTTGTTGTGTTTGTTTCTTGCATTAGGCACTAATTCGCCTTGGTTTTATCTACCATGATGGATGGTGTCTTATGCTATAGAAAAAATCAATGCTCTAAAAGATGGAAAATTTCATTCATGTTGTATTTAATCTCATTGCATGTCCCCTTCATCCATCCTCCTAAACCTATGACTCCTGATTTTGGTTGTTCAAACCTTGATTTCTTTCCACTTTTTCTTCTCAAGATACTCATGGTTCTTGATAGGTGCAATACCACACCCACAATACACCTATCATCTACCTATATTCCCAGGCTATTCCTCATTGATACTTGTGTTTGCATTATATTTAGTGTATCTGTTCATTTTCCATCCATATTGCATAAGTTCATTGGGTTAAGTATCTTAGGTTCATTTATCCATATATTTCCATAATCACATTTATATATGCATCACCATTTGCAAATACATTGTTAAGAACATATTAATTACATCATATACAAAATGGCATTACCATACATAAATAATCAACATCATGCATAATCACATCATCCATGAATGCATAAAAAAATCATTAACATCATGCATAGTCAAAGCATCCACATAGACATAAATCATCAGATACATGTGCACATATGACATCATCTATCATATGAACACCAATATATAATCATATGCATAACATAAAGCATTCATCACATAAACATATGGAATAATGTCAATGAGAACTATTGCATATCATAATCAAAATCATACAATATCCATCTCATCATAATATCCAAAATATAGTCACATCATAATCACATACATATCCTCCTCAAATAAGGACCACAATCCAAGGATGAAGATCCCATCCGCTCCCTAATAATATGTGCTAAATCTCCATCTGATACCTGTCAAAACACCTATATCCTATCACCTATCCTTTGCCTACTCTGAGCTACCCACATCTGATCTATGAGGAGAATCAAGCACTGGTCCTCTATATGTCGGAGTCTCTTTAGAATCATGACCCAGAGTCCCTTGATAACCACCAAACCGTGGAGGAGTTGGCTGAAAGTTGCTATACCCTCTGGTACGTGTCCCTAAAGACTGGGATGGTACCAACATCTAAGGTACCTGTTTGACATAGCGCATTGTATGCTGCACCGGATCTGGAACTGCCTAGTCATAAGCACACCTCCAGTAGGTTGCCTCCTGCATATAATCATCTCTCTATCTAGCCTGATACCTATCATAATTTTTCTCATGCCTGTATCTATCCCACTCTCTACTAATAGCTCTTTGCTCCTGCTCCCATGCCTCTTACGTCATTGTCAGTATTTGTACCTTCTCTATGGCCCTTTCCCTCTCTACATGTGCACTTTGTAACTATTTCTGCAATCCCTGTATGACTAACTCTGTATCATCACCCTACACTCCCTATGACTGCCTCTGCGTTATATCCCTCTCAACACTCTCTATTCGAGCCACTGATGCATCTCTTTGAAACTATAAGATCTAGACCTATCTATGTGCATCATCTCTCTCCTCTTGTATCAACTACACCTATCTTTGTGCACTATCTCTCTCCTAGAGGGCCTTTACATTTGCATGCACTATGTCCCTCTCCCTCTGCACTATCACTAGCTGGGCCTCTACTGCCTCAACCCTCAATCTCACCTCCTCTAGGGATATCTTTGTAGTAGATACCCTCTCCTGAAGCTCTATCCTCTCCCCTAGTAGTCCTACCATCTGTACCCTCAGTGTCTCCATCTCCCTCTCAACCCGCTGAAGACACTCCACTGAGACATGATTTTCTCCCCCTCTAGACTCTAGTTGTCCTCACATCTATGCTACGATCATCGCTTCCTCTAACCTATCCTGATCCCAAGTCATCCTAGCTAGCTCACCCCATACTCCCTCCATCTTTGCTTGCACCTCATCTCTCACTCTCTCTCTTTGCATCACATACATATGTCGTCAGCTGACCCACAACAACATCAAACTCTCTCTGCTTTATCTCCCTCATCCTTTGCACCTCTACCTCTGCACTCCTTAGCTCTTCCTCCATCACCCATAGCCTCGCCTGGGCTCCCATTAGTAAAACCATAGGATCATCAACTGGTGCAGCTGGTAATACTACTAATGGCTCCACCACATGAACATCCACATCCATCGCATCCATCTCTACCTCCTCTTGTGCCTGCTCAACCCTACTCCTCACCTGAATCCTCCTTGGTTGTCCTCTCCTCCCCACCCTCATTTGTCTCCTTGATTGTCCTATGGATCTCACCTCCCCCTCTGACTCCTCTCCATCCTCGCTCATCTCTCTCTCTAGCACATGGGGCTCCTGCTCCACCCAAATCTCAAGCTAGACCCTCCTCTATCATCTACTCCATGTCATAATCTTTGGACATCCTCTAGCATCAATCTCCCCTTGTGCTCACCTCCTTCTACTTGGCCCTCACCTGAACTCATCTTTTTTCGTACTCTACTAGCTATACTGGTTTTCCTAACAACCCTCCCCTCCACCTCTCACAACATCTCTACCTCTGGCTCACTCCCTGCTCTCGCCGCATCCCACTCTAGACCTCGCACGTCCTCCTATTGTACCACCTCTGTCCCTGGACCTCTGCCACTGTTGAACCCTCCTATCTCCATCTCCTCCCCCACATACATCATATCTCTAGCCCTCTGCCGCTATCACATCCTCCTCCTCCTCTTCAGCTTCCCTCCAACCCCACCCTTATTCTCTCTGCTACTCGACTGTGATCTAGCTGCACCCTCATCCTCTTTGCTACTCTTCTATCCACCTCTATGGTGCATCCCGCCTCCCTCCTATCTCTCTTCCCTCATCGCTTCATCTTGAACCCCATCGACTCTGCCCTAGACACATGGAGTGGGCCTGCGTCATATCAGGGCCGATTTTCCTCTGTCTGGGGTGGAACCACCCCTAATTGTAGGGTAGAACTACTTGCCCCAGGGTAGACCCTCCCTACACCGGGGCAGACCCACCCCCGGTCGCAGGGCGGATTCGCCCTGAGCTGAGGTGGACCTACCCCCGACTACGGGGCGGGTCCGCCCTGAGCTGAGGCAGACCTGCCCTAGGCTGCGAGGTGGAACCGCCCCACACTGAGGCAGACCTACCTCACCTATGGGGTAGACTCACCCCACACTGGGGTGGAACCACCCTAAGTTGGGGCGGACCTACCCCCGACTGCAGGGCGGACCCGCCCGCAGCCGCGGGGCAGAGGTCCACGCGTGGGGTGGCTCTACCCCGCACTAGGACAGACCTGCCTCTGGTAGGGGTGGACACACCCCCCACAATGGGGCAGATTTTCCCCTTTAGGATTTCACCTCTTTTGTCCTCCCCCCTCCTCTCCCCCCCCCCACCGCCTTCAACTAGCTAACATTTTCATTCCTACCCATTTTTCTTCCCTATCCCATCAACAAAACCCACTTTTCAAATTTTACAAAAACCTACAAATTGCACTTAAATAAATTAAAATATGCATGGAGGGTTTTGTTGCTAACCTGGTGGGGCACAACTCGATGGCTATGGAATCACCACACCTTGTCCACCCGATGGATGATGTCAGAGTCATAATCCTGCATCATCCTCACACTTCGTCTGCTTCCTCTCCTCTCCTCTTCTCTCAACTACTATAGTCCAAATGAGGTGAGGTAATTTTAAAAATTACCTTATATTAATTTTCCTTTTTTAAACTAAGGGGTATTTTTTACCTCTTATTTATCATTTTTCTCCTCCAACTAATCCAGTACCTTCCTGGGGCCACCATTTGCAAACCATTCATCCGTTTGACTTCATTCAAAAACCAAACTTGCTTATTTTTTCAAGATCTTTCCAACCCTACCCTCCATTTATTCTTATTAAGAGGTCATCCGAGACCCCTCTTTTTTCCCCACTCACCCTCTTGAGGGGGCATACCCTTCCCATTTCTCTATTTTCCTTGTTATAGTCATTTCCTCATAGGATTGGGGCATATTCATCCATTCCCCCTCTATTTGGGCAAATCATGTACCTTTTCTCATGTTGGGGCATCACTTTCTGGTGGCTTCCTCTATAGAGTCATTTTCATTTTCTTTTCTTCGAAACACTGTTATTCTAACAATATTTTGAAGAGGGGCATAATGTAGACATCTAAAATTTGACCACTTCCACATGGTCAAAATCGTCTACTCTATTCATCTATTTCATTAATAATGATTGATTTATTTAGTCAATATTTAATTTTCTTCCTAAGGTTCCTAAAGTATGTAATTATATAATTAAATACTTTACCTTACACCTTTTCTTCTCTAAATTAAATAAATATGTCAATTTATTTAATTTAATCATTTAACCTTTTGATTAAAAATCAATCTTTTAATTCCTCATTTTCTCTCTCCTTGTCACATTCTCCATAATCCTCTTCTAATCTGGATTAAATAAATTAATCCATTATTAGGATGTGCACCACTTAATCAAGATTAGTGTCACATCTTCCATAATCTCCCACTTGCTTCTAATCTTTCATTAATTATCATAATCCTATGTTTTCACAACCTTAATCAAGGTCATTAGCCACATTTAGCATGCCTTTTTAAGTCAACCTTTTCATTTTCCTTTCTTGTCCTTGAATCTCTTTCCCATGTGAATTTTTAATTCACATTTATTCACCCTAGGCCTCTCTCTTCCCCATGTGAATTTTTAATTCACATTTTATCCTTCCTAGGCTTACCTTATCCCCATGCAAGTTCTAGAAAATTTGACTTGTCATTTCACATTTGTCAAAGACTTCTAAAAATTTTGACTTGTCACATCACTCACATGTGGCAAATCCCCACTTTTTTGGAAACCATCTCTTATCCATTAGATTCTCTCAAGCATGTGAATTTTTAATTCAAATTTAATTCTCCAACCACCTTCTCATTCCCCATAGAGATTTTTGAGGAATTTTAAAATTCCTCAAATGTCTTTTTCACTCTCATTTGGGGACAAAAAATTCCTTTTTGAGGAAATATTCTCATCCCCCAAGGTACCTACAAGGTACTTGTCCTTCCTCCACATCATGTACCTTTTTTCCACCTCATTTCCACATCTTCTCATCCTAAGCCATCTCACATTCCACATGTCAATATGTGAGGGCTTGTGAGTCCTCAACTCACCATAGCCCTCCATCTTGACCTTCTTGGCTTAATTCCAACCGTTGAATTCTTTAGAGAATTCAAATTTCTCTATAAATACCTCCTCCTTCCTCTCATTTAGGATAATAATTCATTTGATACCAAACTCTTGCTACTTTGTTATTTGAACATTTTTCCTTCATCATAGCACTTGAATCCACCATTATCACACTTTCAATCATCTTGCATCCCATCTTGCATCTTCAATATCATTTGCCATCCAAGGAGCATACAAAGCATACAATATCAAGGGCCAACCAAGGGATTCAACAACAAAAGAAGGTATAATCATTTATTGTCTTCATTTCATCTTCTTTCTTTGAATTGTCATTCCTTAGGCTAATCTTGAGGTGTATCTTTTGTGTTCTTCCTTTAGTGCATTGTTAGTTTTTTTGCATCTTAGAATAAGATAAAACATTTAAGGGATCATAGTAGCATTCTATTTTCCTAATTAGATCATTAGATTGAGATCTCTAAGGTTTCCTTTAATGAACTAGAGTGAAATAGGAAAGGGCGCTCCCCCCTTTTTGTGTGTTCCATCTCCTAAAAGGTAGAGCACACCTTATTTCCTATGGTTCATTTTGGTGGACCTGGCCTTCAAGCTCTTTATTTTTTATTTAGAGTGCATTTCACTCCTAGATTTAGCTTACATTAACTTTGTATTAGATCTTGCATTAGTTAATTTTCATTTAGGGCTTCTAAACTTTGCATTAGTGAAAGTTCACATAGGTTGGATTTTTGCATCTTGCATCATTGAATTTTATTTGAAATTTGTCATTGCAAACAATCTAGACAACATACAAGTTAGAAACCTTTGAAACAACTCATAATTTACTAAATTTTGTGTGAAAACCCTAATCTAGGACTCATTCGCCCCTCTAGATGATTTAGTCCCTATACAAGTGGTTTTTCTAGATTTCTAGGAATTTTGTGTTGTGCTTTTTTTAGTAGTCAAACCTTTCAAAAACCCTAACTGGGACTCATTTTTCTCTCTAGGAAATTTAGTCCCATATGAGACCTGAATCTACATTTTACAACATTAAAAATCTTGTTTCTATGTTTCAGTTTGCTATTGTTAGATCTTGTTTCATATTACTGAGTTTCTGTTTCATTCATTTCATTGGATCTAGCTTAATTTGATTTCATTTCAAGTGAATTTTTAAACATAAGAATTGGAATTAAATCATATCATTTATCTTGTGTTCATTGAATTTATCTTGCATTCATTGATTATCATTTTCATGAGCTTTACAACTTGGTGTTCTATTTAATAGGCCAAAATCGGGGTAAAGAATAAACTAGGTTCAACTTGGTCTAAGTGTTAATCTAGGGATTGTAATCTTGTGAAAGGTTTTTCAGTAGTAGACCTAAGGGAGGAAAGCAATGAATTAAGTGGGGATAAAATGTAGCTAGAACACACAAAAGACTAGAAATCAAGTTGTATATTTTTGGTTTTTGTCTTATTCTCATAATTGCACAAGAAACTATTAACTGAGAGATAAATAGTT
Source organism: Sequoiadendron giganteum (assembly GCA_007115665.2). Classification (NCBI taxonomy): domain Eukaryota; kingdom Viridiplantae; phylum Streptophyta; class Pinopsida; order Cupressales; family Cupressaceae; genus Sequoiadendron; species Sequoiadendron giganteum. The sequence goes on along the minus strand of VCHN02000014.1, from coordinate 68,115,404 downwards.
TGTGATAGTAACAACAACAGTTTATTAACATAAAATAAAACACACTTCACTAAATTAAAGATACTGAAATCAAACTTTAATGAAACATTGCATTCCAAACTTGAGTCACAAAATTTTCTATCAAACCGAACTATAACAAAGATGTTGGAATTTAAATCATGCAACTATGGAATCTATTGAAAATAAATCAAACAAAAAATAAATAACTCAGAGAAATATTAATAGTAAAGAGAAGTAAATGTTATTGTGCTTCACTAGGGAGTGGGCCCTTGCTCAATGGTTTGCAAATGAGATGGGATGAGAGCCTTTCTATGTTGCCTTGATCAGAAGAAATACTGTTTTATTTATCAAAAGTTTTATACAAAAGTTTGTCCTTCTTTACACTATGTGTAATTATATATACATTATTTCTACTAAAAAAATATAAATAATATTGATTTTTTTGTTGTCTATGTCCAACAAACTAGAAAAGACAAAAATATGTGTTGTTAACCACATATTATAATAGCATCATTATAACTAAATATGGAAATAGGAAACAAGAAGATTTCATTTTTCTCCTTCACACAGTTGGCAATTGTATCTTCATTCAACTTTACTTATTAAAAATCATAGGTTCTTGTGCTTATTCAAATTCGGCACTGAAGAGGTAACTGACACCACCTTGGAGGTTTACATCATCTTTTTAAAATATGACATAAATAAATTTTTGGTCAAATAGTGGTACACAAAAGTTCCTAACCAAAGACTGACAGGAAGGTTCGCACTCTTAATTTTCTACTTGCTACAATATATATTTTCTTGACATAGTGGAAGTAATATTAGTAAATACAATCTAATATTATTTATTCACATATTTTATCTAAAAACTAAATTAAATATTTCTTATATATATTAAATCATATGCCACATAAAATGGTAAAATGATATGATATGGAATGAAAATGGAATTTGGGAATGGGTATGAAGGCATATGAAAATAGGCTAAAATATGCCATAAAATGGGACATAAATGGATCTCATCAATATTGGCAATACTATAGTGAGATGTAGTTTGAGGCTCATGTCATCCCGTGATAGAACACTCGTCATGGATATTGGTTTATCTAACTCTTTCACTCATAGTGTTAACACTAGTTCACTAGGTATGGATCATACCCTTAACAACTCTTTACCTTCAAGTAGCATGACAAATGTTGAAACAATTGTTGCTAGTATCCCTCAAGAAAACATAATGCAAATCCATGAAGAGTTAGAAAACCTACAACATCAAGTGAGTACTTAAAAAAATTTCAACACTACTATTCCTACCATAGATAACATACACCACATGATTGAAAGTGAACAAGGAATAGAACTTGTGCATAACCTAGCTCAGATTTTTGGCAAACATCTTACCTAAATGACTAGTTGTGATCAACCTTTGAACAATGTCCAAATTAAAGGAGGAACCAAAATTCCTCCTCCTACAACCATTACCTCTATTCCCACCTATACCAACCCTCAAGTTACCACAACTATGCAACCTACTAGTAATGTCTTTCCTACCTTGGGTATTTCCACTAGCAATCCTTTTACCTTCATAGCATCTCACATCATATCTTCTACTACTTTACCTCCCATAATAATTCCATTCAATTGCCCCTCAAACACATATACAACTCCATAATATTCACCCCCATCTCAAAATACAACCAATGACACCATCCTTAACCAACTCTTACAAAATGTTTCATCCCTTCAAAAAAAAAATTCCACCATAAACCAAAATCAAAATGGCCAACCATCATATTATTTCAAAAGCAATCCCTTATCCTTGGAGTTATTAATAACACCGATACCAAAAGGTATAGAGATCCCTAGGTTTGATAAATATGGAGGGAAAGGAGATAATTCTAACCATTTTTTCACTTACATCACCTTATGCAGTGGTTTCGTTCTTGAGGTTAAGCTCTTGGATAAGCTTTTCCCTAGGTCCTTGAAAGATAATTTTTTAGAATGGTTTTCCTCATTACCTAGTAAGTCAATTTTTTCATTCAATGAACTTGTTGAGGCCTTTATCAACCATTTCCAAGTTCATATGACTCCTAATATTACATTAGTTGATTTGATGAAATGTAAGCAAAGGGATGATGAAAAGGTTATTGACTTTATTTCACACTACCAATTGCTTTATTCCCAAATCGACGTAAAGATTCTTGATCCTCGCCTTTAATGAATGTTCATTAATAAATTAAAAAATAAGATTAAAATATAAGCTTGGAATGATTAAGTTTACTTCCTTCTTATACTTTTGTACTACCCTTTGTGATTATCAAAACTCAGTTAGTAGTCGTGAAATAAGCCCACGTCTAGTCGACCTAAAAAGTCCAAATCTGCAAATAAAAAAAAATACCAACCTTTTAGGAAACAAAATAATTTTTTCTTCAACTAAATCCTCCTCAGCCAACTCAACATGTTGATACCCAAGTGGGTACTATAAATAAGACAAATCCTTTTACATTTGGGGATCCAGCTAGACAATTTACTCCCCTACATGATACCCTCCATAACACATTGCTACAACTTTTAGAACAGAAAGTGATCTTCTTACCACCTATAAGAAATCCTCATCTTTCTAATCTATTACCCACAAACTTTATATCAAATTCTTATTGTCATTATCACCAACAAAATGGACATGATACAAAACATTGTAAGCATCTTAAACATATTGTGCAAGACCTCATTGATTATAATCATATCCTAATTGGAGGTGTGAATGATAAAGGTAATAAATCTATTGCCCCTCCCAACCAAAAATTTAAAATCCTTACCAACCCCATGCCAAATCTTAATATTTCATTTGTCAAAGCTAGTGAAACTAAGAACAATGATGTGATGAATTTTGACATGAATGATGACAACATGGATATTGATGAACAAATTCCTATGAATGATATGATTGGATTGATCAAAATTCTACCTTTTAAGGGAAAAAATAAAAATCCTCTTGACATTTCTTTCTCATCCAAATATATAATTAAAAACACACATGATGGTCCTCTTTACATAGCTGGCCGAATCAATGACAAGCCCACTAATGGGATATTAATTGATCCCGTCTATGGAGAGAATGTGATCACTAAAGAATTCTTACTTGTGCATGAACTTTATCAAGATACCTAAAAGCATGGATAAAAACACATAATGGTTTTTCTCACCCTACAATGGGTTCGATCACCCTTCCTTTAAAAGTGGGACCGAAATAATTAGATGTCTCATTCTCCATCATCTCGATGTCGTATCAATTCCTTGTGAAGCTTGGTCACCCATGGCTATGCTCCATGGAATTCATCCTAGCAATCGTGCACAAATGTTTAAAGTTTCCCTTTGACAAAGAAATATTTACCTTGCACCATAATGGATTTAATCTTGTGTCTTCTCGTGGGAAATTTTCATTGTATTTCATTTGGCCCAAGCTTGTTGAGCCTATTAAACCTTGTGAGGATTCTTTTTCAAATCATATCAAAATTTTAAGGAAAAACACATAGTAGAGTTATCTCTTTGAAACATGCCTCAACCTATGATAGAGCCTCCTATCCTTAATGAAACCATGATTGAACCAAAAAACCTTTGAAATAACCAAGAATAACCCAAGATAGATCCTTTACCTATATTTAAAAAAAACAAAAATCAACATCCAAACTTAGCTAAAGCAATACACGAGGACTCTCCCTCTTCGTCGACACAAAAAGATCTTATACCGCAACAAGAACTAAATCCTTCTTAGGAAATTATCATTCAACCTCCTATTGTGATTAACTTGGATGATGATGATAAGATTGCTAGAATTGATGAGGAAGTTCATAATGAATTGAATACATCATTTTCCCCTTCTATGATAATTCTCTTAAGAAAAGTGTTGAACTTGGTGATTCTCCTAGTTCAACACTTGTTGTTGTCCCTTTGGCTAGTTTTCCACCTTCCATATACAATGCACAAGATTGGGATGCAGATAAATTGCTATAGGTTGACTCACATGTGCCTTACTAGTCTTTTCTTTTCTTTCTTTTTCATGTTATGTATGTGATTGCATGTGCATAATGTGATCCCCCATAATGTTTTGTTTGATATATATCTCTCTTTGTGCATCCCTCTATTTGTATCTACATTCTTCTATATGTCGTAAACCTTTTTCCTTTTCATTTTTCTAGTTTTTTCCTTTTGGGGATGATGCAAGGCGTTGAGACATTTAGGTCTCTTCCATGTTGACCCAAAAGAATTTCCTTTTTTCTTTTCATTTGTCTTATGTTTTCCTTTTGGGGATGATGCAAGGCATTGAAACATATAGGTCTCTTCCCTATTGACCCAAATTTTTTTCTTTTTTTTTCACTCTCTTTGTGTCATTCTTTCCATTCCATGAGTATTTGGGGAATAATAACAGTTACGATATCTCTAAAAAGATTATAGCAAATACATGTTGACCCACAATTTGTGTATCCCTTATGTAATTTTGGGATTTCATTTAGGGGGCAACCTCTTTTCATGATGTAGCTTCATTTTGAAACATATGACTTCATAGAGGTCTTTCCAAATAAGCTCCCATGTCCTATTTATTGTTAGCATTAATCATTTTCTACTTTAAATTAATTGCTCACAACATGGTGTTTAGCAATTTCTTTAAAGTGGGGGCATACATTAGCATTATTCTTTTTCATTTCAACTCATGTTTCAGTGTGTAGTCTTCTTACTTCATGTGATGTGTCTTTCTCTTTGTGGTGACATTGGTCATGGTGTCCTTCAAGAGCATGATCTCTCTTAGAATATTATATTACTCTCAGTGGCTTGATGTGATACACTACATCCCCTAAGTTGTGAATATTCTATTCTTTGATTGGTCCTCTCTTGGAGACATTAGGCATGACATTCCCTAAGTTAAGACCTCACATGAATTAATAAAAAAATCCTTTGAACATACCTTACACTATTTTTCATTTATAATAACTTTTATATAGCCACCTTGCATAACACACTTTGCTTGCCTATGGAGCCATCTGGTTTATTTATGGGTGTCAAGCATACAAAGTTTTGCTTGCCTCATGAATCTTGTTGTTCATGTTGTGTGGCACCTTATCAAAGTTTTCAAGAGGTATAGATTTGGTATGGTTACGTATGGGATCCAAACTTAGGCATGGATGTCCCATATCCACTTCATTTTCTTTGTAAGCACATACTGGATGTGTATGTATGTGTCTCTGGGGGCTCACCTAGTGGACGACCTAAGGTTTCACTAGCCCTTGTGAGCATGTGTCTTGTTTACATAGTGGACATAGCATTCCACTTGTAAACATTTTTGGACAAACAACTTAGATGTAATCCACATCACGTTGGATAAATGGTTGAGACTTGATCCATCTCTTCTCTTTCTTTTTCTTACTTCTTATATCTTTCAGTGTATGCTTGTACCTTTTTGTTTCTTCATATGCCATTCTCATGTGTTTTCTTTTGTTCCTATGTTGGTTTTTCGTAGGATCTTGATCCTAGGGGGATTTCACAACCCTCTTGATCATTATCGTCCTATCTCACCAACATTGGTACACTTGGACCCCTCTTGATGTGAGCTTGTCTACTTTAGTGTGAGTTTGAAGAAAGTTCCTCCTCTCACTAAAGTGGGGGCTAAATGTAGTGTAGAAAAATGTATCCCTTTACATTTTCACACTTTTTTGGGCTCTCCTTGTTAAAATTGGGCTTCTTTATGATTTATTTGGTTCTATTTTGCATCCACAAGCCTTATTTAATGCATTTTTTTGAGGATAATCTCGACACATATCTAATGAACAATCATAATTTCATGATTTTGGGTTATGTGTCCCAAATTTAATGATCTGGGACTCATACGTCACCTTAGGCATATGGGTCCCACCTAAGTCTCACAGCTTGATACTAAATATGACATAGAACTTAGCATTTCTTGAAATTTGTGTCTCAAGCTTAGGCTATTGGGACTCATACGCCCCAACTAGTGTATGAGTCTCGCTTTATCTTGGACCGAATTTGATTTTTGGCAGGATTTTATTCTTCTAGATCTGATGTTAGCTTGTAGTGTTGTAATTTCAAGAAATTTGGCATAAAGAAGTATAAATACAATGTTATTTAACATATTTTCTCCTAGAAAGTTTATGAAAAAATTCCTATAGAAATTTTATGAGATCAAGAGCATTCAATAGCATTCAAGAGATGATTATCAAGCATTTGGAGCATCAATTCAAGATTCAAGCATCATGTAGAAGTCATCATGCATCATGCGTCATGTGTTGTTTTGAGCTAACATTTGTGATGTAGGTTTCATGATTCAAGCAAGAATTCAAAGACATTATATCATATCAACAATCAAGAGTCAATATCTACATTCATGCTAGCCATTTCATACAAGTGTGTAGCCTTTATCACAAGGGTTTTGTGAGTTGCAACATTACATATTGTTCATTCATAATTCCTTCATGTTATTTCATTTAATTTCAAGGTTTGATTACATAAACGGGATTTGACCAAGGCTCATCCACTAATATATCAACATGTTTATCCCTCTACATGTGTGATTGCAAATCTAGGTGTTTTAAGACTTGAAGATCCTTTGAAGACAAAGTTGCAAGATTGAAGAAAGTTGTCAGAGTTGTCAAGAATTTGTCATCTTCACAACACCTATAGGAAAAAATTCAAACTTTCAGACTCAAGGATTAGATGGGAGATAAGCCACAAAAGATCATTAGAGGATATCAGAGTTTCAGCCAAACCCTGATACTTGGACTAAATCGCCACCTTGGGCTCATGATTCCTAGTATACCACTTTTCAAAAATTTCTTGTAGATCTTGGTTTACCATTTGTAGATTCCAGACTCAACCTGAAACCCTAAAATGGGACTAAATAACCCAATCTAGCATATGATTTCCAGTTTACATCAAAATTCATAATTTTAGGATTATAGACCTTATTTTGGACATCTACAGTCTTCCAGGTACTTCTCTGTTTATCTCTAGTTTATTATTTTGATTTTGAGTTTCATTTCCTAGGTCATATAGTTTGATTTGCATCACTTTCATTATTTTATTTCTAAGAATTTTCTTAGTGGTGAACCCCTCTTTAATCACACCTAAGGAGACCTTGTAGCAATATCTTTTCCTAATTAGATCATTAGGTTCAGATCTCTAAGGTTTCCTTTAATGAACTAGAGTGAAATAGGAAGGTCTCCCCCCATTTTTGTGTGTTCCATCTCCTAAAATGTGGAGCACAACCTATGTTATTTAAACCTATCTAAACCCTCATTTAAATATATTTCAAATGGGTCAAATAAACTATCCTTAGCAAAATTAGTCATTATTTCACATCTTGGTGGAATATCTCTCTTGATTTTATATGGTGAATAGTAAAGAGGGTCCTTAGATTTAGTATTTATAGAAAATTTCTCTGATCCTACATATGATAGTTCCAATGATTTTTTATTTTTAACTTTAAATTCTTTTTTATTAAGTGGGGATAATATCCAATGTGATTTTTAACTACAAAATTTTAGAACTTGGACTATGATCGAATTTTATGTTCATGTTTTGGCCAAAATTTGACCACTAAAATATAGATTTTTTAATCAAGATAGATAAATAAATAATCCTACCTAATATTTCATTGTATTTTCACATATTTTAAAAAATCTAAAAATTTGTGGCCTATAGAGTATAATATAAAATATATTGGCATAACTTTGACCACTAAATTATGGTATGTAATGTATTTTCTTATAATAATTAATTATAAGGAACTACTCAACTTAATTTTTCATGGACTTTCCAAAAAGGTAAAATTATTTAAACATTTCCAAAATTTGTTGCATATAGAGTCAATCAATAGAATATAAAATTAAAATAACTTGCACAACATTTATCACAAAAAGCTAATTTTTTTACCTAAGCTTTTATTTGTAATATACTTCAAAACCCCAAAAAATAAGTTCCAAATTTGTATTGGTTTGTAAGTTATGGTGAAAAAATCTTGGCTCAAACCATAGCTCTAATACCACCTATTATGATATTTCTTAGAAAAATATACAAAAACAAGAAAAATAGTAAATCAATTTGAGGTGACCTTCAATAATAAAAAATAATAGATGATTGTACTATTAGAAGTTATGATGATTTTGGAGATTCTCTCTTCCGTATTTATATGCATAACTATGTAGGGGCACACCCTTTCATTCTAACTAAATCATTTTAAGAAATAAATGAAACTAGAATAAATGAAACTATTAAGATTAAGCATGCCACAAGTGCTTATCCTTATTATACTTAGAAATAAATAATATTAGTATCCTAAAATAAATCTTGTAATCTTTGGATTCATCTCTATGATCAATTATTGGTTGTTTAAACTTGCATGTTGCATGTTGCATGGAGAACTCAAATGTGAGTTTTCTATACCCACATCTATCCTTGTGATATTGATGATGTCTTGAGTAGACTAGGGTGTTGATGTAGACTACTTATTCAAAAATAACTATAAATTATATTTGGTTGAATTATTTAGTATTCATCTTACATTGGTATATTCATTGCAATGAGATAGAGAGATGGTGTTTAGAGTACCTAAGATAGTTATACTTTGGGGCTTGTAGCAATTGACTATGGTGGCATGGAAGAATCTAGATCATTATTAAGTGGGAGCTTTGTATTGTTGCATAGTTAGAACTATATCTTATTGGTTAGAGATCTCATGATTCTACTCTGATTTTTTTTGGTGTTGTAGTTGAATACTTTGATTATGTTATTCCATGGGTAATCTTTAGTTAGGATATATTTACATAATTCCATACCTAGCTTTGGATTAGTTTCAATGGGAGATTCAAAAATGATATAGATCTATGACTTTTTGATGGATATTTACATCATGATGATCTCTTCAATTTTAAATTTATGAGAAAAGAGAGTTATTTGATAGTTTATTTTTCTATCAATAGAGGGTGATAATGTTCATTATTTTTGAGGATGTGGAAAAATATTTCTATGGAGAGCTCTTGGATTTTTTTGGTTGTGGTTAAAATGTATATCATTTTGTCATGGTGAGTTCCTAGGTTATGTATTAATTATGCAATAGGATCTTTGGTGGTGATTTATGGTTATTTTTTAGATGATTATTGTGATCATTTTCCTTATGGGATTATAATTTTTAAGGCATTGCAATCAAAGTTGTGTTGGCATAAGATGATTGGCTTTACCCATATAAAATTTGGGTGAGGTTAGATCTCTTAATTTTGGAGATCATGTGTTGAAATGGTGAGTCTCTTAAATTTATTTTAGTAGGAAAATAAAGGAGCCTATACCTATAGTTGGAAATGAGTTCAACATGGACCTATTGATGAAATTATGCTTCAAAGGTAAAACAATGCCATTCCCCTCTCTTGATCCACTCAAGGGTGAATGATCTAATAAGTATTGCCCACCTAGTTTTTAGATGCATCATTTATTTGAGCTAAAGTGTCAATTTTGAGGATAATGTATTTTTAAGAGTACAATAGATGGTTAGAATCTTTGGGCATATTCCTTTGTTTTGGGGATGGTTTTTTTGTTTGATATGACTCTAATTTATGAGGCTTACATTTTTTATTTTTTTTACATTGGGATTGAATGATTATATTTTTTTGATTAAGCAAAAATTTTGAAAGGACCCTAACCCTTTTGCATCATGAAGGATTTAGCAATTAGTACAACAAGATATGGAACAAAAACATGACAAAACAACAACAAGAAACTGCATTCAAAGCTATCAAAATAACAAACATAGGATAGGAAACAATGCCAGTAGAAAAAGGACAACATGCCAAAATAAAGCTGCTAAACAACAAAAAAAAATAGTAGTCACTCCAAGGGTGAAAAAAATAGATAGTATTCAAGCCTTTACAAGCAGAAATAAGTGGGACCAAGACCCACAAAACCAACAAAACATGCCTCATAGCCAGCAAAACAAGCCTACATGGACCTGAACCACAAATATTCTTCAAATCAGGCTTCATAGCCAACATAACAAGCCAACAAGCCACCATCCTTTCTACCAAAATAGCGGCCTAAAATAATAACCACCCCAAGAGTTGGTAGGAAAAACCATACTTTAAACCATTACCACCAAGATTTAGTAGATCTTGAAACTTAAACCACTAGAAGATAACTAAGCCCAACAAGACACCTTGAGAGAACCCAGGGTGAAGAGCACAACTAACATTAAATGCATGTATGCCACCCATTAGGTTGTAAAAGAAGCAACCCATAACAACATTCACCCCAAGGGTGGCCAAGATAACATGAACTTCAAGGCCTCCATAATGAAGCAACCAAGCCATTCATCAAGCTATAAACATGGCAACCTTAAATAGCTTCCACCCCAAAGTGTACAACAACCAAACAACAACAAACATTTCACTTATGGATCCTATTTTAGAGTCATTAAATAAGGTACTAGATAGAGCAATAGCCCAATGTGTAAGAATAATCAAACAAACTAAGCCCATCAAAACTCCATGAACCAACCAAATAGTAGCAATCCTTTCACACAAAGAACCAATTTTTGAGTTATACGAAGGATTAAATATAATGAAATAGAAAAGCCACACCAACCAACTTGCCTCTCTACCTCTATAGGATAAGTTACCAAGAGAATTATTACCACGACAAAAAAGAATCTCCCACGTACCAAAACTCCACCTTGATAGGAGTGGCCTCCAACTCAAAAGGAGTTGTAGGGAAGTTCAGACTAGTTGAAGAAGCATGAACAACCACCCACACCCACAAAACCCTTCACCACCTCAATAGGACAAGTCTCCACCTCTATAGGAGAGGTCCCCACCTCTATAGAGGAAATTTTTTGAAGAGCCATGAAGAAAGTACACACACTCGAGGAAAGAATACTCCTAGCAACCATAAGCAATAGAAGCACCTTGGATTTCCAGAAATACTTAGAAATTAGACCCATCCAAGACAAATAGTTTAAAATCTAGAAATCCACCACATCTTTAGAAGACTCCAACAAGTCAGCCATCACTTGAGCAAGCAATTCAACAAAGTTCATCATATCCGAAAGGTCTTCATACATAGCACTATTAAGAGCTGAAACATCCACCATTTTCAATCGAGATTCCCAAAGAAGCACAACACTCCAAACCGCCTATGCCAGAGAAGCGAAACCACAGGAAGAAACACAACAAAAAATAAAACTTTCAAGCAACTCGAGCTTGAAGGAACCAAGCACCAAAGGGAAAAAGGAAAACATTGAATTAGATAAGTTCATAAAGAGGATCATACCAAAGGCCAAAAGAGAGGAAAAAGGATTATCCAAAGCTAGATTACTGAAGAACAAGAACCTTGGCCCAGGTAGAGAAAAATGGAACCCCAAGAGTTCACAAATCCTAACTCTACAATAGTCTCCAACTAAAATCTAGAGAGCATTAAAGAGAGGAAGAAGAATAAAAAATGGGTTTAGTCCCTCAACCAAGGAACATGGAAAATCAAAGACCAACACCAAAGAGGAGAACCACAAGGTAGAAAAGCAATCCAAGTTTAGATAAAATTGACAACCCAAAGCCTTCAAGCCAACAACAAAGCAGATACCAAGAGCTAGGGATGAGCCATAAAGAGGAACAAACACCATCATAGGGGTGATGGAAGATACACAACCCTAGCATGCCAAAAGAGAAAAAAGAAGGGAGACCAAACCAAGCCAAGGAACAACACCAAAGGGAGCCCAAAAGAACCCAACCATAATAGGGACATTCATCGAGCAACACTAGCAACTCAACAAAAAGCCAAACTGAGCACAAGCCACAACACTCCCAAGTAGAGGGGAGAAAATAGGCAACACAGAAAAATTAGGACAAACCCCACCAAAAATCCTGAGAGGTACCAAAGGGAGGCAACAAATCTTCCAAAAGGAAGAGCAACGAAACCCAATAGCCAGAGGAAGAACCAACACAAACCTCCATGGAAAAATAGTAGAGACGACACTCACCAAGCCAAGAAGAGGCAAAAGGGAGCACACACAAAAAACAAGTAGGAAAAAGCTAAGATGAAGGCCACCCTTCAACCAATTTTTTTTTTCCTCCGAGTCGTTATCGCCATCGTACCCTACATCAAGAATTCTCAAAAAATGACTTTTCCCACTCCTTTGAATCACCATAAATCTTGCCTATGTTGAAAGTTATATTTAATGATTATATGTTGATAGCCTTCTTGTTTGGGGATTTAGAAGGATATCTTACTTATCATAGCTTGAGCATGTGTTGGTGTTGGTAGAAGAATATGGTTTCATTTTTAGATTTTTTCTAATATGGTATATTGTTTATCTTAAAGGTTTGGTTCATTTCATGTTGGATTTGAAATTTGTGAGGTGTTGATCATTTATTATTACCAAACTTAATTATTTTTGGTAATAAATAAGGATATTTAGAGGTTTTTAATTTCAATTTTTGTGTTGTGTGAGGAACCTAGGAGATTTGATTTGATCAAAGGAGAGAGTTTTGTAGTAGTTTAGTTTTCAATTTTATATATTGATATGTATTTTACAAAACTATGTGATATGTTGGAGTTTATTCCTCAACCTTGGAACCCCTAAGGGTCACCAATAATCAAAAACTTGTCATATAAAGGGAAAATAAAAGTTATGGAGATTAAGAATTGATAAAAAAAAAATGAATCATTCTGCTTGGATAATAAAATTACAATAAAGAATCCTTATAGAAGTAAATATCAAAAATAAAAAATAAACCCTAGAGAAACCCAAGGTGAGGATGAAAGGATATCATGGAATACATCCTCATCATATGAGTTGAGACACAAAAAAATAACAAGACCTAATTAAGCTTAAGTACTAGAGTGAAAAGGTACCTAAGAAATTAAACAATTAATTAGGTAAATACCCTTTACTCTAACAACTAAGGGAGTAGATAAAACTTATAAATGGATAATTCATGAAATGGAAAGGATGGGTTCCAACAACTAAGGCTTGATGAGGTACCCATATATAAATGAAAAAATATATTGCAACCAAAGAAAAGGGGAAAAACCTCATGGGAAAAACTAAGAAGCCTAAAAAATAATGCCCCAAAAAGCATAGGAACATGAAGAACACCACTAGAACATGAAGACACTATAAATAATTGTATAATGGTGACTATTATAGTATTGAAAATCAAGAACCTCCTCTCAAATCATAATTAACATCAAGATCAAGAAGAAAAAATATGCATGAGTGACCCCAATAACACTACTAAATCAATGATCAAATGGAAAAAGGGCAAAAATCTAAAAATTGGAGATGTGGTGCAGGGTCACCAAGACCTTATTTGCTTATTTAGTGTAATTTTTGGTTTTTAATTTGTTTTGTGTGTTTAGGTGTCTTATAAGGTCACTTTGATGTGTTAATTGGGTTTTGTTCAAAAATGCAAAAAAATGCCAAATGTTGTAGATAGTTGTCATGCAATTTTTAGCAAGTTTTCAAAAAAGCAAGGAAGAGTTACATGCAAGAAATTGTTCCTAAAGATTGTAATTAGTTTTAAATGGAACAAAAAATACCTTCCAAGTCGAATCGAGTGGTTGTGAACTGATTTTGTAGTTTGGCGAATGATAAAGAAGCTGTTTTTTATGTTTTCCAAAACATTTATGTATGTTCTACTATCTTGTATATCCTATACAACCCATGTAATGGTCTGAAAGCTATTGGAGTTTGTGAATATGTGAATATACTCCATTTTTGTTTTTGTTTCATTTGATTTCATTGAGTTTCAAGATAGTCATAGCAATTTTTCTAAAAATTTCCCAAACCCTAGCTAGGGTAACCTCGAGGCCTTCAAAATGTGTTAAATTTTGTTTCCACCGCTCAAAAGTGCTATAAACTCATCCAAAAAAAACATATTTTCATTTTCTTCAAGATTTACAAGGTTAGAATTCCCAATATGCTCACGTTTGGGGGAAATATTCACCAGTTCGCTTCAAGAAAGCACAAAAAATAGTGTAAAACCCTTTTTTTGTGCTTGCTAACTAAAACCCTTGCATGGCTCTTCAAAGTTTGGAAGTGGAGAATTTTGATTAGTGTCTTAGAAGTATGTTCAAGCCTAGAATCAAGAGGTTTGAGTTTTTGAATATTTGGTTTAAGTCTTTGTAGTATTGTCCCAAAAGACAAAATACACAATCAAGGAAATTGATGATGCCCAAGCAAGTTTGGGTCTATGCATGAGTCTATACTTTGTGTGCTTGGTGGAACCACATTTGTATTGTTGGGAAAGGGATATCTAGGTCTAAGTTGAGGGATTGAACATGTATGGGTCTTCCTTCACTCATGGAATCATTCATCTTAGTGGGGTAGAAATATTTACAAATCCTAGGAAATGGAGGTTTGTATCTTCACCATTTTTTTTGAATTGATTCATAATATTAAAGTATTAGTCAAGTTGTCCAATGAATTTGTATTTTCACAAGATTTTTGAACCAATTACTTTTTATGGAATTACTTGTGAATGGTATTGAAGATTCATTTAGGAGTAACCATGGAGTTGAAGAAAGCTACGCCCTACCCCTTGGATTTTTTTTGAGTTAGTTCACCCCTTCCTCTGCATCAAGATGTAGATGACATGTAAATCTACATGGGTGACCCCAATGACACTACTCAACCAATGGAAGGAAAACTAAAAGTAAAAAATATAGGTGTCAATAGTCTTAAGATACTAATCAACTAAGGATGAAAGGTCACCTCCATAAAATAGGAATGTAAGAGTACATCTATATGGTAAATGTTCGATCTCATTGAAATACATGGGTAACCAATACATTGCATATGTCTAATACATAGGAACAAAAACTAGATACATAGTTCACTCCAAAGAAAAACCAAGGAAGCATTAGCACTATAGTATGAAACCCCCTCATAACGCTAACAAGGAAGATGGATGATAGGTCCACTGAAAATTTGTGTCATAATATAGTGTATGAAGGAGAAGAACAAAATTTTAATGTGAACAAGAAAGAACCTACGACCTAAAAAGGGTGTGCAAACCAAGGCACACATGCATGAAGGTAGACAAGGTTATGATTGAAAATAAGAAAGTGTGCAAAAAAATCCCCCTAAAAATTTATAAGGTAGTGTGAGTATAAAATATGATATAAAAAGATATTCAAAATCTTCAAAAAGCATGTACAATAGTGGCACTTTATTTTACTAAATCAAAAAATGAAAAAGTGCATTCAAAATATGCTCAAAATACCTAGAAAGGAAAAAATTCTGAAAATACATATAGAACACCTCAAAAGAAGTCAGCTCATGCAAATAGAACTTTTCTAAGTGTTAAAACATCTAATTAATCAACTAAAATGTGAAAATATGAAAAATTGAATAAAAGGTATTTGGGGAAAATTTTAGAAGTTTTAGAAAAATTGTAGGGATAGTTGTGAAGATATTTGGAAGACTTTTCTAATGGAAAAATAATTGTAAAAAATGGAGGAGCTCACAAAAAGTTACGAGCTCAAGATCCGAAAAAGAACATCTAATTTGGACAAACATGAAATGTACTAGTATAAAAATTTGAAAAAAATACTTTCATCATTAAAAACTTCTCAAAACTAATGACAATATCTCATTTGCCAAATTTCAATACTATATGTGCATGTTATGAAAAAAATAAAAAATAGCTCTTTTAAAACAAAAAAGTGACTTGACTCAACAGGCTGGAAGGGTTGGTTTTATTGTTGACACTAGTGTGATGTCATGTTAATATCCATATATGCTACATGTGCTAGTATATTCCTTTCATGGATAGAATATGCAGTTCACTTGACAAAATATTCCTGCATTTCATGAATCATTAGAGTATGATAGTGGGTCACAAAATATTCTCTATTTTCACCAGTAAAATATCATGCCAGAAAAAAAGAAATTGGTCAAGCCACAAAAGTCAATAGGATGCCAAAGAGAAAAGAACCAATTATCGATAAGGTTGCTAGAAATCAGCAATAAAATAGATACTATCGATAGGTATATAGAGCAAACCATGAGTGTAAAGCATTGTTGGTACAAAAACAAAAACAAAGTGTTAGTCGATGGTTTCTATGGCATGCCAATATGTAGGGGTGAGAGCTCACCATCAACTAGGAAAAAAATCGTTAAGATGTTACATGTGAAGGATAGAAAATGGTGGTTAACCATTAAGGTGTTTTCATGGTAAGGAATAAGGTTGCCAATGTTTAAATCTGCAACCATCAAAGCAGGTTGTCCCAAGTGGATTCATGGAGGCAGTGACATAGAAAAAAAATGTTAGGCTAGAGATCAAATGCTGACAAGAAAAAAGAGAGCCAACCAATTTAAACATTGGAAATAACAACCAACTTAAACATTGGAAATAACAAAAATCATCGTTGTAATTTAAAATTCCTAAAAATATCAAAAGATTGCAACAAAATAAAAATTTAACATTGGAATTCAGGAATCATAGACCAAGCTAGTAAAAAAAAAATGCCACTACAAACTATCAATGAGCATCCTAGATGCTCATAAGCTGAAAATAAAACATGAAGTGATAAAAAATTACTACACCATTGGAAGGGTTTAAAATTGGTTGTTGGATTGATAACAAAACAATAATAAACACGAAACATGTCGAGAACAACTACTTTGATTTTGATAGTTGGATAGGTGATCTTAGGGTTTTTTTTTTTTTTTGATGCAGTGGGGAGGTTTGTTTAATTCGATTATGTACCATTTTTTTCCCAATACTAGATCTCTTAGAAATCAAATAGATAATTACAAATATAGACTTTTGATACCATATTGGAGTCGATTCTTCAACCTTATAGCTCCCAAAAATCACCTACAATCAAACACCTATTACAGAAAGAGAGAAAAGAAAAGCTATGAAGGCTAAGAGCTAATTAATCCAAAAAGGAAATGAATCATTATGTGCTTGGATAATGAAAATACAATAAAGAATCCTTATAAAAGAAATAAAAAAAATCAAACCTAGAGAAACCATAGGTAAGGATAAAAGGATATCATGACATGTGTCCTCATCATATTACTTGAGACACAAAAATTTACACTTCCTAGAATTAAGATTAAGAACGAAATTGAAAAGGAACCCAAATAATTAATTAGGTAAACACTTTTTACTTTAACATGATAGAGAATTTAGCCACATCCTCTATGTGAGTGTTGTTGTTTGATTCTTTAAATGTTTTGGTCATTTTTTGACTAGACATCTCCCATGTAGTGGGATTCCTAGGGAGGCATATGTGTTATTGGACTATGGTATGAGGTTTCTTATATAATGTATACATGTTTGTTACCTATAGAGACAAACTTTGTGCAAGATAGTGAATATACAAAGACTTGTGATTGTGGATTGGGTGGATATGTTGATAGAAAAATGCCTACCTATAATGTATGTAACCGATTTTGAGTTATAGTTAGTCAAATGTGTTAGAGATATGTTGTGGTTGCTATTCTAGCTATTATTTATATTTAGTATATATTCAATTCTATTATGGATGAAATGAAATTTAATGTCTATGTTCAAGCTGAGACATGATATAATGGCTTCTATGGGACATTTAAAGTGTGATATTAGCTTGGTTTTTCATCTTTTATTCTTAGGCATGATCATTGTAGAAGGACATGGGTATATTTTGTAAAGAATAAATCTGAAGTTTTCAATCGATTTAAAGAATTTAAAGCAATGGTTGAGATGGAGGCTAGAAAGAAAATAAAATATTTGAGGGCTAATAATGATAGATTATGTAAAGATTATGGTATTCATAGACAAAAGACAAATCTATATTCTCTACAACAAAATGGAGTTGCAGAAATAATGAACAAGACAATGATGGAGAAGGCTAGGAGTATGTTGAGTGGTGCTAGCCTAGAATAAAGGTTTTGGGCTGAAGTTATTTCCACTTCTTGCTACCTGATTAATAGATCTCCTAAATCAGCTCCTTTTTATTAAATGCCTATAGAGGCATGGTCGGGTTGCAAGCCTTCATTAAGACATCTTAGAGTTTTTGGTTGTGAGGCATATGCAAATATGCTAAAGGAGAAGCGAACAAAGTTGAAGAACAAGGTTGTGAAATGTATCTTCATCGGATATAGTTATGGTGTGAAAGGATACAAGCTTTGGGATCTTGTCTCACAAAAGGTAATACACAGTAGAAGTGTTATTTTTAGAGAAACTAAGCCTTCTTTTGTTACATTGCAGTAATAAAAAATTAAATATGAAGATGTGATTCAACTTCCTTCTACACTTGAAAAATTTGAATCGAGGCCCAAGGATAGACAAGAAGTTGAGGAAATTTCATCTAGCTCTGGGTCTTCAAATGAGGAGGAAGAACCTCCAACTCAGCTTGTTTGTAGGTCTAAAAGGCATAAACAACCACCTGAAAGGTATTCACCAGATGATTGGAGATTTAATTTTTCTTTGAATACTAACATGGATGAACCCAAATATATAGAAGAGGCACTAGGTATGAATGATGTAGAATTCTGGAAGATTGTTATGGATAAAGAAATGGAATCTTTGAAAAAAAAAATGATACATAAGATCTTGTACCATTGCCTGAAGAACAAAAACTTCTTGGTTGTAAATGGGTGTTCAAGAAAAATATTGGTTTAGATGGAGGTATTATGAAGTACAAAACAAGGTTGGTTGTGAAGGGTTACTCTCAAGTTGAGGGTGTTGATTATGGTGAGATATTTTCTTTTGTTGCAAAAAATACATCCATTAGAATTTTTCTTTCTATTGTTGTTCCCTATGATTTAGAGGTTGAGAAAATGGATGTGAAAATACCTTTCCTTCATGGTGATTTGGAGGAGGATATTTATATGACACATTTAAAGAACTACGTGGTGAAAGGTAAAAGTAAGTTGGTTTTCAAATTGAAGAAATCTTTGTATGGCTTAAAATAGATTCATAGGATGTGGTACCAGAAATTTGATACATATGTGCTGAGTTTGGGATTTGAGAATTCTAAATTAGATCAATGTATTTATTATAAAATTGATGGTGATCATTTCTTATTTATTGCATTATATGTTGATGATATGTTATTTATTGGTAGAGGGAATGGTATGATTTCAAAACTAAAATCTCAACTTGCTGCTAAATTTGAAATGAAATATTTTGGTGACCTCAAACACATTCTTTGGATAGAAATTAAAAGAGATAGAGTGAACATAAAGTTATGGCTTAGCCAATGCATGTCAACTCAATTTTATAGAGGTTTGATATGCAGGATTGTAGACCATTGTGTTTTCTTGTTTCAGTTGGAACAAAGTTATATATTTCAAATTGTCCAACATCTCCATCAAAGATGGAAGACATGAGCAGAGTGCCTCACTAGAGTGTAGTTGGAAGTTTGATGTATGCTATGGTTTGCACTAGACCAAACATTTCCCAAGCAGTGGGAGTTCTTTCCAAATATATGTCTAATCTTGGTAGATTTCATTGGGATGCAATTAAAAGAGTCTTCAGATATTTGTGTGGTACCCCTGATTATTCCTTATGTTATCATAGCACTATGACTGAAGATGAGATGTCCCTTGATATTCATGGTTATGTGGATTCAAATTGGGTAGGTGATGTTGGTAGCAGAAGATCCACAAGTGCTTATGTGTTTACTTTGTTTGGTGGTGAAATTAGTTGGATGAGTAAGAGAAATGTTGTGATTGCTTTGTCCACTACTGAAGCAGAGTATATGGTAGCTACTCATGTTGGTAATAAAACCATTTGGCTTAAGAGATTGTGTTTAGATATTGGAATAAAATAAGGTGCAGCGACAATTTATTGTGACAATCAGAGTGGGATATGTCTAGCCAAGTTTGTCACCAAAAAGTGTAGCTTTTGACACTTATTCACTCATTTTGGCCCTTTCCCTTAGATTATGGCCTTGTTTTGCCTTGGTTTAGTCTTGCAAGCTTGTAAATCAACAACAATATGATGGCATTTTTCTAAGGTATTGTGAAGTGTTGTAACACATCTTCCCACATTTCTAAGACCCTTTCAACACAATTCACCTAAACAGACCCTTTTTACCCCTTTCCAAGCCTTGTGCGAAAGTGTTGTAAGGTGTTGTAATGTATTTTCACACTTTCCTAGGTTTATCATCACTAATTTAACCCTTTTCTTATGTTAATTTGTCCCCTTAATATACTTTTAGGCCCGACTTAAGTGTGTTTTAGGAGGAAAACCTAATAAACATCATTAATCACCATTTTATTCTTGACCATCACTTGAATTTTCCCAAGTGGACTAGGTTACCACCTCAGGTGACCTAGTCTCTTTTGTCAGCCTATCATGTGGCATTTTCAGGAAATTAGGGCATATCTTGTATAAATAAGGGTTTTCATCTTCATTTTTCCTCTCCTACTCTCTCACTCTCTCTCCTAAGCTCATTTTTGCATCTTCGCAAGCACTCTTTCACTCAAGCTTCCCAAACAAACAAACAAACACAAAGGCATCTTAAGCAACCTCCATTGGAGTTGGTTCTTGCATGTTGCAGACTTCAACAACTAAAATTTTGGTAAGTGTTTGTATTGAGTTCATCATTCAAGCATCCTTTCCTTTCATTGTTTCTCATTTGGTTTTAAGTTACCATCAAAGGGGTTTGACTTAGGCAAACCCCTATTCCCTAACCCCAAAATTCTCTTTGTCTTTGCATGTGCTTTGTAGGTTGTACTCAGATTTGGCAAGGAATAAAGTATTGAAGAGGGTGAAATCATTCCATTCAAGTCAACTCAAGATACCAAACCCTAGGAGGAGCAAAAGGACAAGTTGCAAGTCATTTTCTAGAGATTCAGACACAAGATTCTATAGAAAAGGAAAGTACAAGTGGGGGCCCACAAAATTAGACATTCAGGCTCCTAAAAGTACCAAGAGGACTAGTCGTGACTGAGTCCCTATACCGGGCCTAAAAAAGGGTTTTTGTATTTCTAGGTACCCTTTTCCCCGAAACCCAGTCTGGCAAAATTTCCTGACAGAAGGACTAGGTCACCCACTCTAGCATAAGTGTCCATTTGCACATTTTAGGCAAATTCCAGAACATTTCAGGGCTTCTCATCTGCAACTCTCCATTTTTAGGTGCATCATATCTACATTTTCCAATTTAATTTTAGTTTTCATACATTTAGGGCATATAGTTTAGGTGCATTTAGTTTACATTTTCTTTGTTTACATTATATAGCTACCTTAGTTTCATTTCATTTTTTAGAATTCAACCACACTCCACACACACATCACAACCTAATTCAACCCCCTCCTTTGAATGCAACCACCAAAAATAACCATATCATCAAAGTGGAAAGAGTGTCATTCCTACAATAAGTGCTCCTAGGTGAAAAACACTAGGGACCTAGTAAAGGGAATCTGCTTTCCCTTGTTAGCATATCCATTTTTGGTGGTTCATTTTGGTGAACCTGACCGTAGACCACTTGTTAACTTTCCGATTTTGCATTTTTTCTTAGGTAAAAGCTTTCATTGCATTCAAAATTTGCATTGTTTACATCCTAGGGTTCATAAGAAAAGTGCATTAGTGAAATTTCATGTTAGATTACACTTCATTACATTTTTCATTAAGAAAATACCAAAATATTTACATTTCCATTCTCTGTTTACATCGGAAAATCATAAAAAGCATAAAAACTTGTTAAAATTCCTTAAAATTATCAAAAACAACACTAGTAGGACTAAGTCACCACACTAGGTGACCTAGTCCTCTTGCACCATTCACTCTGTAATTTTTGGCAATTTTCAAGCATTTTCTGTATTTCAGTTCTCTGGTTTTTCATTATTGTTTTGTTCCATAATTTTAGTTACAAGTAGTTTAGTCTCTTTTGTTGACATTGCATTACCCTTCACCCCACCCTTAGGAAACTTTGTATGAGAATTTGGTGTTCTTTTGCCGATACTATAGTTAGACGAAGCTCTAAACTCGTGACATCTAACTACAACACTATTATTGTAGATCTTGGGATTTCTCAGACTTCTACTCCTAGTATTGACAATAGTACACTAGGCTTAGAGACCATCCTCAACAACTCTTTGCACATACGAGACACACATGGTGACAAAAAAATTGATGACCTCCCAAATGACAAGATATTCCACATCCATGCTAATTTGGCTGACCTTCAATATGGCCTAAGCCTTGAAAACATATCTGGCACTATCATCCCCACCATAGAGAATCTTCACCGCCTGCTTGACCATGATGATGGCCTAGGTGCTATGAAGAGGATAGCAGAAATATGCCACAAATATGCCTCTTCCACACCTAGGGTATCTCACTCACCCACCCCTATTGTTGGCCAAGGAGGACCTTCCACCCCTCCCCCCTCAACCATAGTTTCCATCCCAACTTATGCCTCTCCTAGTATGATAACAATCATGCAACCGATTAGTAATGAGGCACCTTCCCTCAACATTCCTACTAGTGTTCCTACTTCCCTTGTGGCATCACATCCCTTAACCTCTTCCACCATCCCTAATATTAACATCCCTTCCACCACCTTCACCCCATAACCACTTTCCCTTTCACCTGATACCACACTGATCCCCTTATCACATAGCTTTTTCACACTATCACCAACATGTAACAAAAAATATCCACTATCAACCAAAGTCAACAAGGTTCACCTACCAATTACATTCGTAGCAATCCATTATCCCTAGATATCCTACACACCCCCTTGCCACAAGGAGTAGAAATTCCTAGATTCGAGAAGTACAGAGGGAAGGGTGACCCTTCTAATCATGTTAATTCTTATACTGCCTTGTGTAATGAATTTTCTCTTGATGACAAGTTTCTCGCTAAATTGTTTCCTAGGACCCTCAAAGATGCTACTTTAGACTGGTTTTCCTCCTTACCCA
Source organism: Sequoiadendron giganteum (assembly GCA_007115665.2). Classification (NCBI taxonomy): domain Eukaryota; kingdom Viridiplantae; phylum Streptophyta; class Pinopsida; order Cupressales; family Cupressaceae; genus Sequoiadendron; species Sequoiadendron giganteum. Next base: position 68,092,488 of record VCHN02000014.1, on the reverse strand, counting down.
AAAATTCCATTAGTTCCTTCAATGAATTGGTCGGTTCCTTCATCAACCACTTCCAAGTCCATATGACCCCTAAGAAAACCTTGGTCAATCTCACGAGATGCAAGAAAGACACTAATGAGAAGATAAGAAATGTTTTCTCTCGTTATCAGGTGCTTTATTCCTTAATTTATGTCAAGATACCTAACACACATCTACAAAAGATGTTCACTGAAAACCTATTAAAACCTCTCCAAGATGAGCTCACCCTTATGAAATCCCCTTCCTACATGCACTTGTGCCAAGCACTCTGTAATTATCATAACTCCACTAGTAGTTGTGATACATGATCCACTTCTAGTAGAGTTGAGAAATCTGATGCTTCCACCCAACCCAACTCTCAACCATTCTGAAAAACAACCAAAGGATTTTTACAATTTAACCCTCCATCCCAAACTCCTCCACCTACCAATAACCAAGTGGTCATTGTTAGGTTTGTTGTGCCCTTCACTTATGTTTATACTAAGTGAACCTTTACCCCCTTAATTGATACCCTCCATCACACCATGACTCAATTAATCCAACAACAAATGATATCCTTACCTCATGTCCATGCACCTGATCCTAATAAGCCATTACCTCCATCATATAACTCCATTGCTTACTGCTATTTTGATCGACAAAACGAACATGATACCAAACAATGCAAGCATCTCAAGCACCTTGTGCAAGACCTAATTGACTCAGGTCGTCTATCTATTGCTGGTACCAATGATAAAAAGTAATAAGTTCATGGAACTCCCCAACCAAAACTTACAGATTTTTACCAACCCTATGCCTAAACACAATGTTTCCTTTGTCAAAGCTAGCGAAACTTCACAAACTTATGTTATGAATGTGGACACACAACATGCACATTCAGATCCTCTTTTTACTACCACCCATGTCAACCCTATGGATGAGATGGTGGATGTTATAGATGTCATCCAAAATAAGAGCCATACCAAAACATCTTTTGATATTAATTTTCAATCTCAATATTTTCTCAAAAACCTTCTTGATGGTCCTCTCTATATAGCCAATAGAATCTATGATAAGCCCACTAATGGGATACTCATAGATCCCGCCTATGGTGAGAACATGAGCACTGAAGAGTTTTTGGTATTACATGAAATTGCTCAAGATGTTTATAATAGACCAATTGCATGGATCAAACCACATAATGGTTTTGCATGCCATACAATTGGATCAATCACACTCCCATTACAAATAGGTCCTAAGACATTGGATGTGAAATTCTCTAGAATTGCACAATCGGACCAATTTCGCTTGCGGAATAGGCCACCCATGGATTCATTCAATGAAATTGGTCTCATATATTATTCACAAATGTGTGAAGTTTCTTGTTGACAATGGAATATTCAATGTTCATCATAGTGATTTCAATCCTCTATCTTCTAAAGGAAATTTTTCTTTGGAAGCCTTTTGGCCAGAGCCCATGAAACCTATCACCCCTAGACAAGATTTATTTTTCATTGTCTACCAAAATTTTAAAGAAAAGAAAATATTCAAGCTCTCTCTCTGCAACATACCCCCTTCTACTTTGGAATCACCTATCCTTGATGAAGCTATGTTGCAACCCGACTTTGACATGCTAATCAACCCACACCTGAAACCTCCTCCACATCATCCAAGAGGCCTAGGGATCATGACAACGATTATATCATTCCCCCTTGCATCCAAAAAGTACATACAGATAAGGAGAAAGTGGATGAGCCACCTGCAGCTCCCCCCATTCCTCCCCTTAAGAACGATAAACAACCTATGATGGATCAGCCCGCTCCTTCCTTGATACCACTTGACAAAAGAAAAAAAAGGAATAAGGAAGCTAGAGAACATAGGAATTGTTTTCATGCTCTTGCTCGCCAATCATGTGATGCTACCAATATTGAAAATCCTTTCCACCTTTACCTAACATAGTGCCTGAGGACCCTCCTCCCTCACCCGAAAGTTTAAAGCAAAGAAAATATTTGAGCTCTCTCTACAACATACCCCCTTCTACTTTGGAATCACCTATCCTTGATGAAGCTATGTTGCAACCTGACTTTAACATGCCTAATCAGCCCACACTTGAAACCTCCTACACATCATCCAAGAGGCCTAGGGATCATGGAAGCAATTCTATCCTTCCCCCTCACATCAAACACGTGTATAAAGTTGAGGAGAAAGTGGATGAGACACTTACAGTTCCCCTTTTCCTCCCCTTAGGAATGATAAAAAACCTATGGTGGATCAGCCTGCTCCTTCCCTGATACCACTTGACAAAAGAATAAAAAGGAATAATGAAGCTAGAGAACATAGGAATTTTCATCGTGCTCTTGCTCGCCAATCATGTGATGCTACCAATATTGAAAATACTAGTCCACCTTTACCTGGAATAGTGCATGAGGACCCTCCTCCCCCACCCCCACAACCTGATCCTATACCTCCATCACCACCAATCCTACATGCTACCATTGATATTTTCATTAAACCTACCATTTCCATCAACTTAGATGATGATGATGATAAGAATGCTACAATAGAAAAAGAGGTACAACACACTTTGAATTCAGTATTTTCCTCTTCCATGAGCATACATGATAATTCTCCTAGGACATGTGTTGACCTTGACGCTAGTTCAAATTTTTTTGTTTTACCACTCACTATTTGCCCACCTGAATTCTATACTAAGCAAGATTGGGAGGCAAATGAATTGCTTGCTGAGTGACGCACATGTGCCTTACTAGTCTTTTGTTTTTGCATTTATGTGACATGTGTTCCCCATATTGTCATGTTTGATGTTCCTCCTCTTTGTGACACTCTTCTCTATGTTGTGCAATATTTTCCTTTTTGTTTCCTTTTTTCCTTCCATTTGGGGATGATGTAAAGCATTAAGACCGCAATTTCTCCTTCATTCTGACTCAAATGGACTCTTTTCCTTTTCATTTCCTTTTTTCTTCCATTTGAGGATGATGCAAAGCATCGATACATCCTTTTTTCTTTTCCTTTTTTCTTTTGTTTTCCTTTTGGGGATGATGCAAAGCATCGATACATTCTATGTCTCTTCCATGTTGACCCAAATTGGAATGTTCTTTTCATTTGATTTTTCTCTCTTTGTGTCTTCTTCCAGTTCTATGTATTTGAGGGAATGATGATAGTTTTGTTCTCTCTACACAAACATTGCAGCAATGAACATGTTGACCCCGAATACATAGATCCCTTATGTGTTAGGTGTTTTTAATTTTGGGGGAAACCCCTTTCCCTTTATTTTTCTTCTTCCTTTGCATGATGTAGCCTTTCTTGGACACCTATCACCTGACATAGGGCTTTTCACGTAGGCTCTCATGTCCTTTCCTTCCTTTTTGCATTTTTCCTTTCTCTACTTTAAAGAAATTGCTCACAAAACGGTGTGTAGAAATTCCTTTAAAGTGGAGGCATACATTGGCATTATTTATTTTGCATTTTCATCTATTTTCCTTTGTTCCTAGTGCATCCTTATCATTTCATATGATGTGTTTCTTACTTTCTGGATAACATTGGGTTTAATTTCCTTCATAAATGTGACTTATCTTAGCATATTGCATTCCTCTTAGTGGCCTGATGCAATGCACTGCATCTCCTAAGTTGTGAATTTTTTATTCTTTTATTGGTCCTCTCTTGGATAAATTAGACATAATTTTATCGAAGTCAAAGACCTCACATGAACCAAATAAGACTCCTTCGAACATCCATTTTTTCAATTTGCATTTTTGCATATTGTATTTTTGCATTGTGCATATATGGCCACCTTGCATAACACAACTTCCATGCTTGTGGTGTCATATTGCACTTTTTCATGAGTTATAAGCATCCAAGGTTTTTCTTGTCCCATGAACTGCAACCTTTTCTTTTGTGGCACCTTATCAAAGTTATCATGAGGTATAAATTTGGTATGGTTGAGTGAGAAGCCCAACTAGTGGCACGAATTTCCCCATAGCCACCTTTGTGTGAGTGTGAGTGCATACCAAACATGTGTATGTATCTCAACTCCTTCTTGGCATTCTCACCCGGTAGACAACCAAAATTCTTATTGGGCCAAAGTGAGTACATCCTTTTTCCTTTCAGATAAACATCCTAGATTTGATCCACAACTAGTTGGACAAACGGTCAAAGCTTGATCTGACTTTTTTGTCTCTCTCCAATCTTTCACATCACTCCCTGTGTGATCTTTTGTGCTTATGTTTGGTTTTCCATGGGATCTTCATCCTAGGGGCTTGATCATAGTCATCTCACCTTACTAGCATGAATACATTGGATCCCGCTCAACATGCATGATTCGGCTATTTTAGTGTGAGTTTAAAGAAAGTTCATCCTCTCACTAAAGTGGGAGCTAAATGTGTCACCAAAAAGTGTAGCCTTCACTCATTTTGGCCTTTTCCCTTAGATTTTGGCCTTGTTTTTCCTTGGTTTAGTCTTGAGAGCTTGCAAATCAACAACAATCTAATGGTGTTTTACTAAGGTGTTGTGAAGTGTTGTAACACATCTACCCACTTTTCTAAGACCCTTTGAACACAATTCACCTAAATAACCCCTTTCTGAGCCTTGTGTCAAAGTTTTGTAAGGTTTTGTAATGCATTTTCACACTTTCCTAGGTTTATCATCACTAATTTAACCCTTTTCTTATGTTAATTTGTCCCATTAATGTACTTGTAGGCCCGAATTAAGTGTGTTTTGGGAGGCAAACCTAATAAACATCATTAATCACCATTTTATTCCCGACCACCACTTGAATTTTCCCAAGTGGACTAGGTCACCACCTTGGGTGACCTAGTCTCTTTTGTTTTAAAATTCAAAATTAAATTAAAAACCTAATAGGAATTTTCCTCCAAAACCCTAGTGTCAGCCTATCATGTGGCATTTTTAGGAAATTAGGGCATATCTTGTATAAATAAGGGTTTTCATCTTCATTTTTCCTTTCCTACTCTCTTACTCTCTCTCCTAAGCTCATTTTTGTCTCTTCACAAGAACTCTTGCACTTAAGCTTCCCAAACAAGGAATCAAGCACAAATACATCTCAAGAAACGTCCATTGAAGTTGGTTCTTGCATGTTGCAGACTTCAACAACTAAAATTTTGGTAGGTGTTTGTATTGAGTTCATCTTTCAAGCATCCTTTCCTTTCATTGTTTCTCATTTGGGTTTAAGTTACCATCAAAGGGTTTTGACTTAAGAAAACCCCTATTTCCTAACCCCAACATTCTCTTTGTCTTTACATTTGCTTTGCAGGTTGTACTTAGATTTGGAAAGGAATAAAGTATTGAAGAGGGTACAATCATTCCATCCAAGTCAACTCAAGATACCAAGCCCTTGGAGGAGCAAAAGGACAAGTTCCAGGTCATTTTCTGGAGATTCAGACATGAACTTCTGTAGAAAAGGAAAGTAAAGGTGGGGACTCATAGAATCAAACCTTCAGTCTCTCAAAAGTACCAGGAGGACTAGGTCACCACTATTGGTGACCTTGTCCCTGTACCTGACCTAAAAAAGGGTTTTGTATTTCTAGGTACCCTTTTCCCTAAAACCCAGTTCGATAGAATTTCCTGATAGAAGGACTAGGTCACCCATTCTAGTGTAAGTGTCCCTTTTCACATTTCAAGAAGATTCTAGAACATTCGAGTGCTTCTCATCTGTAACTCTCCATTTCTAGGTGCACCATCTATACATTTTTCAATTTACTTTCAGTTTGCATACATTTAGGGCATATAGCTTAGGTGAATTTAGTATACATTTGCTTTGTTTACATTCTATAGTTAGCTTAGTTTCATTTCATTTCCAACATTCAACCACACTCCACACACACATCGCAACCTGATTCAACCCCCTCCTTTGAATGCAACCACCAAAAATAACCATATTATCAAAGTGGAAAGAGTGTCATTCCTACACCAAGTGCTCCTAGATGAAAAACACTAGGGACCTAGTAAAGCGAATCCTCTTTCCCTTGTTAGCATATCCATTTTTGGTAGTTCACCAAGAACCCAACATTTCATACTAGGACCAAGCACATTGATGTACAATATCATTTTGTTAGAGATATGGTCGAAGATGGCAAGGTGAAGCTGGTTAAGGTAGAGACCTTGATGAATGTTGTTGATTCTTTAACTAAGCCTATAAGCATAGAGAGGTTTAGATGGTGTTACGATACTATGGGCCTTTCGACTCCTAGAAATTAGAGATGATGATGACACCCTTCCATTTTCATTGCAAGGTGTTCGACAAGTGGGAGATTTGTTGGGAAAATGTCTCAACCTTGAAATTATATACAATTTATTGATAGGATGCATGTTGGTATGTAGCAATAGATCATGCAAATACTATACACTTCTAACAAGAAGTAGGGTTTGGGGCAACACCCCAAATTATTTTTTGTTAACACATCAAGGTTTTCGTACGGACACGTCAAGGTTTTTCCCACTGACACATCAAGGTTTTTCCGTTAACATGTCAAATGAAAAATTACCTTGTAAGACCCTAATTCTAGAAGGTTCTAAAAAGCTTGCTATAAGTAGGTGGGATGTATGTAGATGTGGGTTTATTCTAAGAGTTTGATAGCGGTCATGGTGTCTTTTGATCTCTAGTGGTGATACTCTTGTGAGAAGCTTGATTTGAAAGTATATTGTAATCTTTTGATTTCTAAATAATATATTAGGCGACTTTTGGAGTGTGGTGTTTTTCTCCCAAAAGGGTTTTCCCCACGTAAATCATTGTGTTGTGGTATGTATGATGTCTTGTGTTTATTTATTTTTAAGTATTTGTAATTGTTAAAGATCTTTAAAAGTTTTGCATTATTCTCCTCTCAAGGTTAGTGTAGGAAGTTGTTCTTCTACCTTAGCTTCCTTACAATCCCACAACAATGTGCCTCACTTTTTGACCTAAGTGGGGTGCTCAAAATCAATATTTTTCATTTGTCTATTAGAGGGAACAATTGGTCGGGAATTTAAGGGCTATTTAAAGTAATGAACTATGCAATTTTTATGTAAATTCAATCTCATTTTTTATTTTTTATTTTTATTTTTCAATCAACTTTTTCTACTATTTTTTTATTGACATTAGTTCATAACACACAAATGTCACTATAAACAAAATTTCCATTTTTTTGAATTAGAGCATTAAATCCAGTATTTAGTGCATTGATATTTTTGTTAATTTATTATTTATTATTATTTTTAATTAGTACTAACAAAAATTTGAAATCCCAGACAAACCACTTCACTAAATCATCAGTTGCCTATCATGATCTGAAGATGGCTCAGTCTAAAGGATTCAACAAGGTGTGGATTGAGGGTGATTCCTTAAATGTTATAAATTGCCTTAAAAACACCACCCCTCCTTATAAAACCTATTATTCTTGATACTTTGACTATTTTGAATTCCTTTGAGCAATGTTTCATATATCACATTTATCATGAGGGTAATTTCCTTGTAGATAAGTTTACAAATTATGGGGTTCATGAGTACAAAGTATGGGAAAGGATTGACCCCCTCCCTGTTGACATCCAATCTATTGTCAATCATGATATGCAAGCCATTTAGGGAAGGGGTTCCCTTCATGACTATTTTAAATCACATGTTGATTCTCATGTGGAATTTTAAATCACATGTTGATTCTCATGCAGAATTTTAAATCAAAGTTTTATTTCTTAGGGGGCAATCCCTTGCATTTAAATGATGTGGCAGAGGTTGGTAAAGTTACGAATTTAAGGATTATTATCTCCAATCATTTTAGTACTTCCACACAGATTGTGGGTGTTTGCAATGCCTATTCCTTCTTGAGGCTTCTTCTATTTTGTATCTGTGAATACAAAATTCCCATGCTCCCTTTAGGTAGTTTTATTTTGCCTAAGTATTGGTCACACAATCCTAAGCAACATCAAACCCCTTTCACACGATCTAAATGCGGGTTTCGCCACTTGTCAACCAAGCACTCCTCACAAGGTTTTCCTCCTCTCGCTTTTCAAAAGCTTGCATCATGGTTCCACATGTCGGCAGTTCACAATTTCTTGTGCCCCATTGCATTACTCCCCATTATGGACCCGACCGACTTCCATGTAGCATTCGTCTACACACATTTCATGGTGGACCCCACCTTCAATGCAACATGTTCAGAGGCCTCCATGTGTCTTCACATCATAGGATTTTCATCTGTTAAGGGGATGAATGACCATCGGCCCTCAACCATTTGCCATGCGATCTTCTAAAGATTTCCTTGCAAGGGAAAACCAAGCAGGTGATAGCCTATCAACATCTTCCCTATTATGTAACCGCCGCCATGATGGAATTGCACGTGTCGACACTCTGGTCTTTTGGGACCACTTCCATCATTCACAAGGGATGCATCTGTCTCTAGGATGTCCTTGTTCATGGCTCGAGTATTTTCGGTTGCAACAACAAAGGGGGAAATCATTGCTAATACATCATTTCTCATTATTGGAAGATCTTTTTGGTTATTGGCTCACCGAGCTAGGGATCATTATAAATACTTCTTGTTCCATCGATGTAAGGAGTTAAGAGTGCAAAAGTCCAGATTTTAGAAAAGAAATATTGGTAGAAGAACTAGGCCTTTACCACTTTTTATATTATTGTAAAGACTTGCAGACTGTGCCATTGTTCATTCTTTCTATTTTCTTGAGGATTTTGATAAATTTTTATTGTGCCATTGTGGTGTTGAATGTTTTATTTACAAAAATTCTATAATTTGAATTCAATTTTGTTGATTTAGATCATGTTTTTGACTCCTCTTTTCAGTAAATGTGTATGAATATTATTTTATGTCATTAAAGTGAATCATTTAGATTTTACCTTAGTTTCCTCTCATTCTGGACATAGCAGATTGTTGAACGAGCCCTTAGACTATATCTACAAGATAGGCCTATCGTGCTTTACATCTAAGTCTCGGTGCATCGCCCTAGTTAGACACTTGTATTTATACTTGCTTCCTTTTCCCATTCAAAACCTCGGTTATAGAAGAGTCAACTTATTTAAAATCCAAAGGCCACTTAGTTTAGTGCAATAGGTCCCCCCTTTAATTGAGTTTCCGACAAAATTTTGTTACCTTGCCAATTTTTGGCATCAACAGTTTTTCTTTTTTATTTGCATGCCTGATGGGACCTTTTTCTTAGATATACCAAATCAAAAGGGTGTACAAGTCATCAACCTTTTACTAGGTCACAAACCATAAAAATCCTGACTCGCTAGTGCCTCCATCAGTAACATTCATACCCAAACTCGCCCGATTAGAGTTTTTGGACCTTAGCCATGCTACCTATCGGCAACCAAAATTATGTGGCCTGGGATGCCAAAATCCCCCTTTGTCACCCCAGTTACACTCGTTGTATGGGCACCTATCCCGATCTCAGCTCTCAAAGCTAATCCAAATTCATCAGAGATAGCTCAATAACGCCATCCGAACATCTACAAGATGTTGCAGACATGTGTCTAGTACATGGGGTCACAAATCAAAATATAGCGCTGAGAGTGTTTATTGCTTCTTTGTGAGGAAAAGCACTAGATTGGTATCGCAGTCTACCAGCTAATATTATCGACACCTGGGATGAGCTCGAGGATCCATTTTATGAAATATTTTCCAATAACAGAGATAGGTCTTTGCTATATCATCAACTATCAACAATCAAGTGATCCCCATTTGAAGCTATGACCGATTTCAACGCCCATTTTCATACAACCTGATAGAGAATCCAAAACGCTATTTGACCACTGGCCAAACTAGCATTCATGTTCTACCTAAAATCCATCAACATCGACATCTCCATGATGATCCAATCACTTGGTGGAACTACATTACAAGATGCATACAACATAGCAGTAAAGGTGAAGAACAACCTAATTGATGCTGGGAAGTTTCCACCTCAACCCATTATGTCGATATTCCTTGAAATATTGATTTCTACTCAAGAGATGCTATCTACCAACACACCCATGCCTCCTCCATCTATGTATGCATATCCAAGTGTACCAAAAAATGTTGCTTCTACATCCAGTGCTTTAAAGGACAAAATGAGTGACATAAGGGAGATGTTACAAAACTTGACAAATGAAGTAACCAAGTTGTTCCTCCAAGGCCATCCTATCAAAGCTATTAGGGTGGCAGGCCCTCCTACCAACAAAATCAATACCAAGGAGCCACATGCGCAAATCTTCTGACTCAGAAAAATAACCAAATGGTGCCAGTACTGACTCCACTGGGAGCCACTCAAACCAGTACAAGGAGAGATTTGACTACAGGACATAACATTCTTGCCTAAGACTTCAATCCCTGGTGTTACCCCTATGGTGATGCCCATATGCCTCAAGATTGTCTATCTGGCAATTTACAACAAAAAGTTGTGGAACAATGCAATTAAGGAGCAATGAAAAATTCAACATACACATATGACTCTCACCAAATAGAGAATGTAGTTCTCACTGCACAGATGCAGGGAATGCCCTCAAAGAAATAAAACATGGCCCTTGAGCATGCCCTCCTCTCATTCATGGAAGGAGAGGAAGCAATATTCACTTATGAAGCATCTGCATCGACGACTCCACAAGTAAATTCTGACTACAACACTCGCTCAAAGAGGAGATTCACAAGTGAAACAATCACTCTGTAGCCCAGAAATGTCTCAAAATAGCCCCTTGGCCCTTCTAGAATCACTCCACAGTTGCAACTACGCAAATAAATTATCATCACCAAACCCAAGAAGCAGAAACCTCCAAATCATCCACCCTTCAACGTGGTGGAACAATTGAAGAAATCTTCCATTAATGTATCCATTTAGGATATTTTAACCATTCTAGAACATAATTCATTTCTACAGAAGGCTTTGTAGAAGGATACAACCAAACTATCAAAAGAACAAACTCCCAAAGTTGCAATGGATGCAATGCCTCCAGCCAAAGTTCTTGTTAATACTATGGAGGAACCCCCAACCAGGGCTAAAGGAGAGAAGTCGAAACCCAAGCCTTTCTTTCTAACCCTCATTGTGGGGAAGAAACTACTACAAATTCTATGATTGACTCCTGTGTTAGCACCACAGTCATGTCCAAGCAAATAGTTGAAGCCTTAGGACTCAACTACGAGCCTTTAAAGAGAGGAGTTATGCAGCTAGATGGGAACAAGGTCGAAACTAGGGGCCTAATCAAAGATCTCCCTTTAACCTTGTTTTCCTATCCTATCATCATAGTGTTACAGACACTATTATCATTAGCGTTTCTTCCATATTCACCCTCTGCTTATCACAAGAGTTTACAGTGAATATAGGCTGATACCTTTCTTTGGATTGGTCTCACCTAATTCTTAGAACCAAGCATGGTTCTAAGATAAAGATAGTATCAGAATCCCTGCATTCAAAGCACGTAGCCAACAAATCTATGATCAACTATGAAAGCATTGATTCCTTCGCTAGAAAAGAAGAGGTTAGTGGCAGCGAACTATTGGAGCATGAGCAGACAATTGAAGACAAAGTCGATCGAGAAGAATTCTTCTTAACCGAGAACACAGGCACTGATCTTTTCAATAATTATCATGCTACCGGATTGGGCACCTATGTCATCTACAATGAGGATCAAGAGTTCTTGAAAATATTGAAGAATTCTATTCCCAAGCAAGCTTTAGAGCTCTAGACACTACACTTCGATGGTGTGAGATGCAAGGTCAGAAAAAGTGTCAGGATATGCCTAACGTCTCCATCCAATGAGCATATCTTCAGGTCATTCCACTTCCAATTTTCTTGCTCAAACAATGAAGCCGAATATGAGGGCCTCGTGCAAGGACTAAGCCTTGTTGAATGCATGGGTATCAAACAAATAGTGGTATTTGGCAATTTTGAACTTGTAATCAACCAAGTCAGAAATAACTCTATTGCAAAAATTATTCATATGTAGTCTTACAGACATAGGATGTGGGACCTCATTGAAGGTTTCAAAGCTTTTAACATCCATGTTGTGCTAAGAGAGAAAAATTTAGATGCGGATCACATGGAAACGATAGGATCCCAATTTGATCCTATCTCTAACTTGATAAAAAATGTATGCTCGGTGTGAGTGATCATCCGAACTTCCATTCCTGATAATGATTAGAGTTGGAAAGTGTTTGAAAGAGATGAACACATTGCCTCATTCATCCAATAGTCAGGAGAATTTTCCAATCAGTTGAAAGTTGAAAGTTGAAGAAGCATACGAAGGATATTTCATCGAGTTGAAATCAAATAAGCTTCCAAAAAGGGTTAGTCACCCTCAAAAATCTGTTCAACTGTGATGATGCGAGAAATAATAGAAGGAAATTTGTAGTAGACCAGGAAGACTATACCGACCTTGAGGTCAAGAACAGAAGAAAACTCAAAGTTGGGAAAGAAGTCCTGCAAAAGGATAAAGATACGTCGATACACTTCTGTGAAAAATATGAAAGATTAGTGGCTTGGTCTTATGATGACCTCAGGGGATATGATCCCCACATCATCCAACACACCATTGAACTAACATAAGGTGCTAAGCCTATCCGACAAAAGCAAAGGCCTATCGATCCGAAGATTGAAGCCTTAATGGCAGAAGAGCTAGAAAATTTTATCTAGTCCAAAATTGTCTTCCCAATCAAGCACAGTACGTGGGTATCTAATCTCATTTTGGTCTGAAAGAAAAAAAAAGAAATTCACCTCTGTGTTTACTTTCATGACCTAAATCAGGCATCACTAAAGGATCATTATCCACTGCCTTCCATGGAATCAATCTTGCAAACTATAGCAGGTTCAAAGATGTTTTCTCTGTTGCATGGTTTCTCAGTCTACAACCAAGTTTGGGTTAAAGAAGAATATCAGCATAAGACCACGTTCACCACCAAATGGGGAACATTTGGATATGTCAAAATGCCTTTTGGCCTATCAAACCTGGGGGGTACCTTTGAGTGAGAAATGGATATCACTTTCAGCAAATTAATCAACAAAATCATCCTCATCTACTTAGATGATCTGACCATATTTTCAAAATCTAAAGATGACCATTTTGATCATCTAGAAAGGGTTTTCATAAAATGCCAAGAATTCGAGGTGTCCCTAAACCCAAAGAAATATGTATTCGGAGTACCGCAAGGAAAATTATTTGGGCATGTAGTATCCCAAGAAGGAATTGTTATTGATTCTAAAAGAGTAAAAGCAATCAGAGAGCTTCATCTTCCAGTAAACAAGAAAGGTGTACAATATTTTTTGGGGAAGCTGAAATTTGTAAGTAAATTTATCCATGATTTTGTAGGAACAATTAGATCGATCACCCTGATGCTGAAAAATGACCAATTATTCAAATGGACAAAAGAATCAAGAGAAGCCTTCGAGAAGGTGGAAGATTTTATTTCTGTCTCCTATGTTTGAAAATCCCAACTTGTCAAAGGATTTCATAATGTATGTTTTTAGCAGAAAGACGAACATCGCCACTATTCTGATTCCCTATAGCACACCCTATAGCATTCCATTCCCGAACTTTGAAGGAATGCGAGATGAATTATAACTTCATCAAAAGATAAGATTTCACAATTGTAAAGGGACTCAAGAAGTTATGACACTTTATAGCTTGCAATAAAGTAATTATTTACATCACGCATTCCAGTGTATGAGAGTACATCATGGAAGGAGAGATCACCGACAAAAGGGCCAACTGGATCAGTAAGATCCTAGAATATGGCATTGAAGTCAAGCCTACAAAGACTATCAAAGGAAGAGGTTTGTGTGAATATTTGGCACATGGCGAAGAGATGGAAATTGAGGAGGAACAAGCGAAAATAGTCCTAACAAATGAGTTTGAATCTAAAGGTTGTTGGCAGACAGATAGGGTAAGATATATGCATACCGGAAAGTATCCATCAGGAATTTTGTCTTAAAGAAGGAGATTCTACCGACTGCAAAATAGTGGATACTCACTAATTGAAGGAATCTTTTTCAAAATAAATTTCAATGGTGTCCTATTATTATGTGTCACCATGGAGCAAGCAAAGAAAATTATCAACTCCCTCCACAACATCCCAAAAGGTGGGCACTTCTCTGCAAAAACCACCGCTATCAAAATTTTGCATGTTGGATACTTCTAGCGTACATTGTTCAATGGCTCCTACAAAATGGTGAAAACCTACAAAGAGTGTCAATTATACATAGGGAGATGAAAGAATTATGCCATGCCTCTCAATCTGATAGTAGCAGATGATCCATTCACACAATGGGGACTAGATTTCATCAGGATGATCAACCCTACCTCCAGTGCTAGCCATAAGTGGATCCTAACAGCCAACGACTTCTTCATAAGATGGACCGAAGCCCTACCCCTAAAGAATGTGACAAAAGTAAAAATTGTAGATTTTCTCAAAGGGCTGGTAACAAGATTCAACACTCCAAAGACTATTATCTCAGAAAATGCCAAAGATTTCCTAGGCTCCAGGGTAAGTCAGCTCGTATTAGAGCATGGCATATATTTGAAAACATCCTCAAACTACTACCCAGAGGGAAATGACCTTGTTGAATCAACTAACAAAAATATGGTCTGACTCATCAAAAGGATTGGTTTGGATCACGAGAGAGAATGGCATAAAAATCTTTGAACGACATTATGGGTAGACTGCATAACCCCCAAGCAAGCCCTTAAGACTTCGCCCTACGAACTAGTATATGGGAAGGAAGAATTGTTACCAATATCTATAGAGATACCTACACTACAGTTGCTCAAGTCTCTAGAGATTGAAGAAAACAACACTATGGAAGTTCGGTTGGCTGAATTATTGGAGGTACAAGAAAAAAGGGGAAAATCCCTAATAGCCATGACTAACCACCAACAGGTGGTTAAGAGATGGTTTGACAAGAAAGCTTCAAATGAGGGTCTAAAATGCGGAGATATGGTACTAAAACTGAATGAAAGAGCTGCAAAGCTCGACCAACATGGGAAATTGGATAGACTATGGGAAGGCCCTTTCAAAATAATTCACAGCAAATAGAATAATGCACTCGAATTGGAAAATATGGAACAAGAAGCAATGGGAATTCCGGTTAGTGAAATTCGCTTAAAATTATTCAATTAAGCTTTGGATAATTCATACAAGTGTAAATATGTGCTTCTCATAATTATTTTTCCCTTTCTTATTTATCGACCAGATCTTTTTCAACATTTTCATAGTGATGGAAGCAGGAAGATTCATGAGACTCATTGTGATAGAAGTAGAGAAGGACATTATCAATCATATTGTAGAGAACACAAGAAATAAGACAATGGTTTGAAGATAGAAATTATATTCATTATATATATATATATATATATTGATAAAAACATTGTTAAAATGGCTCTAGGGCCATGCATTCAAAATATGAAATTATATGAGGCTTCCTTATATATATGTATATGCGAGCCCTTTTTCAGGTATATATATATATACAACAGAGAAAATGATGTTTTAATCTTCAAGTGGCTGATGTAGGGGAATTATCACCATCTACATGAGCATTTCCTTCGTCAACTAGAGCATTGTCAGGGGTAGAAGAAAGGTTATCACCAACAACAACAAGATCCAGAATAGCAAAACCAACACCTAGAACAAGCGGTGGAGGGAACACAAGGTTCCTGAAGTCGGTGTACCATTCCACATCATAAAATAGCACCACATTGTAGCAGCTTAGTAGGAAGTGACATGCGCGAGTGGCTCTCTCACAATGCTCAATTAATGAATGCAGCCAGAACCCGCTTAGAAATGGTACCCATGGTACCAACACATCCTCTTCAATATTCCTTCACAGGTCACTCGCTATTGGAAGGCCCAAACCATACACTGCATTGGTTAATGCTTTACCAAGGCCTCTGAGGTATTGCTTCGAGAAAATATGAAGCGTTAGATAAAGTATCATGGCTTTTGGGGCCTGAATGTCAAGCAATGAAGCAACAAAGTGGGAGCATATATCAGTATTAACCCGACATCTATCTTCATACTCAATGTAATCCCTGCCCAAAACCTATTTCATGGCTATAATAGCCAGTGAGTGTTTGTTTTTCGTTATATTTTTCAGACGCCTATTGGAGATCTCTCCCAATAAAGTCATTTGAGACTTGGTACAAACTAGCCTAATCAGAGAATTCATTGTGTCAGCCTCTGCTCAAAACATCTAAGCCTAACACTATTGAAATTTAAAACCTACTCAACTGCCTAAGCAATTATGCTATATAAATTGCCTAATGCTTTGCCAAATTGCCAAGTATAGTTCAACTGCTATAACAAGCCCCTTTCATATAAACACCTGAGGTAGCCTACATCCCAAGCATGATGGTAATCAAGTTTAGCTCAAGAATCCCACCCAAAAGCCTAGCTCGAATTTCCAACCCGGTTGCTTCCGTAGGTACAAATTGTTGTGTGTAGGATTAAGGAGTGGTAATCAATTAATGAGAATTGGTGGAAAACTTAGGCGATGGAGGATACAGATAGGTGCTTAGGTGTTAGAATGTAGGCCTTCTCAAGCTCCAAGGTTGAACATGAATCCTCCTAAAGTAATCATTATGGTATTAGCCTAATTGTGCTTCAAGAGATATTAATGGCGAGGACAAGTGAAAAGGTGAATAACGGAGAGATGGCGGCTCAATTTCCCATGAAAATTGTGCTAAAGGGACGTTATCTCTAACGCAATTATGAATCCTTGTCTTATTAAAAATGGTAAGTAGCTCATTTCATGTGGATAGAGGAGCTAGTGGTACATGCCAAATTAAATGCAAAAAGGCAACCATTGTCTACCAGTTGAAGGTAGGAAATTAAAGAGAAAAGCTAAGTATCGCATGCAAAAATCAGACAGAGTATAAAAATCCTTGAAGTAGTAAAAAACTTAGAAAAACATAATTATTAAGGAGCCAGAGGTGTTGAGATTTTTGCAACAAAAGGAGCCAAATGTAGGATTAATCAAGGAGAATTCACTGCCTTGATGTAAATTTAACCTGAAGCAAAAGGTTGTCTAGTTTTGAAACTAGAAACCTTGTACCGTGTTTTAGGTTCCATTTATACCACTTCAATGTGCTTTCTGGGTAAAATTGGCAAGTTATGACAACTGCTCAAGGTTCTCAGGCTGAAGTGCAAAAATAAGAGGCCCAAAGATTATTCAATATCATGCACACAACACCAGCCACCGAAGTTTTCAAGGATGTCTCTTATGCCTCATCTAGGATTCCAAAAAAGATGACCTGGTTAAATGTGTGGGTTGGAGAGAAGAAAATCCCTTGCAAAGATACGAAGCGAATCAAAGAAGAATGGGAAAATATTCACGACCCCATTCTTGCAAAAAATCCCAAATCACTAAGAGAAGCAACTTGTGAGAGGATGAGAAAGAATAGCAACCCAGACTCCTTGGCACAAATTTTTTTGGTATAGTGGACTCCCACAATATATGGTCCCACTCATGCACTACTTCCTTGAATTGATTGACAAGGCCATCAAGCACTTCAATCCAGACACTAAGACCATTGAGGGTTGAGAAGTGAGTGTAGTTATATGCAAGGAGGTTGTATGGCATATGCTCTGTATCCTAGTGTTTCACTTTGAAGTGCCTAAAATGGAGAATTTCAATCCAGCAAAAGGGGAGAACTATTGGAGGACCAGAGACCTAGCATTGGATTTCTATAACATAGAGACTCAAAAACTTAGAGAAGCTCCTACTAAGCCAATCCAAATCCTAGTGATGCATAAGGGCTTCAAGGATGATATGAAGGATGCCATCACTATGATGGTGTTTGTTTGCAGCCTAGACATCGACAAGGAGGTCCAAGAGTTTCAACTTGATTTAGGTTTCCAATTATGCAAACAAAATTCTTTGTTGTGGTATGATTTTTCTAAATTCCTCGTGTAAGAGATGCTCAACCAGATAGAAGAGTACCAGCTTCAACGAAGGTTCAAGTTCTCATCCTTTCTCACACATATGTTCTTGCATCAGAATCTTGACTTCTTCCAGAAGTGTCTGGGGCTCTCAATTTTTGACAAAAAATCAGAAAAGGAAGCAAGTTTCCACATGGAATCCCCTTCTCTCTGAGACATTTGATTATTACGCATTTTTGGATTATTTCCTATATCCAATTCTACAAGATTTAAGAGGAGATAGTATTGTCTTGTGGTTGAACTCAGACCAAACTGAGTTCATGTAGATTTTCACTCCAAAGTTCGATTGGTTCATGGGAAAATTCATGTTTGTTTTATTGCAAGGTTTCACCGGTGAGCCTTTTTGGCTTCCAACGTGTCTTACAGATTGGGTACTGGTGCTTGAATTTTTCTGCTAGGTATCAATTATGAATGTCACCTTCCATGGCAGGAAAGAAAAGAAGAAATAATTCCTCAAATGCTCGAAGCGCTACAAATTTTTAGTCATGGAAAAGAAAAGGCCTTACGATGTACTGGAAGAAAAGCTGGCTCATCTGGGGTTGGTGTGGATTTGTAAAAAATGGAATTACAACCCAAATGATGACTTGCCAAGCAAGTATGTCAAAGCAGGGGACACTCCCCTCGACCTTACTAGGAGAAGCGTTGAAACCCAATGTCGGATGTGAATGAGTTTATTGTTGATCTAGTGTACATACCTACTAAAGGTAGTCACCCCCCTTGGCTTAGTTTCTACCTTTGTACCATGCAACATGATAAGACAAAGAAAATGGTGACTACTCTCTGTAACAATCTGCTAAAAAACTATAGCTAGAAGGAGGAGGAAGGTCCATGATTTCTAGATATATCGTAAGGAGATCCGATGCACCGAGGCCCCATGTGATACCAAGGAGATGGATGATAGGTTTGAAAAATTGTGGAATGATGAGCACCTAGATTTCGATGGGAGTGGTGAGAAGGAATCCAATTCAGAGTCATCCAAATCATAATCAGATGAGGGAGCAGAACTAGAGGGAGACACACAAGATGTCTCAAATCAATCAAAGGGAAAGGCCATGAAGCAACCTCACAAGGTCTCCTCTAATGTACGGGTGAACATATCATGTGCAAGGTCTTCACTAACTCGCACCTAGATAGCAAGGCAAACCCAGGCAACCTCGCTACGACAACCCAAAACCATAGCAATAGGCGACTCACCACCAGAGAAGTGATTGTGAATTGAGGCATCTTTGGGAGGGAGTTCATAGGGCCCCAAGGCAAACATAGAATCAACAATAGACAAGGGACAAAAATCACACATACCACAGGTATCTTTCACTCCCTCTTCTCTAGTTTCAGAAACCCTAGTTACCCCTATTGCATCTACAATACCTCTTGGTTCATGCGATGACCCATGCATTCCAAACACTATTCCAATAGCTTTCACAGTGTCAGAACCATCCTCTCGGGTGGCCCCATTTTCCCTTACTCCTCCACAAAACCTCACACCATTTGCTTTAGCCCATTTCACATCCCAAAGCCTCTCATACTCTACCTCTGCTGCCTTCAGTGATGCATCGTATACCATCGCAATGTCAGAGCCCATCCATTATGCCCAATAGATAGAAGCCACAACAACTTTGCTTCCTATAATTCTTCCTCCTAGTCTACAATTAGAGTATTGGATTATCCCTCCTTTCCTTCCTTAGACAATTAGCATACCAAAGAAAAAGTCTCCCAGTACTGCCAGCCTTTCATTACCTTTTTCCCTTCCCCCTAGTGCACCTTTCATAGGTGGACTCATTAGGTCACCCTCTGAATTCTTATTTGAAGGAGATAGTATTCAGTAGGCTCGAACAATTAGAGCCCAAATTCAAAAGGCCAAAGTTGCTAAGAGGCCGACAGAATAGAGGGTACATACAACTTTCAATGAATCTCAATAGTCGCTACACTTTGAGGCTATGTACCCTACTATCATCAAGCCACATGGAGAAATTTAGCCAGATGACTACAACATGTACACCATCAAACTCAATTTAAGCGTAGACCAATCTCAAGACAAGGTGGAGCTCATGGAGCAAATTCAACAGGTAGTGACCATCGACTTTCTTAAGTCCAATTGGTAGCTAAATACAACAGAAGAGGAGTTGAAGAACATAAAGAGTAGAGTCGAGCTCTTGCTCACCAAGGAGAAAGCTAAAGAAGTTGAATATATGCGCTTATCCCAAAAAAAGGAGGAGGAGCATGCAAAGCTCCATGAAGAATTGGAAAAATTTTGATCCCTCAATCCAAACTTGATCGTTGAGCTATAGTAGAAGAACAAAGAGTATCAAGAGTAGTTAGCAAAGTTGGAGCAAGAATAATGACAAAATGATGAAGATATTCACCATCAATGTGCTCAACTGGAGCAGAAAATATAGTAGAGGGATGTGAATTTTGATATCTACCGAGCTTACTTAGAAAATGAGATTGTTGAACTGAAATCTTCATTAGAACAAACAACGACAAAACAAAGAGCAAGCTAAGGCTAGCTGGGTCATGGAATCACGAATCCTACAGGGGCAACTCACCACAACAAATCAAAGGGTCAAAAATCTAGCACATGATATGGAGTAAAATAATGTGGAGATTGCCTTATTAAAATATTTTTCTTGAGCCCCTATCAATCAAGAAAACTTCCTTTAGGTGGCTTAGCATCTGTACATCTCATATTGGGAAAGAGTGAAGGATTTTTTCCTGACTCTACAACCAACACTCTAATTTATAAAAGAAGTGACAGACTTGGGAAGAGAAATTCATGTGATGATCAAGAAATTCCCATAGGTCATTTCTGAAAGGGCTCCAGATGCCAAAATATTATTGGAGAGGCTATATCAGGTCCCCGATGAAGCTTGGCAGGTGTAGGGATTGAAGACCGAAAGGCTGCAACAAAGACATCCAATAGGTTCATCCACTGTCATGAAGTTATCCTGCATACCAATGCGTGTGACACCAAATTGGATCAGCTCATGGGTAGCATGTAGGCCAGGTTCGATCACCTAACTCAAATGGGCTTACCATCTCCATTTATTGAAGATAAGTCAATGGCCATGGTGGAGCATATGGCAGAAAAGATTGAGAAGAAGCAATATGACCCTTCTGTCTTTCAAGGTTTCAATCATCTCCTTGTTGTAGGAGATATCAAGGGCAACATTCATCCAATTGCACAACTTATTCTTCAACTTGAATCCTAGGTCAATATACTATCAACGTTGCCTTACAAAGAGTTTATCAATATGCATGGATTGCAAGATAATCTGCGTGACATATCAACACCATTAGAGGATGAATGGTTGCCTCTTTAGGCAGTCGTCTCTAAGCTCTGATCGTGTCGCCCGACGGATAGGTCTCTAGTCTATCAAGCCATAAATCTTGGGTTACTTGCTTCGCAAGTGGAATGCCCCTATTAAGTTGCCAAGAGCTATGAATAAAAAATTCCCATGCTCCCTTCAGGTAGTTCTATTTTGCCTAAGTATCGTTTGCACCCTCCTCTAAAGAAAAAGCAACGTCAGACCCCTTTTGTGTAGTCAAAATGTGGATGCTACCACTTATCAACCAAACACTCCTCGCAAGGTTTCCTCTTGCTTTTCACAATCTTGCACCATGCTTCCATGTGTCAATAGTTCACAATTTACTATGCCCCTTTGCATCACTCCCCTTTCAGGCCCCGACCGGCTACCCTGTAGCATTCATCTGCGCACATTCCATGGTGGACCCCACCTTCAACACAACATGTTCGGAGGCCTCCATGTGTCTTCACATCACAAGATTTTCATTTCTTAATGGGATGAATGAGCATCAGCCCTCAACCATTTACCATGTGATCTTCTAAAGATTTACTCACAAGGGAAAACTGAGCAAGCGATAGCCTATCAACAACTGCCCTATTTTGTAACCGCCACCATGATGGAATTGCATGTGTCGACACTCTAGTCTTTTGGGACCACTTCCATCATTCACAGGGGATGCATCTCGCTCTGGGATGTCCTTGTTCATGGCTTGAATCTTTTCGGTTGCAACAACAAAGTGGGAAATCATTGCTAATACATCATTGCTCATGATTGGAGGATCTTTTCGGTTATTAGCTCACTGAGCTAGGCTTCATTATAAATATTGTTTCTTCAATCGAAGTAAGGAGGTAAGAGTGCAAAAGTCTAGATTTTAGAAACGAAATATTGGTAGAAGAACCAAGCCTTTACCTCTTTTTATATTATTGTAAAGACTTGTAGACTATACCATTGTTTGGCATTTTTGTTTTCTTGAGGATTTTGATAAATTTTTATTGTGCCATTGTGGTGCTGAATGTTTCATTTACAAAACTTCTATAATTTGAATGCAAATGTTTTGATTTAGATCATGTCTTTGACTCCTATTTTAAGTAAATGCATATGAATATTATTTTATGTCATTAAAGTAAATCATTTAGATTTTACCTTAGTTTCCTCTCATTCTAGACATAGTAGATTATTGAACGGGCCCTTAGATTGTATCTACAAGATAGGCCTATCGTGCTTTACATCTAAGTCTCAGTGCATTGCCCTAGTTAGACACTTTTATTTTTATACTTGCTTCATTTTACCATTCAAAACCCTAGTTATAGAAGAGTCGGCTTCTTTAAAATCTGGAGGTCACTCAGTTTAGCGTAATAGGTTTTAATTGAGTTTTCGACAAAAGTCTGTTACCTTGCCGATTTTCGGCATCAACAGTATCCTTTGCAAATACTTAAAGTTTTTGTGGCTCTACTCTATGGTCATCATGGGAGGTGAGGGGAATCATGTTGAGCCGATTTCCCGTGACTCTTCTAAAATGAATAAGAATATATGGGGGTTGTTGGAGGTTGGGGTATAACTCCCTATAGTGAGAGAATTAATGGATTTGACCCAGTGGTTTTGCAAGTCTTTTTCAAAGGATGGAAAAATAGAGTTCTTAGGGTGTTTGACATGGAATTTAATATTACTAAAGAATTCATTGGTATGGAAACTAAAGGTAGGAAGGTTTACAAAGACAAAAAAGAGTCTAATGTTGCCATGTCAATCTTTTTTAAGGGTAATGAAAGGGATCAGTTGGACAAGGAGAAGTGTGGAGGCTTTTCCCATAGATCTATCAAGGTTATTTGGGGTGATGTTATGGTTGAAATTATGAGGTACATTAATCTGGATGACCACTTCTCTATTCTTGATAGGTATCATTTTTTTTGCTAAATAATTTTAGGCATAAGAAGAGGGTTTCTCTCCCCTATGACCTATTAGCAACCCTTAAGAATGGCATAAAATACTTCAAAAGGAATCATAAGAACCCTATTCTCCATGAGGGATTAATTCTCCACATTATGGATTATGCCAAGTCCTATTCAATTCATGATAAATCCAAGAAAATTACTAAAGGCCGCCCTAAGCAGTCTAATTCTAGGTATGATACTAGGTTTGATAATGGATCTGAGTCTGAGGAGTATGAAGTTGGGTTGAAAGACTCAATGAATGTCCTCTCAAACCCTCCTAAGGATTTTGATATAAAGCGTAAAAATAAGGACAAAACATCTAAGCCCTCTAATTTGGATGAGTATATGATTGGTAGTGAGGAGGTGAAGGAGCTAGAGGTTCTTGAAGATTTCACTAGAACCTAGAAGGTTAAATTAGGTGAATTCACAACCCCTTCTATTAAGAAGCTAAAGGTGAAGGGTTATACCTTTGGTAAGAAGGTGGAGTCCCTTGTCTCGGACTAGAAGAGGAAGATGACTTTGTAGGAAGTAATCTGAAGAAGGTGAAGGGAAAGGCACATTTTGGTACTAGGAAATGCTTTCCTCAGGAGGAGATTGTTAGTGTTGAACCTGATGAAACTCCCAATGTTGAATCTCACCGGTCTATTGATGATGGTCCTAAGAAGGTTAAGGATTTGGTTACTTATGAGTTTGTTGAGGTAGAGAGGTCTATGCACAAAATCAAAGTTCTTTATGGTGGTAACAAAGGTAGGGCCCTATGTTGCAAGTTGTGCAAGATAATCGGGTTGATTTTGAGGATTTGGTTGATGACGGATACATTTAATTGCAATAGGGAGGAATTGCCTAATGTGTTAGGGATGACAAGAGATGGCTCTCTGATCTTTTTTAGAATTTTCAACTGGATGTTTAATAAAATAAACCTAACTAATGTAAAGGTTTGTTCTTTGGCTAAAAATGTTGGGGTTACTCCTAATCCCTAGGGGTCTTATGTTCAGGATTAGGTGAACCAGTTGCTTGATGTTCTGAAGATTGTGATAGATGAAATGTTGAAGCTAAAAAATGATTTTGAATTTAGAATCTCAATCTTGGAGGATAAAATGGCTAGAGCTTATGAGAAAATGGAAAAGGTAGTTAAAGTAAGTTGACTCTCCATAATGAAGTTGAGGGTCTCCAATTTCTCAACAAGAAAGCTAGGCTATGCAAAGGAGATTCTTCAGGTATGAAATATTTTTCCACTAGTTTGGAGGATCTCTCCATAGATCCAAAAGGAGGTGATAGTGAGAAGGGCCCTTGCACTCATACATGCAATAAAACCAAGAATAATTTGGGGGTTCCTACAAAGGAGGTTGTTGAGGTCATGGAAATGCATGAGAAGATTATAGCTAGTGATATGAAGTTGCTAACATTATGAAAAATCTATAATTTATTGTTGGTACTATCCTATTTTTTGGCTGGTTGTTCAATTTTTTTTTTTTGATGGGTAGTTGCTTTGTTTGTTTTGATTATCTTTAAACATAGTGGTAGTTTTTGTAAAGGGTTTTAGGGTCCCTTCAAAACCTGCTTTTCCTAAAATCAAAAACAAAAAATTGAAACCTATATTAATCCATGACACATTTCCCTTCTCATATATATCAAAATTATTATTTTTATTTTTTCATCAAAACAAAGACGTGAAGTACAATAAATATTTTGAGATTCTCCTAATAATGTTTTTTTTTTTTCCTAATGTCTTGAATAAAGATTATTATTTTTCATAATAGACATACATTCATTATAAAAAAGAATTAAAAATATAATAGTAATAAAACATAATATGTATTATAATTTTTGCAAAGTTAACACTAAGGGCGACATACTTACAAAAATTACATTTCCAAAATGACTTCATTTGACCCCAAAAGATGAAGCAATGTTTTTTTGTTAGCATCTTGATAGGTGCAAAGGAGACTTTGTAGGGGTTTTATTTTGAGCATGGGGATTCTATCCAAGGGTGTTTGATCTAACCCCCTTTAATCAAACCCTTTTAGATAGAACCACTCCATGTTTAAATCATCAATTTTTCTTAAAGTATGTGATTTAAGAAAATATAAGATGCCCCACAAGTGGTAAACACTACTATGGGATCAACTAGTGTTGTGGTCAATATGGTACACTTCTAGTAGATTTTGTAGATTACCTTATTGAGCATGTGATCATAGATGGGTCAATTGAGGATATTTAATTTATGTCCCTATGTGGTGTAAAATATGTGTATCAGAAAGATGAAATTAACCACACAACAATGAAACATATTACATTAATGAGATTGAAATAACAAAATAAGATGATATATATTATTCATTCAAACTCATTCCATTGTCCTCTATTCTCAGGGATCTCTTAATTCATACCTAAGAAACGAGATGTTGTATAGTGAAATGCAAGACTATATGCATACACTTACATGTTTTTTGTATTTTGATTGCAATGCTAAATGATATGATGTTATGTTCTTGTATTCAAAATGATGCTAAGATGATTGTTGTGATGAGATGTAAATCTAAATGAAATGTTGTATGAAAATGCAACAATTAAGATGTTAAAACTAAAATTTCCATAATACACTAATAGGAACTAAAGGTTAAATGCTAAACTAAAATGCTTTGTAAATGCTCTCAAAATTCTCTCAATTTCTCTCAAATTACTAGAGAATTCCTTTAGCATAAGTTTATGATCCAATCCTTCTTGAAAAGCTGTAGAATGATATCCTATTTATAGATTTTTCTAGGCCTTGAATGAGGTGGCAAAGATGGAGGGTCAAGATCATGATCTTGAGAGATCAATGGTGGAGCACAAAGAGGTTGGAGTAATTCATGGAGGTTGCTCCATTTGGAAGGGCAAATCATCCAAGTGTCAAAGAGCATCAATTAGAAATAGGAGCCATGTGTCTCCAAGGAGGTTAGGAGGTTAGATGAATATTTTTAATTTAAAAATTAGAAGTAAAAGAAATCATGTAACATGTGATGATGTGGAGGGTGAGTTGGAGGAAGTTAGAGAATTATGGAGGAATGTGACAAATTTGAATTAAACATTGATATTCAATGAGGAAAGGGAATAATCAAATAAAAAATTATTTAAATTTGTTTATTTAATTAATTCAAGAGGAAAGATGATGTTTTAATAGAAGATGATTTTTGTGATGAGATCTAAATCTAAATGAAATTTTGTATGAAAATGCAACAATTAAGATGCTAAAACTAAAATTTCCATGATAATACTAATATGAATTAAATGTTAAATGCTAAACTAAAATACTATGCAAATGCTCTCAAAATGTGCTCAATTTCTCTCAAATTACTAAGAGAATTCCTACAACATAAGTTTATGATCCAATTCTTCTTGAAAAGTTGTAGAATGATCTCTTATTTATAGATTTTTCTAGGCCTTGAATGAGGTGAAAAGATGGATGGTCAAGATCATGATCCTAAGAGAGCAACAATGGAGCACAAAGAGGTTGTAGGAATTCATGGAGGTTGCTCCATTTGGAAGGGAAAATCAAATAAGTGTGAAAGAGAATCAATTAGAAAGAGGAGCCATGTGTCTCCAAGGAGGTTAGGAGGTTAGATGAATATTTCTAATTCAGAAATTAGAAATAAAAGAAATCATGTGACATGTGATGATGTGGAGGGTGAGCTGGAGGAAGTTAGAGAACTATGGAGGAATGTGACAAATTTGAATTAAAAATTCAAATTTAATGAGGAAAGGGAATAATCAAATAGCAAACTATTTAAATTTGTGTATTTAATTAATTCAAGAAGAAAGGTGATTTTTGAATAGAAGAATTAAAGGAGTGAACAAGACAAATAAATTTGTCAATTTATTTATATAAGTAGAGGAAATTAAGATTAATTAATTAAATAACTGGTATTTAATTAATTGTGCTCCAAACCATTTTTATGTGTATACATTTTGCCCCTCTTTGAAGTGATGTGTTTACACATTGCTTCAAAGAGAAATTTCGATATGCCCCAAACACTGATTTTTCAATGATAATTGATGTATGCCCCCTCAGGAGATGAATTGGTGAATTTTTTTGAATTTTTGGATTTTTAATGATTTTTGAATTTTTAGGAAATTTTGATGATCTTTGAAACTTTCATCGTGCTTCAACGATTTATCTCCCAAAAATTGTTGTGAAATCTACCCAATTGATTAATTGATGAATTTAGCTCCTTTGAAAAATAAAATAAATCAATGCTACTTAATTACCCACCTTAATAACCCCTTTAATAGGTAAAAAGTGAAAAAGAAATTCATTTGTGCATTGTGATTTTAAAAATTTGAGAGATTAAGCAACCTTGAGCACTCAGAGAAAAATGGTGATCTTGATTTAGACTCATTGATTCAAGTGCGTGCAATGGTACAACCGCCCAACAGCATACAAACCTCCAATACGAACCTCTAAAAACTTCTTCTTTATGAATTTTGAATTTATTTTTTCGCGTTTTGAAATTTTGAAATTTACGTGCAAAGGTTTTAGCACATCCGTAGCATAGAATAGCACATACATGCACTATTTTAGTGCATAGGATTTAAGTTTTAGTGCATATATGACCTGATGTAGCACATCAGTCTTGTTTTGGCGCATAGGTATTTGATATTATAGGTTGCATGATTTAGCGCATAGGTTGGTAAAGTAGCACATTCATCGAAATATCACATCCATTCACTGTTATGGCACATCGGTGTAAAATTTTTGTGCATACATTGAATTAGCGCATAGATGGCTTGTTCTGGCGTATAGATTTAATTTTCTAGTGCATCCGTGTTTTAGCGCATAGAAGCGTTGTTATGGTGCATCCATGCTAGAATAGAGGATTTTTTATTTTTCTCCTTGATTTGAACTTTTTTCAATTGCATTAGCCTTCGGGTTGATTTTGATTGATGATGCTGGTAGATTAGATGATGATCAATCTCATGATAGGTGAGATTTGATGATTAACCTCATGATAGGTGAGGATCAATGATTGACTAATGATGATTGACCTCATGATAGGCGAGGTACAGTGATAGATTGTTTGATTGACCTCATGATAGGAGAGGTGCATTGATAGATTGATAGGCTTATTGATGTGTGATTGATTGATTTTGTGATTTTTGACGATGATGGAAGAGTGATTTAGGAGTCCTCATGTCTCGGGAGTGCTTCCCATAGACTTGGGAGTTGATTCCCTACTTGAGTCAGGCTAAGTGGAATTTGATTAAGGGATGTTGATTGTACTATCTAATTGATATGCCTCAGGTTAGGATTAACCGAGCACTACTGACAACATTAACAAAGAGGAGGCATGGCAACCACAACACCTTTCACCTAGCTACCAGTGAGATGACCATGACGCTAGAGGATATGTACCGAATTCTACATATTCCTGTGGTGGGTGATATTGTCATATATGATCATACAGAGCAGGTGGGATAGATGCTCTTCACATGATTTTTCATGATGACCAGATTAGCAAGTACGAGATACCCTAGCAAGAGATGTGTGACGGTTATGCCTCACTACCTTCTATACTTGCTAGATTCTTTGATGGTTTCTTATGTCCCAAACGTAGGTCGAAGGGACTATCTATTGGGTGAGGACAGGTACTAGAGCAGATGATTCTTCAGAGGACCCGATATGCCTGGGGTTCATGTATGCTAGCCCATCTATATCATGACTTGCATCAGGTAGTTTATCTTGGAGCTGCTAGCCTCTCAGTCAGGGTGACATTACTTCAGATCTAGGTATGGGAGCACATAGATGTTACCCAGCCAATTACAAACAGGTATTAGCCATTGGGGAGACTATATGTATATGGTTATAGAGGCCCCATTGTCCAGCATAAGTTAGGAAAATTAGAGTACTGGTGATGAGTTTTGGATGAACTCGACACTATGACATGGCAACCATATCTAGATTGTGATCACTGGGCCAAGGATCAGTTGGAGATGTCGTATGCATGTACTGCCAGGTTTTTGATTGGCCATACACGATTCATCATTGAGAGATTTATTTTAGGTCGGGTGCATCGACAATATGGTTGAGTACAAGGCATGTCGTAGGGAGTGGCTACTTATGCTAAGAGGCACCAAGACATACCAGATTGGGAACCCCTATTGTCCTATGATGCAACTTTCCAGAAGTACTATGGTTTATAGTCTGTGATGTGGGAATATCACTCAGAGGTTGCAGAGGCTACCATGTCAAAGGAGTATGCATAGTACTTTGACACACATCCCTTTCCCAGACTGTCCAGCCCTGATGAGCCAATGCCATCATTAGATGATGATGAGGAGAGGGAACCAAGAAAAAGGTGAGGGAGAGGTGATGGAGAGGAGGAGGAGAGAGTTATGGGAGGAGATGGAGGAGTGGATGGAGGAGGGGATGATGAAGGAGGCGGAGCCTTTGATGTGCAAGATATGATGATACCTTGACATCAGAGATCCTTAGTGGCAGTTGCACAACAACATGTTCAAATTGGGGTGCCTTCACAACAAAAATAGACACAGATTGTTTCATTACAGGTATAGGTGCAGACGTTGTAGGGTCAGTTGGCCTAGGTATAAGATTTAATTGCACAACCCCATGGACAGTTATAGGGACATGCATAGGCCCTGGCATAGGCACAAGCTTAGGTCACCACCTTGACAGGTAAGAGGGATACTCAGAGAAAGTAGGTTGAGCAGGCTAAGGTTGTTGTAGAGAGAGTCATGAGGGCAACAAAGGGCACTACCACTATAGATTATATCAGAGAGATATGAGACATGACTAGGGAGGCTGGATATTACAAAGGTAGATATCATGAGTTCGTACCTATAGAGAGATGAGTGAGTTATGCACAATTTGTGAGTAGACAGACTCACTTGAGGACCACTAGTAGGGGAGTTACTCAGCCACTTCCATGACCAGCAGGTGAAGCTCTAGGGGCAAGGCCATCAGGAGGGGCAGGTCTAATGATATCTGGGGGCAGCACTACAGATTCTTGTGGTCACATTTGATTGTATTGTTGAGACTTTTTATACATTGATTCAAAGAATTTCATGATATGATGATATACTTCCCTATTTTTGATGATGTATCTTTTTATGTTGTTAGACATCCTTCTACACTTGACATTGAGATTTATGTGATATGCAATGGCGATTTGTGATCTACATGTTTATACGTTTATGTGATGGATGCATTTTATTTTCTATGCTATGTGATGGTTTATGGTTAAGTGATAATGATGTGTGAATGCAATGATGATTCTATATGTTTATGCTACGTTTTTTGTATGGATGCATTAATGAGATGATGATGTATGATTCTATGTTTTGATGGATGATTCCTTTATTTATGATGTATGAGATGGATGCAGTCATGCAAATGATATGGTATGCACTATTTTTTTTTTGTATTTTTCCCATGTATATATCGATGAAATGAATGGATGAATGAATGTGAAATGGTTTATTACATGGACATATGATAATGCTTTCTTTTGGATTTTTCTAATATAAATATAGATGACTTAAATGTGTGAATGTGTATGTGAAAGGATTACGATGATGCATGAATTAAAATATTATTATGGATGACACTCTATTTTCAGATTTTTTTTATGTAATCATATGATGAACTATATGGATAGATGTATGATATGTGTATGGATTATGAAAATAATTTATTTCTATATCTATTCAATGTAATGCAAATATGAATGTGTGTTAAATGTGTGGATGGATGGATGATGATGTTTTGTTTTATAATGCAATTATTATGATGGATATATGAATGAATGCATGATAATACTTTTCTAATGATATGATATGGAAATTATAATGCAAATGAAATGATTCTTTTTCTTATTGCAAGTGTACTCAATCTTTTAATGAGAGATATCATCATGTTTTAGATTGTCAGCCTTGGAAAAATCTATAATGCAGAAGCAAAACTAATATGAATGCAATCCTATCTTCATCATGCAAACCTAACTATGCAATGTTGTCATCTAATTCATTGTGCTTGGTATCATAATTGAGTATTTAAAATTTTGAAAGTTAGTAGAAACATCGATGGTATAATTAGACCATGATGACCTGAGTACAACTCTCATACAACTTTCTTTGAGTTTTGATATTGCAAGATAACACAAGTATCTAGGTATAATTGGACCGAGATGACCTAAGTATCACTTGCATAAACAAACAAGAGTTAATCATTTTCCTATGCAAATTCAAAATGAAATCAATGATACTTTGTAGAGCATGTCACGTGAAAATTTGCACAGTAGTAATGATTGAATCACAAACAATAGACAAAGAAAATGTCATTCTCCTTCTTGGCCCCTCTAGTTTAGAACATCATCGAGGGACTCTAGAGAAATGATAGCAACAATCGAGATACAACATCTGAATAATTGTGCCAATGTGATTAAACCATGATTCAGAAGATGATCATCCAGTGAGATTTGATTTGATTGTATTGATGTTGAGTTGGATTTTTGATTTGGTTGATTGATTGTGATTAGTGTTTAGTGTGATTTTTATTTTTTCCAAGTTGTCTTGCATGTTGATTGTTTGTTACTTGTTGGTTTAAGCTAAACATTTATTTTCCCTTAGTGAGTTCAGGATTTTTCCCCCAGTGAGAAACAAACCAATTATTATAGATATGCATAATGAAAACCAAGCCATAGTGGGACATGACCACAACAACTAGATATGGATATGAAGTTCATTTTATGATAGGCATGTAAGCATAATGATGGAAAAAGCGGATAGTTGACACACATTTCTAAATAGATGGAAGAGCATATCCAATCACAAATAGCGTCTGCTTACTAGGTTTTCACCACTTTCTTTTATTGCACCTTTCAAATTTTATAATTTTTTTGCTATTACCAAGATGCCTATTTGCCAATTTTTCATCATGGTAATGATTTTTTTGATTTTTTTTGTATTTTTCTGCTTTTTTAATTTATTTTTTTGCTGTCACCAAGATGCTTGTTTGCAAATTTTCATGAAGGCAACAATTTTTTCAAGACTTTTTCTGATTTTTATGATTTTTTCAAGAATTTTTAAGCATGCACTGAATGCATTATGTGTAGAACTTCTTTAGATGAAGTTTGTTAATTGGTTCCTCAAATAAATCCCCTTCAGATGTGTCAGAACTCTAATTTTCACTCAAAAACCCTAAGGTTTTCCTATTTGAATTTAATATTTTCCATAAAAAATTGAAGGGATTCTCTTCATTTTTACCCTTCATTTTCCTATCTTTTCATAATATTTAATTTACCTCTTTTCTCCCATTTAAATTCCCATTCATTTGCTATATTTTCCCTTAAAAAATCATTCTTGCCATTTATATTTGCCTTGTACCCTTACTGCTACCTTAACATTCGCATCCTATGTCACTTACCGCTTTACCGGGACCTCCCACAAAGGGGCCTGTGATATGGCGGTAGTGGCTAAGGAGCGGGCATGAAATGTTTACCACACCACCATGCGCGGTCAAATAACAGACCGCAGTAGCATGGTGGGCAGTAAATCTTCAACAATGCAGTAGTCAGGACATCCCACCGCGGTACCATAGGGGGTCATCTCATAGACCGTGATGACTGTGGCAGATGGGGGAAGTGGTTAACAAAGACAACGAGGAGACGACAAATGGGTAGTGGTTACCACGATTCCCTAGCTGCTAAAACAATGACTGTGGTGATAGCGGTAAATGGCTAGTGGTCAAACTGCAGACCACGGTAACAAGGAAGATAACAATGAATGTTAGACACTGCCAATAGCGAAAGTGAAACCCGTGGTAGTGCGGTAGAACAAAGGTAAGCAGTAAGGCATCAGTAGATGGTGGTTAGAAAATGGCTACCGCTATACCACGGCTAGTTAAGAATGAACCCGTGGTAGATCAGTAAGCAATGGTGGAGACTGCAACAGTCAGTGTGGGGCCGGTTACTGCGCAACCGCAGGGAGCCAATGTGAAGCCCGTGGTATTGCGGTTAAAGGCATAAAAGTGATGAGATATTAAAAGCGAACAAAATATAAAGAGAAATGTAAGGGCGGGAAAAATATTAAAGTGAAAATTTAAAAGGTCGACTGTGGTTAGAATTATTTAATTTGGCGAAAGGCAACTTAATTAAATATTTTAAATTTTGGCTGACAAAATATTCAAATGATTGTAGTAGACAGAGAAGAGTTATAACTCCTGATTTCTATTGTATAAATAGTTGTAAAAATCAATTAAAAAGGGGGAGGATGAAGATAGATAGAAAATAGATAGAAATAAATTCAATATTTTCTGAATGTTTCAAAGGACCATGATGCATGTATGAAGTTTTGAAGGATCAATGAAAGAACTCCGATTTTGTGGCGCCCTTCTGGTATCAATTATTTGTTAAAATAAATTGAAAATATTATCAAGTTTTCTCCAAGGTTGATATTTCTTTGTTATTTAAATTGACATATAAAGTATATTATTAGTTTATCAATACACATTTGTTGTATTTGTGTGGAGTGATTGGTTGGTTCTTTCAAGTAAAGATTAAATCCTTCAAGTCATTCACAGTAATCTGGAAGTATCATTTGGATCACTAAGAAGGTCTTGGTAATTATATTATTGCATGTTTCTACAAGTTGTAGACTAATGTCATATGCCAAATAATTATAATCTCTACTAGATAGAAGTCATTCATCTAAGGCTTTCACTTGACTTCATTTTACCCAACAAGACACTGGTCTTATTTATCCTTTTAGGTTTTATCCATTTTATTTACATCTCTTAACTAAACATATTAATTTTCACCTTGATATTACATATACAATTTATATGAAATTAGGATCACATCTTTCCACTATCAAGTTTCCATTTGTGGATAGTTTGGTCAAGTAGGAAGCATAATTCAAAATCTGTGTCATTCATATAGGTGCACCCGCCTAGGTTTAGAAGAGCCTTAAGAGCAGAAGGTTCAACCATATTGGTTGGCCTTGTTAGTTGGCCAATAACATTGTGAGAGCTTGGAAACCTCTCGTGGTTCTTTCAAACCAGTGTTTTTGAGACCCAAGAAATTGGCAAATCTACTAGGGATAACCTAACAAGGTTTGGTGGTTGGAAACCTTTCCACACAAAGTCATTATAAAAGGATTCATAAGTAAGAAATTTGAAATGACTACGTTGAGTGAAATAATAACAATTTTCTCACTTAATGTAAGTGAGTGGCGACTCTGAATGAACAAGTGTATCAAGATTGATAAGATAAAATATATATCAGAGAGAAATCATCCCAAAGCCCAGACCATCACAATCACTCACAACATGTAGGGGAGAAGGTCCTTGTACAGAGATGATGATGGTCCAAATGATAAAAACAAAAAGACATATAAAAATGATCAAGGCAAGAAAATGACCAATGACTTGGGTCCAACAACTAAAAGAACATCAGAAGCACCAGTAGAAACATACAACTAATATGATGCATTGGTGAATGAAAAACACTCATTTAAAGAATCTCACACTCCTGAGGAGAAAAGAAATCCCTTCTCTCAGATGGACCCTAAGAAAATACAAGAATTCATGGTTGATTTTGAGGCTAAAAAAAGAAGAGAGTTTGAATATGAGCAGAGAACAACATTCTTTGAGGAGGGACATGAATGTGAAGAAGTGTCTAAAGAAGATCATGAACTCATGACCCAAAATGAGGTAGATGCACAGTTAGAATGCATAAGGCAAAAAAACAGAAATCCAGAGTAGAATATGAGAAAAACCTTCAAGCAATGAAAGAACTTGAGGAATTGAAATTGGAGAAAACTCAGGTTAGAACACCAATGACTAATTCACCCAAATATGTTCCACCTCATAAGCATGAAAACAACAATATAGGGCCTTCGATCTCTCCACAAATTCAACAAAATAAGCCAAGAAATCAATACAAAAAACCCCAGTGCTCAATCAAAACACCAAAAACATCAGCCACCACCTCACCAGCAACATATGCCCCCACAAGGTCATCAATATGCATTGTTGTCTCACCATAATTCATTATACAATTCCCGACACCATCCCAACCCTCCACAATATACAACCATGATCAGGCAGTTTGATTTGACGGGATTTCAAATATGTCCTTATCCTATGGACAACAGTTGGAGAAGTCTTGTCCCAAAATTCACAGGGAGTAATGCAATTACAACTGAAGACCATTTGAGAAGTTTTAATGCTTTCATGCAAGATTTGGATATGCAATATGAATATGTACAGATGAGGTTGTTTATGATGTCACTGATTGAAGATGCTAGAGATTGGTTTAATAGTTTACCAACAACCTCTATTTATTCTATTTGTGTGTTTTATGAACGGTTCCTTGAGCAATATGGGAATCAATATGCACCAAAATTTTCTTTGCATGAATTGGTGACTATTCAGAAGCATAAAAATGAGTCTGCATATGATTTCAATCAAAGGTTTTCTAAATTACATAATAAGATACCTCCTAGATCCAAATTAGCTGATCCTACTACATTGAGTATTTATTTAAAGGGTTTTGACCCTAAGACAAAATATGATCTTAGGAACAAGGGTCCCAGAAGTTTGGTTGAAGCCTAAAAGATAGCACTCACTATTGAAAATAACAGGAAGGTTGCAAGGATGATTACTAAAAGGGAAAATCCAAGGGTTCCCCAATATGCTCCTCCAAATAAACAGGAAAACACATATAGAAATGAAAGGCCTAGACTACATGACATGCGATATAATACAAATTGGAGAGATGGAAAGCCACTGATGGATAATAGGCCAAGAAATAAAGAGACACTTGATCCTTTAAAGAAGAGAGGGACATACATGGTTGATAATGGTCCTTTGTGTCTGGCGTGTGACTTTCCACACTCTTTAGAGCACAGTGTTGTAGCTCAGTCGGTGTCAAGAAATGACATGGCAGAGAATGATAATGAAGAAGATCATAATATATATTTGATTTCTCATACTCTTCACTCAGCTGAGCAGGGGTATTCATCTTCAGAGGAAGGAGGATATGAGTATGATGTTGATCATTAGAAATACAATATTCATATGGTAGAACAACAAGTCTTTTCTAACTATGAAGAAAGCGAAAATGAGCAAGATCCCCCTACTACATCACATCATACTAATAGATGCAGTATAAGGAGGCCAAGTGAGGAAGAGATTAAAATATTGACTATTGCATGGGTGGAAGAAGCTAGAAGAAAATATCGGCTGAGGAATAGAACAGTAAATGAGGATGAGGGTGTCCCAAGAGGAATATTTTAAAAATATAAAAAAGTATCCCATGACATTTCAAAGTAGACAGGTGATAAGCAATCTGAAAAAAAAGAACGAAAGTGTGCTCCTAAAGAAGAAGATAGAGAAATCTCCAAGGATGAACAAAAGCTAGGTCAAACATGCAAAGGGGAAAGGGAAGAAAACAAAGGAGAATTGATAGAACCAAGAAGGTGATCAGAACTGAAGGTACATCTTTTTATTTCATACAAGCCTTATCTCAATTTTAAAAAATTGTCCCATTACTTGAAATGATGAAAATTAAGGAGTATGGAGAAAGTGTTATTCAATTAATGTCTAGTGGAAGGAATCAAAATATAAAATTTGAACAAAAGGAGAATCTTGGAGTTGGTAATAAGAAAGAGAAAACAAAAGTTTCAGAAGTATTCCTAAATAATGTGTTAATGAACACACCACAGATTGATCCATTTTTTACTACCTTACTCATAAATGGTAAATTGGTAAGAAATTGCATGATAGATTTAGGAGCTTCTATGAATATTATGCCATTAGGGGTAATGAAATAGCTTGGTATGTGGATAGAAATTGAGGGCGGTAAATGTTATGCCATGGATAGTAGGTTTGTCCTAGCTGTGGGGATTATGAAAAATATAGAAGTAAAATTAGCAGCATACCTAGAGACAACTTATAATATTGATGTAACTGTGATTGATACACCTCCTCAGTTTGGAATGCTTTTGTCAAGACAGTGGACTACAACAGTAGAGGGTAATGTGCAGTTCGATTTATCATATGCCACTATACCAGTAAATGGTGAAGAGGTCAAGCTATATAGGGAGCCAAGAATGAATCAAATTATTGAGTGTGTTCCTCAAGAACAACTTAACTGCTTCTGTGATGTAGATTTGGGGAATTTTAGAGTAGAATTATCTTAGCCTAAATTAGTGAACAAGGACCCAATTGATAAACACATTTATGAGAATTAGAAAGGTGTGTGGAAAATGTACTTTGATGGGGCATGTAGTCAAGAAGGTAATGGTGCTAGGATAGTTTTCATATCACCTAAATGTACAACATTCAAATATTCATTTTTTTTTGGCTTTTGAATGTACAAATAACATGGCAGAGTATGAAGCTTTGCTAATCGGTTTGAACATGGCTGTCAAACATAAAATTAAGTTATTGCCTGTCTTGGGTGATTTTGAGTTGTGGCCCAAGTCAGATCAAAATATGCTAGAAAGAACAAAAGGATGAAACAATATAGAAATGTTGTGTGGGATACAATGGAACAATTTGATGCATTTTCAATTGATTGGATAGATAGATCTAAAAATTTGATGGCTGATT
Source organism: Sequoiadendron giganteum (assembly GCA_007115665.2). Taxonomy (NCBI): domain Eukaryota; kingdom Viridiplantae; phylum Streptophyta; class Pinopsida; order Cupressales; family Cupressaceae; genus Sequoiadendron; species Sequoiadendron giganteum. The sequence goes on along the minus strand of VCHN02000014.1, from coordinate 68,054,723 downwards.
TTTTGGCTAATGTAGCCTTAAAAAAGGATGATGTCACTTTAGCAGGGGTATCTCAGGTTGAATTCAAAACAAGACCTTCTGTCCCTAACAACATATATAGCTGGAAGGTTTTAAATGATGACACTGATCTTTTGAAGTTTCTCCACTGTATAGACCAGTATGAAGCACAAGAGATTGATTTTAATGCTTTTGTGGAAGAAGTAGATGACAAACATACTGTGCTTGGTAAGGAAATTTTGCAGCTAAAAACCAACAAACTTCCCAAAGGGCTTGTGGCATTGGAGAGAGTGTATGATGGAAATGATCATTCTCTCATAAAGCAAACACCTGTTAGAAAAGAGGACATTGAATAAATAAATCTAGGAACTGAATTAGCACCTAAAATGGTTTATATTGGAAAAAGGATAAGCCCAACCATCAAAAGAATGTTGATTACATTGTTAAGAAAGTACAAGCATGTGTTTGCTTGGTCTTATGAGGATTTGAAGGCGTATAGAGAGGATCTTTTTCAACATGAAATTCCACTGAAGCCAAATGCAAAGCCATTCAGACAGAGGCAGAGGCCTATCAATCCAACTCTAGAGCCTAAGATGCAAGAGAAATTGGCAAAGCTTAGAGATGGAGGTATCATCAAACCGATCATGCATTCAAAATGGGTGTCAAACCTAGTCCCTGTAAGAAAGAAGAATGAAGATATCACACTGTGTGTGGACTTCAGAAATTTAAATGTGGCATCCCTTAAAGATATTTACCCTCTCCCTAACATGGAGGCTATACTACATAAAGTAACAAGGTGTGAGTTGTTATCTATGATGGATGGTTTTCTAGTCTATAATAATGCAGGAGTGATCTTTCAAAGAGCTATGGGCTTAGCACTTGTAGAACTTGATGAAATGAGAAGAATAGCTCAAAACAAGAATATGAAATTGCAAGCACAAATGAAGTATTTGTTTGATAAAAAAGCAAAGGATAGAAAATTTGAAGAAAATGATCTAGTACTGATGTGGAATGTTTGGTGTTAGGATAAGGGGAAACATGGCAAGTTTGAAGCTTTATGGCTGGGCCCTTTTGTGATAACTGGTAAAGGAGGTGAGGATTCATATTTCCTGCAGAATATGTCTGGAGAGGAGGAGGAGTTGCTTGTACATGGGCAGTTCTTAAAGTATTTCTTCTCTTGAGGGTCAGCAGAGGGTTAAGGATTGCCAGTGAATGGACAATTCTTAATAACCCTCTTTAAGTATTATTTTCCATGCACAGTAGTTAGGAATTTTGAAGGATCTGAGCTTGCCAGTACATGGACATTCTCAGGAATTCCCTTTTTGAAAGCATACCTTTTTTTTTCCATGTATAGTAGATTAGGGTCATTTTCCCTTTCCATTCTTCATGCTCCACTTTCCATTTTCTATATCCTTCACTCTTTCATTCCCTCCATTCTCCAATGCCTTCATTTTTTCTTGTCCATTCATGTCTTGGTTTCCTCTCCCAGAAGAATTATAGATTCTTGCAGTGATTGTACAATCACTCATCCCTAATAGGATCCACTATTAGAACTTTATTTTTCACTCAAAAACCCTAAGGTTTTCCGTTTGAATTTAATATTTTCCATAAAAAGCTTAAGGAATTCTCTTCATTTTTACCCTTCATTTTCCTGTCTTTCCATAATATTTCATTTACTGCTTTACTCCCATTTAAATTCGCATTCATTTTCTATATTTTCGATTAAAAATAATTCTTGCCGTTTATATAGGCCTTGTACCCTTACCGCTACCTTAACATTCACATCCTATGTCACTTACCACTTTACCACGACCTCCCACAAAGGGGCCTATGGTATGGCGGTAGTGGCTAAGGAGCAGGCATGAAATGTTTACCGCAGCACTGCACATGGTCAAATAATAGACCGTGGTAGCATGGTGGGCGGTAAGTCTTCAACAATGCAGCAGTTAGGACATCCCACCGCGATACCATAGGGGGTCATCTCATAGACCATGGTGACTGCGGTGGATGGAGGAAGTGGTTAATAGAGACAACGAGGAGACAACAAATGAGTAGCAGTTACTGTGATTTCGTAGCCACTAAAACAATGACCACGATGATAGCGGTAAATGGGTAGCGGTCAAACCATAGACCGCGATAATAGGGAAGATAACAATGAATGCTATACACTGCCATACCACCAATAGTAAACTAAAACCTGTGGTAGCACGGTAGACCGAAGGTAAGTAGTAAGGCGTCAGTAGATGGCGGTTAGCGAACGACTACCGCTATACCGTAGCTAGTTAAGAATGAAATCGTGGTAGAGCGGTAAGAAATGATGGAGAATGCGGTAGTCAATGTGGGTCCAGTCACCACACAATTGTGGGGAGCCAATGTGAAGCCTGCAGTATTGCGGTTAAAGGCATAAAAGTGATGAGATATTAAAACCGAATAAAATATAAAGAGAAATGTAAGGGCGGGAAAAATATTAAAGTGAAAATTTAAAAGCTTGATTGTGGTTAGAATTATTTAATTTTCCGAAAGGAAACTTAATTGAATATTTTAAATCCTGGCTAACAAAATATTCAAACTACTGTAGTAGACAGAGAAGAGTCATGACTCCTGATTTCTATTGTATAAATACTTCTAAAAATCAATTAAAAAGGGGGAGGATGAAGATAGATAGAAAACAGATAGAAAGAAATACAATATTTTCATAATGTTTCAAAGGACCATGATGCATGTATGAAGTTTTGAAGGATCAATGAAAGAACTCTGATTTTGTGGTGCCCTTTTGGTATTAATTATTTGTTAAAATAAGTTGAAAATATTATCAAGTTGTCTCCAAGGTTGATATTTATTTGTTATTTAAATTAACATATCAAGTATATTATCAGTTTATCAATACACATTTTTTGTATTTGTGTGGTGTGAATGGTTGGTTCTTTCAAGTAAAGATTAAATCCTTCAAGTCATTCACAATAATCTGGAAGTATCATTTGGATCACTAAGAAGAGCTTGGTAATTATATTCTTTCATGTTTATACAAGTTGTAGACTAATGTCATATGCCAAATAATTAGAATCTCTACCAGATAGAAGTCATTCATCTAAGGCTTTCACTTAACTTTGTTTTACCCAACAAGGCACTAGTCTTATTTATCCTTTTAGGTTTTATCCATTTTATTTACATCTCTTAACTAAACATATTAATTTTTACCTTGATATTACATATACAATTTATATGAAATTAGGATCACATCTTTCCACTATCAAGTTGCCATTTGTGGATAGTTTGGTCAATTAGGAAGCATAATTCAAAATCTGTGTCATTCATATAGGTGCACCCACCTAGGTTTAGCAGATCCTTAAAAGTAGAAGGTTCGACCATATTGGTTGGCCTTGTTAGTTGGCCAATAACATTGTGAGAGCTTGGCAACCTCTCGTGGTTCTTTCAAACTAGTGTTTTTGAGACCCAACAAATTGGTGACTCTGGTGGGGATAACCTAAGAAAGTTTGGTGGTAGGTAGCCTTTCCACACAAAGTGATTATAAAAGGATTCATAAGTAAGAAATTTGAAATGACTACGTTGAGTGAAATAATAACAATTTTCTCACTTCCTGAAAGTGAGTGGCGACTTTGAATGAACAAGTGTATCAAGACTGATAAGATAAAATATATATCGGAGATAAATCATCCTAGATCCTAGACCATCAAAATCACTCGCAACATGCAGGGGAGAAGGTCCTTGTATACAAATGATGATGATCCAAATGATAAAAACAAAAAGACATATAAAAATGATCAAGGCAAGAAAATGACCAATGACTCAGGTCCAACAACTAAAAGAACATCAAAAGCACCAGTAGAAACATACAACTCATATGATGCATTGGTGAATGAAAACCACTCATTTAAAGAACCTCACACTCCTGAGGAGAAAATAAATCCCTTCTCTCGGATGGACTGTGAGAAAATACAAGAGTTCATGGTTGATTTTGAGGCTAAAAAAAGAAGAGAGTTTGAATATGAGCAGAGAACAACATTCTTTGAGGAGGGACTTAAATGTGAAGAAGCGTCTAATGAAGATCATAAACTCATGACCCAAAATGAGGCAGATGCATAGTTAAAATGCATAAGGCAAAAAAAAAAGAATTCCAGAGTAGAATATGAGAAAAACCTTCAAGTAATGAAAGAACTTGAGGAATTGAAATAGGAGAAAAATCGGGTTAGAACACCAATGAATAACTCACCCAAATATGTTCCACTTCATAAGCATAAAAACAACAATATAGGGCCTTTAATCTCTCCACAAATTCAACAAAATCGGCCAAGAAATCAATATAAAAACCCCAATGCTCAATCACAACACCAAAAAAATTAGCCACCGCCTCACCAATAGCATATGCCCCCACAAGGTCATCAACATGCATTTTTGTCTCAACATAATCCATTATACAATTCCCAACAGCTTCCCAACCCTCCTCCACAATATACAACCATGATCAGGCAATTTGATTTGATAGGATTTCAAATATGTCCTTATCTTATGGACAACAGTTGGAGAAGTCTTGTGTCAAAATTCATAGGGAGTAATGCAATTACAGCTGAAGACCATTTGAGAAGCTTTAATGCTTTCATGCAAGATTTGGATATGCAATATGAAGATGTGCAGATGAGGTTGTTTATGATGTCACTGATTGAATATGCTAGAGATTGGTTTAATAGTTTATCAACAGCCTCTATTTATTCTATTCGTGTGTTTTATGAATGGTTCCTTGAGCAATATGGGAATCAATATGCACCACAAATTTCTTTGCATGAATTGGTGACTATTCAAATGCATCAAAATGAGTCTGCATATGATTTCAATCAAAGGTTTTCTAAATTACATAATAAGATACCTCTTGGATCCAAATTAGTTGATCCAATTGCATTGAGTATTTATTTAAAGGCTTTTGACCCTAAGACAGGATATGAGCTTAGGAACAGGGGTCCCAGAAGTTTGGCTAAAGCCCAAAAGATAGCACTCACTATTGGAAATAACAGGAAGGCCACAAGGATGATTACTAAAAGGGAAAATCCAAGGGTTTCCCAATATGCTCCTCCAAATAAATAGGAAAACACATATAGAAATGAAAGGCCTAGACTACATGACATGCCATATAACACAAATTGGAGAGATGCAAAGCCAGTGATGGATAATAGGCCAAGAAATTAAGAGACACTCGATCCTTTAAAGAAGAGAGGGACGTACATGGTTGATAATGGTCCTTGGTTTCCAGTGTGTGACTTGCCACACTCTTCAGAGCATTATGTTGTAGCATAGTTAGTGTCAAGAAATGACATGGCAGAGAATGATAATGAAGAAGATCATAATATATATTTGATTCTCATACTCTTCACTCAACTGAGCAAGGGTATTCATCTTTAGAGGAAGGAGGATATGAGTATGATGTTGATCATTAGAAATACAATATTCATATGGCAGAACAACAAGTCTTTTCTGACTATGAAGAAAGTGAAAATGAGCAAGATCCCCCTACTACATCACATCAGACTAATAGATACAGTCTAAGGAGACCAAGTGAGGAAGAGATTAAAATATTGTCTATTGTAGTTGTGGAAGAAGCTAGAAGCAAATATCGGCTGAGGAACAAAACAATAAGTGAGGATGAGGGTGTCCCAAGAGGAATGTTCTAAAAAAATAAAATAGTAACCCATGACATATCAAAGAGGACAAGTGATAATCAATCTGATAAAAAAGAACAAAAGTGTGCTCCTAAAGAAGAAAATAGAGAAATCCCCAAGGATGAACAAAAGCTAGGTCAAATATGCAAAGGGGAAAGGGAAGAAAACAAAGGAGAATTGATAGAACCAAAGAAGGTGATCAAAACCGAAGGTACATCTTTTAATTTCATACAAGCCTTATCTCAATTTTAAAAAATTGTCCCATTACTTGAAATGATGAAAATTAAGGAGTATAGGGATATTTCTATTCAATTAACATCTAGTGGAAGGAATCAAATTATGATTTTTGAACAAAAGGAGAATATTGGAGTTGCTGATAAGAAAGAGAAAACAAAAGTTTCAGAAGTTTTCCTAAATAATGCGTTAATGAACACACCATAGATTGATCTTTTTCTTACTACCTTACTCATCAACGGTAAATTGGTAAGAAATTGCATGATAGATTCATGAGCTTCTATGAATATTATGCCAGTAGGGGTAATGAAACAACTTGGTATGTGGATAGACATTGAGGGTGGTAAATGTTATGCCATGGATAGTACGTTTTTCCCAGTTGTGGGGATTATGAAAAATATAGAAGTAAAATTAGTAGCATACCCATAGGCAACTTATAATATTGATGTAACTATGATTGATACACCTCCTCAGTTTGGAATGCTTTTGTCAAGACAATGGACTGTAGCAGTAGGGGGTAATGTGCAGTTCGATTTATCATATGCCACTATACCAGTAAATGGTGAAGAGGTCAAGCTATATAGGGAGCCAAGAATGAATCAAACTGTTGAGTGTGTTCCTCAAGAACAATTTAATTGCATCTCTTATGTAGATTTGGGGAATTTTAGAGTAGAATTATCTCATCCTAAATTAGTGAACAAGGACCCAGTTGATAAACAAATTTTTGAGAATCAACAAGGTGTGTAGAAAATGTACTTTGATGGGGCATGCAGTCAAGAAGGTAAGGGCACCGGGATAGTTTTCATATCACCTAAAGGTACAACATTCAAATATTCATTTTTGTTGGCTTTTGAATGTACAAATAACGTGGCAAAGTATGAATCTTTTATGATCGGTTTGAACATGGTTGTCAAACATAAAATTAAGTTATTGTCTCTCTTGGGTGATTTTGAGCTACTTGTGTCCCAAGTCAAATCAAAATATGCTGCAAAGAACAAAAGGATGAAACAATATAGAAATGTAGTGTGGGATACAGTGGAACTATTTGATACATTTTCAATTGATTGGATAGATAGATCTAAAAATTTGATGGCTAATTTTTTGGCTAATGTGGCCTTAAAAAAGGATGATATCACTTTAGCAGGGGTATCTCAGGTTGAATTCAAAACAAGACCTATTGTCCCTAAAAACATATATAGCTGGCAGGTTTTTAATGATGACACTGATCTTTTGAAGTTTCTCCACTGTATAGACTAGTATGAAGTACAAGAGATTGATTTCAATGCTTTTGTGGAAGAAGTAGATGGCAAGCAGACTGTGCTTGGTAAGGAAATTTTGTAGCTTAAAACCAAAAAGCTTCCCAAAGGGCTTGTGGCATTGGAGAGAGTGTATGATGGAAATGATCATTCTCTCATGAAGCAGACACCTATTAGAAAAGAGGACATTGAAGAAATAAATCAGGGAACTGAATTAGCAGTTAAAATGGTTTATATTGGAAAAAGGATAAGCCCGACCATCAAAATAATGTTGATTACATTGTTAAGAAATTACAAGAATGTGTTTTCTTGGTCTTATGAGGATTTGAAGGCATATACAAAGGATCCTTTTCAACATGAAATTCCACTGAAGCCAAATGCAAAGCCATTCAGACAGAGGCAAAGGCCTATCAATCCAACTCTAGAGCCTAAAATGCAAGAGGAATTGGAAAAGCTTAGAGATGGAGGTATCATCAAACCAATCAAGTATTCAACATGGGTATCAAACCTACTCCCTGTAAGAAAGAAGAGCAGAGATATCAGACTGTGTGTGGACTTTAGAAATTTAAATGTGGCATCCCTCAAAGATAACTACCTTCTTCCTAACATGGAGGCTATACTGCATAAAGTAACAGGGTGTGAGTTGTTATCTATGATGGATTTTTTTTCTAGTTATAATCACGTTAAGGTCAGAGAATCTGAGCAATACAAAACAACTTTTACAACTCCATGGGGAACATATGTCTATGTAAGAATTCCATTTGGTCTCACTAATGTAGGAGTGATCTTTCAAAGAGATATGGACTTAGCACTTGCAGAACTTGATGAAATGAGAAGAATAGTTCAAAACCAGAATATGAAATTGCAAGCACAAATGAAGTATTTGTTCGATAAAAAAGCAAAGGATAAAAAATTTGAAGAAAATGATCTAGTACTGATGTGGAATGTTCAGTGTCAGGATAAGGGGAAACATGGCAAGTTCGAAGCTTTATGGCTAGGCCCTTTTGTGATAACTGGTAAAGGAGGTGAGGATTCATATTTACTACAAAATATGTCTGGAGAGGAGCAAGAGTTTCCTGTACATGGAAAGTTTTTAAAGTATTTCTTCTCTTGAGGGTTAGAAAAGGGTTAAGGATTGCCAATGCATGGACAATTCTTAATAACCCTCTTTAAGTATTCTTTTCCATGCACAATAGTTAGAAATTTTGAAGGGTTTGAGCTTGCTAGTACATGGACATTCTAGGGAATTCCCTTTTTGAAAGAATAGCTTTTTCTTTCCATGTATAGTAGATTAAGGTCATTTTCCCTTTCCATTCTCCATGCTCCACTTTCCATTTTCCATATCCTTCACTCTTTCATTCCCTCCATTCTCCATTGCCTTCATTTTTTCTTGTCCATTCATGTCTTGGTCTGCTCTCCCAATAGAATTCTATATTCTTGTAGTGATTGTACAATCACTCATCCCCAACATGAGCCACTGTTAGAACTCCAATTTTCACTCAAAAACCCTAAGGTTTTCCCATTTGAATTTAATTTTTTCCATAAAAAACTTAAGGGATTCTCTTCATTTGTACCCTTCATTTTCCTATCTTTTCTTAATATTTCATTTACCGCTTTACTCCCATTTAAATTCTCATTCATTTGCTATATTTTCCATTAAAAAATCATTCTTGCCATTCATATATGCCTTGTACCCTTACCGCCACCGTAACATTCACATCCTATGTCACTTACCGCTTTATCGTGGCCTCCTACAAAGGGGCCTGTGGTATGGCGGTAGTGGCTTAGGAGTGGGCATGAAATGTTTACCGCGCCACCACGCACGGTTAAACCATAGACCATGGTAGCACGGTGGGCAGTAAGTCTTCAATGATGCAGAAATTAGGACATCCTACTGCGATATCGTAGGGGGTCATCTCATAGACCGCAATGACCACGGTGGATGGAGGAAGCAGTTAAAAAAGACAGCGAGGAGATGGTGAATGGGTAGTGGTTATTGCGATACCATAGCCGCTAAAACAATGTCTATGGTGATAGCGGTAAATGGCTAGCGGTCAAACCATAGACTGTAGTAATAGGGAAGATAACAGTCAATGCTAGACACCACCATACCGCCAACGGTGAAAGTGAAACCAACAGTAGCGTGGTAGAATGAAGGTAAGCAGTAAGGTGTCAGTAGATGGTGGTTTGTGAATGGCTACCACTATACCACGGCTAGTTAAGAATGAACCTATGGTAGAGCGGTAAGCAACGATGGAGACTACGACAGTCAATTGTGGGCCGGTCATCACGCAACCATGGGGAGCCAATGTGAAGCCCATGGTATTGCAGTTAAAGGCATAAAAGTGATGAGATATTAAAAGCGAATAAAATATAAAGAGAAATGTAAGGGCGGGAAAAATATTAAAGTGAACATTTAAAAGCTCAACTGTGGTTAGAATTATTTAATTTTCTGAAAGGCAACTTAATTAAATATTTTAGATTCTGGCTGACAAAATATTCAAACGACTGTAGCAGACAGATAAGAGTCACAACTCCCGATTTCTATTGTATAAATACTTGTAAAAAATAAATTAAAAATGGGGAGGATTAAGATAGATAGAAAATATATAGAAAGAAATACGATATTTTCAGAATGTTTCAAAGGACCATGATGCATGTATGAAGTTTTGAAGGATCAATGAAAGAACTTTGATTTTGTGGCACCCTTCTGGTATCAATTATTTGTTAAAATAAATTGAAAATATTATCAATTTGTCTCCAATGTTGATATTTATTTGTTATTTAAATTGACACATCAAGTATTTTATTAGTTTATCAATACACATTTGTTGTATTTGTGTGGTGTGAATGGTTGGTTCTTTCAAGTAAAGATTAAATCCTTCAAGTCATTCACAGTAATCTGGAAGTATCATTTGGATCACTAAGAAGAGCTTGGTAATTATATTATTGCATGTTTATACAAGTTTTAGACTAATGTCATATGCCAAATAATTAGAATCTCTACCAGATAGAAGTCATTCATCTAAGGCTTTCACTTGACTCTGTTTTACCCAACAAGGCACTGATCTTATTTATCCTTTTAGGTTTTATCCATTTTATTTACATCTCTTAACTAAACATATTAATTTTCACCTTGATATTACATATAAAATTTATACAAAACTAGGATCAAATCTTTCCACTATCAAGTTGCCATTTGTGGATTGTTTGGTCAAGTAGGATGCATAATTCAAAATCTATGTCGTTCATATAGGTGCACCCACCTAGGTTTTGCAGAGCCTTAAGAGTAGAAGGTTTGACCATATTGGTTGGCCTTGTTAGTTGGCCAATAACATTGTGAGAGCTTGGAAACCTCTCATGGTTCTTTCAAACCAATGTTTTTGAGACCCAAAAAATTACTATTAGAACCAGGTTTTATCCATTTTATTTACATCTCTTAACTAAACATATTAATTTTCACCTTGATATTACATATAAAATTTATACAAAACTAGGATCACATCTTTCCACTATCAAGTTGCCATTTGTGGATTGTTTGGTCAAGTAGGATGCATAATTCAAAATCTATGTCATTCATATAGGTGCACCCACCTAGGTTCAGCAGAGCCTTAAGAGTAGAAGGTTTGACCATATTGGTTGCCCTTGTTAGTTGGCCAATAACATTGTGAGAGCTTGGAAACCTCTCATGGTTCTTTCAAACCAATGTTTTTGAAACCCAACAAATTACTATTAGAAACCAAAAAATCCATAAGAAAAACTAAGGGTTTCCCCATTTTAGCCTAAATTTTCCATCAATACCCTAATGGATTTTATTTATTTATACCCTTTTCCTATCTTTCTCTTAAAATATTTCACTTCACCGCATTTCTTAAAGCTAAGAAAACCACTCACCATTGCCAGATTAGTCATTTCTATAAGCAAATGCTTTTACCGCTATACCGCAGCCCCTTTCAGGGTGGCTCACGGTATGATGGTGATAGTAAACGGACAATCATCGGTGGGTCAATAGTTAACGGTTGTGGCACAACTAATAGAGGGGCCACCGCGGTATTGTGCATGGTCAAACCACAAATTGTGGTGATAGCAGTGGTCGGTTATTAAACGAGGCAGTGGTCAGAAGTAGCCACCACAGTACCTTGCGGGGTTAAACCACAGACCGCGGTGATCATGGTAGCGGTTGGTAGATGGCGAAGGGGAAGCCACCGTGGTACCTTAGATGGTCTCCAAGTAGACCATGGTGATTGTAGTGAATGGTTAATAAGTAATGGAGGTAGCAGCGAAGCGGCAAGATGGCAGTCAATGAGCGGTTACCACTATACCACATACAGTTGAAATGAAGACCGCAGTAATGCGGTAATAGTGAAGGTGGTGACAAACAATCAGCAACAGAGGAGGCACCGCATTACTATGCATGGTTTGAACATAGACCGCGATGACTACAATAGTCTATGAGATAACTGGGAAGGCAGTAATGAGATAGTCATTGCTATACTGCGGCCAGTCAACAGGTTGACTTTGGTAGAGCGGTAAAAATAAAGGCTTCGGGGAGATAAAATAAAGGAGTGGATAAAGTATAATGTGAAGTTAGAAGGCGGGAAGAGATAAAATGTAATATAAAAGGATAACTATAGTTTAAATATTAAATTTTCTGATAAAGGAAATATAATCAAATATTTTATTTTTTTCACAGAATGTAAACGACCATAACCATAATTCAAACGGTTGTAACAGAAAATGAAGGGTCACGACCCTTGAGATATGTGATGTATAAATAATTTGTAAAATTTGCAAGGAGAAAGAGGGTACTTAGAGTAGGAGTTAGATTTTTCCCGAGAAGGGACTGGAATGTAAATAATGACAAAGCCTTTTTGAAGCGGATCAATGGATAGATCATTTTGAATTGGTGAAACTTTTTCTATTTTTAGTTGTTGTGATATAAAAATTTATATTTATTATGTGGAATGTCTCCAACTTGAAGTATTAAATCATTTAAATCAATGTATCAAGCATATATTTGATTTATCATAGTGCAAATTTCACTCTATGTGATTTGGTTGATTGGTGTCTACAAGTCGGAGTTAAATTCTTTTAAACAAGTCATAGTGATTTAGTATTTCTTTTGGATTGTTGAAGTAGAACTCGATAAGAGAATATTTCAGCACTATTTATGCAAGCCATAAATTAATGAATTCATGTGCTAGTCATTAGGTTTGATTTTTTAAAGTGTCTAACAACTAGAATTATGACAAAGAGGGAAAATATGCAGTTCTTGATAATTTGACTCCATTGCCCATGTGGATAGAAGGCACTGATCTGCCTCAACCCAAAGATAAGATTTCATACAAATAATATTTTCAAATCCTTTCATTTGTGCAGTAGGAGTAGGAGTAGTTTTAGTGATTTTGTCTATCCACTTCCATTTGCCATTGTGGGTAGATTGTTTCATCAGGAAATACAATTAAATCTGCATCATTCATTAGGTTCACCCGCCTAGGTCTAGCAGAATCTAAAGAGAAGAAGCGTCAATTGCATCAATTGGCCTTGTACGTTGGCCAAAAACGTTGTGAGAGCTTGGCAACCTCTGATGGTTCAAACCTGCATTTTTGAGACCCAACAGTCTAGAAACTCTACTAGGGACAAATTCCAGAAATTTTTCAGCCTATCCATCTATTGAGTCAGCAAAGTTTCACATTCTTTTTTGGAGATTCTACTAGGGGAAAACCAAAACAATCTTTTTCATTTTCCTACTTTTGGGAAAAGTAGGTGGAAACTCTGTTTCATTTGATAAACAATGTTTGGATGTTGTGAGGCAATAATACTTTGTCAAGATAGCCAAAGAAGAAAGGAGATAGCAGTCATTGAAGAGAGATTCATAGTTAAGAATTTTAATGAAAAGTGACTCCATTAGGTGAATTAAAATAATTTCATTTTCTCACTTTTAAGAAAGTGAGTGGTGACTCTGATAAATAACTTGATGAAGAATACTTGGAACAATAAAATTTCTAAACAAAATGGGATGTATTCAAAGTATAAAAGGCCTTGTTTTCCCTACCCACCCACCTCAATACCCTGCACACCATAGTCCAACTTATATTCGTTATCATCAATTTGCACCTGATGTGGAACTTGCTATCTGTCTTCAAAAGATAAGAAAAAGTATTTAAAAAAAGTTTTATGGCATAAGGAGACATGAAGGAGAATGGGGACGTGCTTTGTTCGATAGAATGGAAAATATCTATGTGCAAATACCTATTAATCGTAGACCCAACACATCCATGTTTATTGAGCAATTCATGAAAGTATGTTGGCCTGATTCAATTAATTGGCCTGTGTCAGTGAAACCAGTCACTTTTGACCAAGTAGATGTGCTAATTGATATCATTGATAAGGAGATGTATAAGGATGGTGGCGATCATATCAATGGTAGAATTGATCAATCAGTGAAAACAAACATAGACTCTTTTGAAAATTCATGTCAAAATCAACAACTTATTGGTCAAAGTCATCACAACAACATGCCTTGGATGTAGTAAATAAATTTCTTGATTCCATGCTTGAGACAAGGTATATGGACACTGTCAACAATGAATCTAATAGTGATATCATGAATGATCAAATAATGCAGCCAATGGAGGATAAATGTGTCACTGGGATTTCTAATGACAATTTTTCAGATTTGGAAGATGATTGCAGCATTAACAATATTGGTGGGGACACATCATCTGGAAAGTACATCAACAATGTTTTAGAGGCTGCATTAGAAAATGATATCATGATGTCTAACAATGAATATGTGGAGAGTTTCTCTTGCATAACAGATTGTGATTCAAATTGCAAGGATGAGGTTATGGATGTTGATCTACAACAGGATGATTGTTGCAATCCTTGTGGAGATCAAGAAGTTGGAGAAATATCAGGAGATCTGGTTGAAACATGTTCACTCAGCAGTGAGCAAGTTTCAGATTTATTAACTCTTGAATACCAGAGATGTGCACATGAGGATGATTCCAAAGTTTTGGCTCTGGCCTACATTTGTTTTGACAGTGAAAATAACAATTTATGTGACCCCATGTGCATCTATCATAGTGATGAGGATTTCTTTGAAGCTGATCAAAGGTCTGTTTGTGTCCAAAAGGAGGTATGTGATTTAAATAATTTTTAAGTGCAAAAGGAAGATATTGTTTTACATGTAATTGATGATGAGTGCCCAACATTTGTTGATTCAAGTATGTATGAGGATGACTGTATGAATCAAAAGTGTGTGTCAATGCCAATTGGTGATAGGGAAGAAATGGAAAGTGATTTGATTGTTTCAAAAAATATTGATGAGATAGAATTTCTTGGTTGCCATAAGGAATATTCAGATTTTCAGGGCCCAATGCAGTTGCAGGCACATTCAACAACATATGAAAATGAGCATGCCTATGAATTTTTTGTTGAATGTGGATACACTTTGTATGCTGAGGGTGATAAATATTTTCTATGTGATAGTGAGAATGATGAAATGTAGGGTGGTGAAACGAATATGAATCAGGCTGAATACAATGTTTTTTTGAAGGCTTTTAATGACAATGCATGTTGCAAGACAGGTGCAATGGACAATTTCAAGAAATCTCTGGTGAGCTCAAAACAGAATAAGGTCTATGATAGAGGAAAATGTAGATTTTTCTTTTGGGTGGCTTGGGGCCATCCTTTATAGTTTAAATTTTGAAACCATGACAGGTACAAAGGATTAGGGATTGCCAGTGCATGGACAATTCCTATCAAACCTCTTTAATCATTCACTTCCATGCACAATAATTTTTGAGGATCTGAGTTTGCTAGTACATGGACATTCTCAGAGGTTCCCTTGTTGAAAAAATAATTTTTCCATTTACAGTAGTTTAGGATCCTTTTCATTCCCTCCATTTGCTCCATTTTCATTTTCTTCACTTTTCATTCCCTTCATCTACCATGGCTTTCATTTTTCATATTTTTTGCTCGGTCTACTCTACCAAAGATACTCTGGATTTTTGTAGTGATTGAACAACCACTCATCCCCAATAGGAGCCACTATTAGAACCTAAAAAATCCATAAGAAAAACTAAGGGTTTCCCCGTTTTAACCTAAATTTTCCATCAATACTCTAAGGGATTTTATTTATTTATACCCTTTTCCTATCTTTCTCTTAAAATATTTCACTTCACCGTATTTATTAAGGCTAAGAAAACCCCTCACCATTGCCATATTAGTCATTTCTATAAGCCAATTCTTTTACCGCTAGACCGCAGCCCCTTTCAGGGTGGCTCACGGTATGACGGTGATAGTAAACAGACAGTCATCGGTGGGTCAATAGTTAACGGTTGTGGCACAACCAATAGAGGGGCCACCGTGGTACCGTGCATGGTCAAACCACAGACCACGGTGATAGTGGTGGTCGGTTATTAAACAACGAGGCAATGGTCAGAAGTAACCACCGCAGTACCGCGCATGGTTAAACCACAGACCGCGGTGACCGCAGTAGCGATTGGTAGATGGCAAAGGGGAAGCCACCATGGTGATTGCAGTGAATGGTTAATAAGCAATGGAGGTAGTAGCGAAGCGGAAAGGTGGTGGTCAATGAGCGGTTATCGCTATACCGCATACAGTTGAAATGAAGATCGTGGTAACATGGTAACAGTGAAGGTGACGAAAAATAGTTAGCAATGGAGGCACCGCATTACCATGCACGGTCTGAACATAGACCATGATGACTGCTGTAGTCTATGGGATAACTGGCAAGGCAGTAATGAGACAGTCACCGCTATACTGCGGCCAATCAATAGGTTGATCGTGGTAGAGCGGTAAAAATAAAGGCTTCAGGGAGATAAAATAAAGGAGTGGATAAAGTATAATGTGAAGTGTGAAAGCGGGAAGAGATAAAATTAAATATAAAAGGATAACTATAGTTTAAATATTTGATTTGCCGATAAAGGAAATAAAATCAAATATTTTATTTTTGTCACAGAATGTAAACGACCATAACTAAAATTCGAATGGCTGTAACAAAAAATGAAGGGTCAGGACCCTTGAGATATGTGATGTATAAATATTTTGTAAATGTTGATGCAGTATTTTGCATGTAGCAGCAGTCTTATGGGAAACTTAGCTAATGGGGGACGTTATGTGCTAGCTAAGTGACCTCCAAGATTTTACCGAAGTCGGCTCTTCGTTTAAAGGGTGAAGTAAAAGGTAAGGGAGATTGAAAGAATGTAAAATTTACACTACAGGCAATGCGCCAAATTCTTTAGACTACTTTACCAAAGAACAATGCATAATGCAAAGGCCTGAACCATTAAATTGCTGTTAATTAAGATAATTTTATCAAAAGCATTTGTCATGCAACACTACCCTCTAATTTGTATAATGTAATCAAACATAAATTTGCTTTAACATAGAAGAGTCGAAGAACATGGTCTGTATTTATATTAGCTATGAAAGGTTATAGAAACTGAAGAACAGATATTCATACAAAAATAAAGACAATAGCACAGGTCAATAGTTCTAGAAAATGCTTGAAAACAGAAAGGCCGAATTTATTTGGCACAGTCTGAAGTCTTTGAATTAAAATAAACTATTACATAAGGCTTAATATTCAGTGCTTGGGATTTTTTATGAACTTAATCAACAACCTAATTAAAGAAAACAAGGCCCTATTTATTGGCCAGTCCACCACCTAGAGATGCATCAAAAGAAGAAAAACCCACGTGTAGTGATCAACGGCCCAGATCATCTCGAGCCACCACAGTAAACATCGGCTGGCTATCAATATGCTAGTGAGGCCATGACACACAATGGAAAACCATGTAGCAGTAGAAGAGGACACGCGACATCATAGCAAGAAACATGGTGGCAGGGAAGTACAAAAGTTTCGACGGTATTTCCAAGGTAACAAGCGTAGAAAAAGAACTGCCACATGTCGCCCAGACGGAGCCCAGCAGAAAGTAACAAAGGCACCCATCAGAAAGTCGTGAGAGAGATCCACGTGGAGAGCTCCGAGAAAAAGTAAAGAATGAGGCGGGCCCGACTCGGAAAGGCAGCCAGTGAGAGCCACACGACACGTAGATGGAGATTTTTGGAAAGCGCAGCTAAGTAAAAGTGAAAAGCTTCATGAGGAAGCCATGTGGCAAGCTCTGAGGATAGTGAGCATACAAAATTAAGGCACATCCGCAAACGAAAAGAAAACTGCCAAGGCCTCGGTAGTTTTTGTTGAACAGTTTGGCGACTTATAGGGGCTTTTCGCTTGCAGAAAGGAGAACCCCAAAAACCTTTGGCTCAGCAACAAAACACTCACAACCTCGAAAGGTCAGCCTGCAGATTGGTCAATACTTCATTCGTTGGTGCAGAGAGAGTTTGCAGATGCTCGTGAGTTAGTCTAAGATTGATGATTGCTTTGAAGGGCAATTCGTCTGATACTTTTGTTTCCAACTCTAATTGGAAGAAAAGTTGTGCTAGTTGGTGCATGATTGCCTCAATCTCCTCAGTAGTCAGAGATTGATCAAAGGTCTGGAAGACAGAAAGGTCTTGCTTCTTCTCTTCGATCATTGCAACAATATGCTCCACACCTGCTATCGCCTGGTCCGCAATGAAAGGCGAAGGGAGGCCTCTCTGAGTCAAACGGGAAAACTTTGCCCGCATGTTGCTAATAACTTGGTTTAACCAAGCTTTGCAATTTGCCACCTGTTGAACGACCTCATGCATGGAGATGAGGCTACTTGCACCCAAAGCTGCCATCATTCGGTCATTGATGCCCATGCTACTCAATGTTTCATCTGAAGTAGTATACAACTTACCCAATAATATTCTAGCCTCTGGAACCTTGTCAGAAGTTAACTCCTAAACCTGCTGTATCGATTCACTCACCATCCCACAGAGGTTCGCCGCTTGCGCCGTAAACTTTAAAGTAGGCTGCAGAGTAAGGCACAAAGCCTTCACCTTATCCCAGTATGATGCATGCAACTCTTTGGCAATTTCCAATTAGCTCATTCGGGGCGTAAGGGGTTGGGTCTTTAGGGTAGCCAATTCTGCCTCTTTGCTGCTTAAACCTACCATGGCTTCTGCCAAGTTTTTATCCAATGCAGACATCTGCTCTTTCAGGGCAAGAACTTCCCTTTCCTTTTCTGCCAGGGCCAATTCGGCCTGCTTAGTCTTTTGAATTTCCAACTCCAGGTTGGCATTGACTTCAGTAATTTCGATAGTGGTGTTCTGTCGGAGCTCTCTCATCCCTTCAGTTAGCAGGTCAAATTCAACGCGAAGCTCCTTCTCCTTTTCTTGGAGCTTTTCTTCACTTGCTCAGAGTAGCTCAACCTATTTCTCGAGAGTCAGAACAACCTCTTCACCTAAAACTTGCAACTCCTTGATCCTAATTTAGAAGGAACCCCTCTCCTTCTCTAGGTGACTTATTTCATTCTCCTGGGCTTTGAATTTGTTTACCCAGATGTCAACTTTATTTTTGAGCTTTGCAATTTGTTCATCTTTCTTTTTCTCCTGTCGGCTGAGCTTGAGAAAATCAGTGGTTACTATTTTTTGGGTCTCCTCCATCAGCTCAACCTTATCTCACGGATGGGCCTGCTGCAAGTCTAACCCGACAGCATTCATAGAATAGTCACTGGGCTACATCTCGCCTACCGTCTTAATCACATTAGGAGTGATCTTCGCAAACATTAAAGAATTCTAGCTTTTATTGAAAACGGTTTGCAAGTGGGGCTCTACCTGCCTATTTGAGTCTTTCTTTCTTATTTTGTTGATCCGGTTGGCACGGGCGCTTTTATTCGCATCAACCTATATAAAATATTCCTGGGCTGGAATACCCAGTCTGCCAGCAAATGGATACTCCTGAGGAACAACTAACAGTAAAGACAGTGTAGCTGATGCATCAAAGGTCTTGTTGGGTCACATTATAATAGCTGGGGAGAATGGTGGGATAAATTGGCCACTCGGAGGGGATGGAAATGAGGTGACAGTGTTAGGGAAAACTGCAGACGCACCAACCATAGGGCTAGGCTTTGGGGATAGAAATTGTTGGCCTATGAGCCCGGTGCTGACACCAAATTATGTTCCAGGCAAGGTATGGAAAGCAGAGGACATAGGAGGGAAAATCGGAGGGGCGAGGCCGGAATGCCTGGAAAATCCAATGGCGGAGAGGACTGGCGCAGATGAAATAGTAGGGGCAAACTGTGGCGAGACCAAAGACATAAAGGAGAGAGAAGAGGGAGGAAAAATTATCTGATGCTTCGACGGAGCCGCAGACGCTTCGACCGCTCCCTTCGTCGACTGTTCCTCCTTTTCACCAGCATCCTCGGTGCATTGTCGCTTCTCCTCTGGGAAATCGTTGAGGTCGAGAATGACCCGTCTCTTTCCACTGGTGGTCCTTGTCCGCTTTCATTTTGATTTAGAGGAGGTGGTTGGCTTGGATGTTTGTGCGCTCGGCTCTTTCTCTTGCACAGGCTACTTACCCGTCTTCTTCTAAGGTATTGGACTATCAGCGATGGGAGGGGGATTTTGAGTTACCTCCTCCTCAGATTCCACGGTAGTCTCCTCCCTTATATATTGCTGCACGGATGTTGAGCGGTTCAGAGAATTTTCAATATCTGGATGTTCCTCTTCCCAGATGTCATCGAATCTCTCACCAAGGGCTACCTCATTAAACATTTTGCTAGTGGCTAGAATCTCCTGCCGGTATGCCCAAAAAGCTTGCATCTTATCTGGCGTCCAACAGAGCTTTTTAAATTAAGTGACCAGGGAGGAGTCAATCATCAACTTTGGGTTGACCCTCCCCACAATGTGATAAAAATTTAGCCATGGCGGTCGACCATCCGGTGTAGGCAAATACTCAAGTCCTACATACCTACTTAAATTTCCCTCCTCGGGATTCCTCCGGAGGTCCCAGAATGGCCAAGGTGAATGCGGGATCTTGATGCCAATTCCTATTAAATTGTTGTCGGGGTTGTAATCCCATGGATCATCAATTAGTACCAACCTGAGATGACCCAACTTTGAAAGCAGAACTACTGAGGTATCAATCTTCGGGTTCCTCTTCTTAACCAGTGATACGGGACCAAACATGATTGGCAGCAACAAATAGGAGGTTAAATACTTTCCTCCCTAGCAATCATCATCAAGGGTACATAGCTGCCTCATTGCTTCCAAGGCCTGCACTCTGTTGGAAAGAAAATGGGGAAGCCAGAAAGGCTCCAGGACGAAGCCTGGCAAGTGGAGCATGGTGAAATCCATGTCAAAGATCCAGTTGTAGGGCGGAGTTAACTTCCCTAACCAGGATTTCTGTCAGGGTGATATGTGTTTGAATATATTTAGGCCAGCCTGATCCAAAGCCCTTATAGTCGGGGCTATGAATGAATCTGAGAATGCATAGTAATCATAGGTTTTTGACATGACAGGGGTCCATGTCGAAATTGGCTTCCTCAAACCACCCTCGTCAAAAATAGACAGGGACATATACGTTGAAAAGTAATCCACATTCTAATGCAAAATCAGGTAGGCCAAGAAAGACGAATACCTAAACTTAGAGTTGACCCCAAATTCTCATGGCTGCTGCCAAATGCCATTCCTAATAATTATTGCAAAATCAAAAAGTGGGTCCTTGTGATTATTTCTCAGCATAAAGCAGAGGGACATTTGAAACTGATGAACATCTTTGTGCGAGTCCAGACCGCACACCATCGCCAGCATAGAAGTGATAGAAGAAGCCACACCTTTCAGAGCCTTCAAATTGAAAGGGAACTTGGGTGGCGTTGAACTATCTGTTGGCTAGTTGATCTCAGAGCGATAAAACTGTGGCCCCAACTAGAACTCTCCCCACTTTTATTACATTCTTTCCACATCAAAATTGTCAACTTCCTTTCCCAAAGGAAATGGGACGCACAACATATCTTGTATAGCCATAGGGCTAATGACTACTTGAAAGTTCTTACCGCTGATCACCCCTGTGTTAGGGTCGAAACGTGCCATGCATGCTGCCACAACTTCTAGGCAAGGGTGCACTAAAGGAACCATGTACTATGCGAGCCCACAGAATCATAGCCGTTTGTGAAGTTGGTCTGTCATTTGCTTTATTTTTTTGCATGCAGCCTCCCTAAGGCTCTTAGGATTGCAAGACAACTCAAGGTCGAAGACGTTGTCCCAATCCTCCAAGACCACTGCCTGGTCTTTGTACGGAACCGTGCTCAATAAATTTTGGTTTACCGGGTGAGTGAAAGGCCAGCTAGGCTTCACAGGTACGCTGGGAGTGGCATAAGATTCCCCATCATAAAGTCGCACATGGGGTGCATTCCTCATCTGCTTGCTTAAACTCACTAAGGCCAAAGTCTATGAAGGGTTCTTTGTAATTTTGGCCATTTCGTATTTGCAAGAGCTTCTTTGCAAATTTTTGGAAAATGGCTTAGCTTCTCTAAAAAAAACTTGTTCTCCTTGCAAATGCCTTAATTGCTTAATTCTTGGTAATTTTTGCAATAAATATGTTTCCCTGCATGCCATAACTTGTCTTTTTCGCTTTCTCGAGAAAGACGACCGAAATAGGTACATGCTAGCCGTTTACGCCAAGTTGCCATTATACGTTACCAGTTTTACTCGTGCGAAAAGATCGCCAACCAGCCAAGCTGCTTGAACATTAATTGCCAATCTTTCGTGTATGACAAAAATAACTTCTTGTCTCGAAAAGCGAGCCAAGCCAACTCTGCAAGCTTTCCTTGCAAGTTATTCTGCATTGCTTGATATTAATGCTCGTACGGGGCACATTGCCCAACAAAGTTTTTCTCTATAATTTCATCTGATTCAGATGAGACGACAGTGCTTCGTATTACTGACACCTGGCCGATCTGCAAATCGATGTGGCAGCTTAGCGGAGCAAGTTACAAGCTGCTCCTACACCTCCCCATCACCTCGCACGCTACGACGCTAAAAAATGAGGTGAAGCGACACACTTGGTACAGTTGTTAATTATGATTTCTTCGGCAAGCAAACTTTAGCCAGTCTATAAATCAGCCCCTTGTGCAGTATTGCAAATCACAACATCGACTAGCCTTTCAGCTTAGAAAACTCTTGTTGCCTTAGAAGTTTTCATCCTTTAGCTAGGAAAGTGAAAAATATGGAAACACCAGTGAGGCTTACCTGCAGAAAGACCCAGGCCACCTTTCTTGGCAAGATTACTTGCAGGCGCCTAAAGCGTATGACAGGTGCGAAAAACTTGTTATTCGTGAAAGCCATCAAGTGGGTCCTTAGGAAGGACTATGTGCATTATGAAGAGCAATATCAGGTGAACACCAACATTTTCTCCCACTTCGTCGCGTCTCTTCTAGATATTAGTGTTTCAAAATGCAAGATTTTAAAGCTGGCAAAGCTGGTCTTCCCTCAGCACTACCTCAGAGGTCTGGAGCATATTGTGCGCACAACCCAATTGGGTCATGGGATTCCCTCGATTCGAAACATTCGCCTGCAGCAGCTACATGGAGACATTGTTCCAACCAGGCCTTTTCTATTCAGCTTCGAGCTAGAGACACAGAAGGAGCACCGTACAAAGGCTCGCGCGGGCTGCTATTTCCTCATGTGCATACACTATCTTGAGCCATTCTCTAGTTTTTCGTGGTACGAAGATTTCAAGAGAATGGTATTTCCTGACCCTGCGCCACCTACCACCATGATTGCCAGTCCTTCTCACTAATATTTTGAAGACCAAGATGATTACAATTTTTTTTTATTATGCTTACAAGCCCCGCACTACAGCGGGCATATGTAAATGTTGACACAAGGCCTTCGACCTAAATAAATTGTAACTTTTCGACTCTGATGAATATAATATATGCCCTTTTTTATAGAACACCAAGTCCAGTAGAACTTTCTTTCAATAGTTTGCATCATTACTACATTTCATTTCAATTCTTGTGCCAAGAGGATTCAAAACTTAAAACAGGGAAGAGTAATTACATATATACAAATGTACAAAACTAACACACATGTATAATTAGTAGAATCTTTTAAGATGTATTCCATTAACTGGAATACTCAGGGTGTTTCCTTCCATATCTTCCAACTCAAAAGAGTTGAACTGTTTACACTGATAGATCTTGAATGTCCCTTCCCAAAGGTTATCAAATTTGCTGTGTTGTCCAGGTTTTGCTCCGCGCTTATTGAATTTGAGGACCAAATCTCTACATTGTAAACCCTGATCAAAAGCCCTTTTGTCAAACCATTTCTTCACTACCTGCTGACGGCTATTCATTGCTGCCAGGGCTTGTTCTCTCTTCTCTTGCACCTCGAGCAACTAGGAAAACCACACCTCCATCACCCCGTTTTGTTCAATTTTTAGGGACTTGAGCAATTGTAGGGTGGGAATCTCTGTGGCGATAGGCAGCAATGCCCCTTTCCCATACACCATCTCATAAGGAGATGTTTTCAGTATCTGCTTGGACATAATTCGATCTGCCTAGAGCATTGTCTGGAGGTTCCTATGCCATTCTTTTTGATGTTCTAAGCCTATCCTTTTGATCAACCTGATGAGGTTTTTGTTAGTAGACTCTGCAAGACCATTTCCCTAGGGATAATAGTTAGAGGAAGTCTTCAGGAACACTCCATATTTTAGTGCAAACTGGCTCATTTTTTAGCCTAGAAAAGCCTTAGCATTATCAGAGATGATCATTTTAGGTGGGCCAAATCTGGCTACCAATTCTTTGAGGAAATTAACAATCTTTGATTCAGTTGCATTTTTTAATGGCACTACTTTTGCCCACCTGGTAAAATATTCAGTTGCTATTAGTATCCATTTATGTCCAGCTGAAGAAAGAGGGTTAATCATCCCAATGAAGTCTAAACCCCATTGAGCAAAAGGTTCTTCTACCACTATGGGCCTTAAAGGCATAGCAACATTCTGTCTCTTTCTGACATAGAACTGACATTCCTTGCAAGACCTAATTAATGAAAATGCATCATTAAAAAGTGTTGGCCAAAAATAACTAGCACATATGATTTTAATTGTCGTGGTTCTTGTAGAAAAATATCCTCCGGCAAGGCTATTATGGTATTGATCTAATATCCTCTGAGCTTGTTCCTCATTTATGCATCTTAGCAGGATGCCATTGAAATTTCTTTTAAATAGAACACCCTCCAAAAGGACATGGTTGCTATTCTGTAGGCGATAGAAATGTCTTTTAAAAGATGGGAGATCAATCGAATATTTTCCTGTCTGCATAAAATTTATCTTGTCATCAAGCCAGTTGCTCTGAGAATTCTCTTCATTTATTAACACAGTTTTCGGAGCTCCAGACTCTGTCGCTGTTTCACTATTTTCAATGATATACTCACACAGTCCTTTTCCCTTGATGGTCTTGAGAGGTCTGACCTCAATGTCGTATTCTAGGATCTTGGTGATCCAATTAACTCTTTTCTCAATAATTTCTCCCTCCATGATATATTCTCACACACTAGGGTGCAGAATGCAAATGATCACCTTATTATATGATATCAAATGTTGAAACTTCTTAAACCCCTTAACAATAGCAAAGGCTTGTTTCTCTACAAAGTTATACTTTACTTCATACTCTTTCAAAGTTCGTGAGTAGAAAGCAATAGGGGCTCCCTTGTGTCCTCATCATCTTTTTGCATAAGCACCGTGGCAATACTATCTCCACTACCAAAAACATACATAATAAAATCGTTTGACAGGTTCGAGTTAACCAACACAAGGGCAAAGGAAATAGCCTCTTTTACAATCTCAAAAGCTTTTCTAGCTTCCATCGTCCATTTGAAAGTCTGATCCTTCTTGAGCATTAAGGTAATAGGATGAACAATGCCTGCAAAATCTACAATAAATCAGCTAATAAAGTTGACCTTACCTAGGAAAGACTGCACACCCTTTTTGTTGACAGGTAACGAAAGTTCCCGGATCACATCAACTCTTTTTGGATCAATAGCAATGCCCTCCTTAGAGACGACGTATCCCAAAAGCTTCCCCTGGGGAACTCCGAAGACACACTTCTTCGGGTTCAAGGAGATCTTGAATTCCTAGTATTTTTGGAAAACAAGCTCTAAATGATCGAAATGATCATCAACAGACTTTGAGAATATTGTCAAGTCATCCAGGTAAATGAGTATGATTTTGTGGATCAAATATTTAAAAGCAATGTCCATAGCTCTCTGAAAGGTGGCTCTGGCATTTGAGAGCCCGAAAGGAATTTTAGCATATGCATACGTTCCCCACTTCGTGGTAAACGATGTCTTGTATTGGTCCTCCTCCTTCACCTGAATCTGGTTATAGTCTGAAAAAACATCCAACATGGAAAACATTTAAGAGCCAGCTACAGTTTGTAGAATTACCTCCATCAAAGGTAGGGGGTAATGATCCTTTAAGGATGCTCTATTTAGGTCTCGAAAGTCCACACATAGTCGTATATCCCCATTTTTCTTCCGGACTGGCACCAAGTTTGACACCCAAGTGTTGTGTTTGATCGGGAACACTATTCGGGATGCGATCAACTTGTTCAACTCCTGTGACATGAGAGATTCTATCTTTGGGTTCACAGGTCTCTATTTTTGGCAAAATGGCTTCGCCCCTTCCGACAGCTCAATGGTATGCTTGATGATTCCAGGATCATATCCCTTAAGATCATCATATGACCAAGCTACTACACCTAGGTATTCTTCGCAGAAGTGTTTTAGTCTGTCTTTATTCTTTTGCGAGACTTCTTTCCCAACTTTGAGCTTCCTATTTTCCCTGATATGCAAATCAGTGTAATCGCCTTTATCCACCACTAGCTTTCTCTTGTCCCTTATCGCATCATCAAAATTGAAAAGGCTCTCGAGAGTAACTAGGCCTCTCAGGAGTTTGTTGGATTTCAACTGGATGATTTGATCTTCGTAAGCTTTGGCGATCTTTGGTTGTAGCTAATCGGAAAATTCTCTAGATGACTGGAGGAATGATGCAATATGAGCATCACTATCAAATACCTACCAATCTTGATTGTTATCTAGGATGGAAGGTCTTACAATTACCTTCACCACATGTTTATTTTTTAGTAATTCGGTGGCGAGTTCGAATTGAGCCCCAATAGTTGCCATCCTGTCATCTCTGAAATTCATTTCCCTCGGAATAGCCTGAATATTGAACGCCTCAAAGTTGTCGATCAAATCCCAGACCCTATGTCAATTAGATCGCATGTGGATATTCTTTGCGGCCGAAGTTCTACGGATTTGGTTAACCACCAAATCAGAATCTTCGAAGACACTTATCTGCTTTGCACCCATTTGCTCCACAAAACTTAAACCATGGATGAGACCTTCATATTTGGCTTCATTGTTTGAACATGCAAACTGGAAATGGTAAGACTTCAACGTCTTTTTTTCGAACGGAGATACCAAAGAAATCCCCGCTCCAACTCCTACTATACATCTGACTCCATCAAAATATAATGTCCATATTTCTGGAGACTCTTCACCCTCGGGTTCTTTAGTAACTTTGGGCATGATCTGCCCTTCTTCATGAATAACATAGGTTCCGAGGCCAGTTGAGTGGTAATTCCCGAAAGCGTCTGTATCAATAAATTCTTTCAACAAATTTTCTTCATCTACTGTTTGAGAGCTAGTAGCCTCCTCTTCTTCAAAAAATTCCATATTGTACCTTTCCTCTTGAGAGATTGAAGTGTGTGCTACTTCAAAGTTTAACAAAGCCTCATCAAAAACATGTTTGGAATGAAGATTTTCCAACAATAGTTTCATCTTATCCCCATGCTTAGTTCTCAGAATTAGGTGGGACCAGTCTAAAGCCAGATATCCTCCTACATTTGCAGTAAACTCTCGAGACAAACAAATCCCAAACAGAGGAGGGATATCGATGAGTATGGTATCCTGATTTACAATGATACTGGGCTAGGCGAACAAAGTCATGGGTAATCCCTTGATTATCCCAACAGTATCAACCTTGTTTCCATCAAGCTGCATGACTCCTTTATTTAACAACTCGTATTTTAGTCCCAAAGCATTAGCTACTTGCTTTGGCATGACAGTGGTGTTGGCACTAGAGTTGATCATACAGTTATGCAGCAACTTGTCACCAATAATCAACATTAGAAAGAAAGGCTTAGGTTTAGGCTTACTTTCCTTTCCAGACTCGAGCTTCTCCTCTGGTTGAATCGTTAGCACTTTATCCAAGTCCGGCTTGGATACATCCTCCTTATTAGAATGAGTAGGGATCTTCGCATTCTCTTTATTCGACAATGCCTTTTGCAGTAGCACCTTTTGCTCCGGAATAGCCAGGACGTCCCATAAAGAAGCGTTGGAAGATGACTTATTTAGTTGTTCCACCACATTGAATTGTGCTTTTGGTTGGTAAGTTGTGATTGCCTGCTCTTTAGGCCTTGCGGTTTCCATTAGTTTCACAGTCGGTACATCCGACAGTTTAGCAATAGCTGAAGTGACCGATGGAGCCTTTGTCTTCAGAGGAAGTGGATTCGGAGGGCTAAGAATAGCCATCTCTGACTGTGGTGGAGTTGGCAATAGGTCTACTGCTGGGCTGGGCATCGGTTGTGACGTAGCCTTGCTAGGTAAGGCTATGAACTCCCTGATAAATATATGCTTAGAACGTGTATTATAGTCAGATTGCACTTGGGGTACTTTGTCAATAGGGATGTCATTCGGAAACGCTAACTCTTCTCCTTCCATCCAAGAAAAAATAGCTTGGTCTAGGACAATGTATGACTCTTGCTGGATGGGCATCCCCTGTATTTGTGCGGTGAGGACCGCATTGTCCATTTGTTGAGAAGCATATGGTGAGTTGCCGGAGACGGATGCGCTACCTTGACTACGTTGATCTACGATTTGTTGTTGCAAATTTCCCCATGGACAGTTTCACGGAATGTGTGTGTCATTGCAAGGAAAACACCATGAGTTAGCATCCTCAACCAAATTGTTTTGTCCTGCCACCAACTCCTTATTCGAACTAGGATGAACAGTCTGCATTGGTAGGGTTATCGAAACCATCTGGTTACTTGATTGGTCCGAAGTATTCCCACATGACCTATCCTACCACTGGTTTGATTGGTACGAAGGTTTTCCGCCTTGGTAATTTTGGTATGCAAGCTTTTGATAGCTATATTGCTACCACTTCAAAGTATTTAATTCATTAGTCATAGCCCGCATCTATTCTCTCATTTTGTTCATCTCGACAGCCATGGGATTAGGCACCGGAGCTACCACGGGTGCTATCATCGGGGCCGTGCTTGGAACACTTCTAGGATAAACATACATAGATTGGGGAGGAGCTACAGGAGTGCTGGTAGAAGGGACTTTGGCTTCGGGAGCATTGCACTCGGGGAACAATGGCATGATGGGTCTCGGTGCCAACTTTCCTGTAGCGATCAAATTATTTTCTGCAGTGACAGCTAAGGCGTAAGCATCAGGAAGAGTGTCTCTGCCCAAAGCTTGTAACATCATGGAGATATCAGTATTGATTAACTTTAGGTAGAACATGAACGCTAAATCCAGAGGTGGTCGGCTGCCCATAGGCACTCTCTGCCAGGTCGAGTGGAACCTCACATTGAAGTCAAGTAGAGCTTCATGAGGGGCTCGCTTTATATTTACCAGCTGATGGTACAGTGAAGATTTATTGCCAACGTTTGAGAAACGCTCATAAAACGGAGTCTCGTGCTGGTCCCAAGTAGCAATAGTACTAGCTTGTAGAGTTTTGTACTAGTTCAACGCTTTTCCTCAGAAGGAGGCGGCCAGCAATCTAAGGGCTACATTTTCATTGGATACGCCATGCACTAGACATATGTCCGCTACGTCTTGCAGATGCTCCGTTGGCATCTTTGATTCGTCTCCAAAATATTTACGGATAGCCTTCAGAGTGGAAACCGGGATGGGGGCCCAAGCTGCAAGAGGTACAGGTGCCACTAATGGACTGCCGGAGTCCCAGGCTATGTAGTTTCTAGCAGCCATAAGTGTGGGTGGATTAGGTGGAGACGGAGGAGGTGAAGGGCTACCTCGGTGACCTCTCGGTGTACAGAAACTAAAGGCAGTACAAGCTGGCCAGGGACTCTTGCAGTCTGCAACCTAGTTATGGGCCGATGGCTCATACACACTCATGAAAATCAGGTGAACATGCTAGTTCGTGGTCCCA
Organism: Sequoiadendron giganteum; assembly: GCA_007115665.2. Lineage (NCBI taxonomy): Eukaryota > Viridiplantae > Streptophyta > Pinopsida > Cupressales > Cupressaceae > Sequoiadendron > Sequoiadendron giganteum. The sequence continues at coordinate 68,025,426 of VCHN02000014.1, read as the reverse complement.
CCGAGCGTGCTAGAAAAAAAACTATTGACGCAGTATTTTGCATGTAGCAACAGTCTTATGGGAAACTTAGCTAATGGGGGATGTTATGCGCTAGCTAAGTGACCTCTGGGATTTTACCGAACCCGACTCTTCATTTAAAGGGTGAAGTAAAAAGCAAGGGAGATTGTAAGAATGTAAAATTTACACTACAGGTGATACGCCAAATTCTTTAGACTACTTTACCAGAGCACAATGCATAATGCAAAGGCCTGAACCATTAAATTGCTATTAATTAAGATAATTTTCTCAAAAGAATTTGTCATGAAACACTACCCTCTAATTTGTGTAATGTAATCAAACATAACTATGCTTTAACACAGGAGAGTCGAAGAACATGGTCTGTATTTATATTAGCAATGAAAGGTTACAAAAACTGAAGAACATGCATTCATACAAAAATAAAGACAATACCATATGTCAATAGTTCCAGCAAATGCTTGAAAATAGAAAGGCCGAATTTATTTGGCACAGTCCGAAGTCTTTGAATTAAAATAAACTATTACACAAGGCTTAATCCTCAGTGCTTGAGAGTTTTTATGAACTTAATCAACAACCTAGTTAAAGAAAACAAGGCCCTATTTATTGGTCAGTCCACCACCTGGAAATGCATCAAGAGAAGAACAACCCACACATAGTGATCAACGGCCCAGATCATCTTGAGCCGCCACAATAAACATCGTTCGGCTATCAATACGCCAATGAGGCCATGACACACATTGAAAAACCATGTAGCAGCAGGAGAGGACATGCGACATCATAGCAAGAAACACGGCCGAAGGGAAGTACAAAAGTTCTGGTGGTATTTCCAAGGTAACAAGCACAAAAAAAGAACCAACACGTGTCGCCCAGACAGAGCCCAGCAAAAAGTAGCAAAGGCGCCCATCAGAAAGCCACGAGAGAGATCCACGTGGAGAGCTCTGAGCAAAAGTAAAGAACGAGGCGAGCCCGACTCGGAAAGGCAGCCAGTGAGAGCCACGCGGCATGCAGATGGAGATTTCCGGAAAGCGCAACTAAGTAAAAGTGAAAAGATTTGCGAGGAAGCCACATGGCGAGCTTTGAGGACAGTGAGCATACAAAATTAAGGCGCAGCTACAAAGGAAAAGAAAACTGTTAAGGCCTCGACAGTTTTTGTTGAACAGTAAAATCTGTAAGGAGAAAGAGGGTAGTTAGAGTAGGAGTTAGATTTTTCTCGAGAAGGGACTGGAATGTAAATAATGATAGAGCCTTTTTGAAGCAGATTAATGGACAAATCATTTTGAATTGGTGAAAGTTTTTCTATTTTCAGTAGTTGTGATATAATAATTTATATTTCTTATGTGGATTATCTCCAACTTGAAGTATTAAATCATTTAAATCAATGTACCAAGCATATGTTTGATTTATCATAGTGCAAATTTCACTCTATGTGATTTGGTTGATTGGTGTCTACAAGTCAGAGTTAAATTCCTTTAAACAAGTCACAGTGATTTAGTATTTCTTTTGGATTGTTGAAGTAGAACCTGATAATAAAATATTCCAGCACTATTTATGCAAGCCATAAATTAATGAAGTCATGTGCCAATCATTAGGTTTCATTTTTCAAAGTGCCTAACAAATAGAATTATGATAGAGAGGGAAAAACATACAGTTCTTGATAATTTGACTCCATTGCCCATGTGGATAGAAGCCATTGATATGCCTCAACCCAGAGATAAGATTTCATACAAATAATATTTTTTAAATCCTTTCATTTGTGCAGTAGGAGTAGGAGTAGTTTTAGTGATTTTGTCTATCCACTTCCATATTCTATTGTGGGTAGATTGTTGCATCAGGAAATACATTTAAATTTGCATCATTCATTAGGTTCACCCTCCTAGGTCTAGTAGAACCTAAAGACAAGAAGCTTCAATTGCATCAATTGTTCTTGTACGTTGGCCAAAAATGTTGTGAGAACTTAGCAACCTCTCGTGGTTCAAACCTACATTTTTGAGACCCAACAAGATGTAAATAGTTGATATGCCCCCAATCCAAAGACTAATACAATAACAAAAGGGCCCAACCAATTTGAGTCAAATTTTCCTTTCTTTTCTTGATCCTGCTGATTACGGGGATTTTCCTTTAGTACTAGATCTCAATCTTGAAAAGTTTTGGGCTTGAATCTTTGATTGTAATTGTGTGATATCCTTTTTTGATATGCTTTTAAGTGATCCATGACCAGTTGATGATGTTCATCCAATAGTTCCAACTTTTGCAGCCTAGAAACTCTATAGTCTTCTTTTGATATGATTCCCTTCAGAGACACCTAAAGTGAAGGTATCTCGACCTCAATAGGTAGAATGGATTTTGCTCCATATACAAAGGAATACAGTGTGGCACCTTTTGGGGTGCAGAAATTTGTTCGGTATGCTCATAAAGCGAGATTCAACTGAATATGCCAATCCTTTCCAGCCTCATTGACAATGTTCTTAAGTATTTTTAAGATAGTCTTGTTTGTTGCTTCGGCTTGACCATTTCCTTGAGGAGAATAAAGCGTGGAAAATCGATGTTGGATATGGAATATGTGACAAAGTTCTTGCATGTCCTAATTTTTAAAAGGCCTACCATTTTCTATAACAATAGGTTGAGGAATACCATATCAAAAAATGATATAATTTAGGATAAATGATGCAATCTACTCCCCAGTGATGTTGATTAGAGGAACGAATTCAACCCACTTTGTGAATCTTATGTGGTAGTGATGATAAAATTGTGTCCATTAGATGACGACGAATGAATTTTTCCTATAAGGTCCAATATCCACTAACAAAAGGGCCATGTCGAGGCAAATGGTTGCAACTCATGGGCTGGAGCATGGATAAGGCTACCATGGATTTGACATTTTTCATATTTCTTAAAAAATTGATAGGACTCCTCCATATTCGGCCAATAATACCCCAAACATAGGAGTTTCTTAGCGAGGGTAAGTCCACTTGAATGAGTTCCACAGATACCAACATGGACCTCCCATAAAGTTGAGTCAGATTCATTGCGTTCGAGACAATGATGGAGAGCACCATCTAGAACTCTTCGTTAAAGTACGTCAGCTATCAAGGTATGGCATGCAAATTGACGAATAAGGTTACGCTTTTGATTTTGGGAAAGATCAGGTGGAAAGGTAGTGTCTTTCAAATGGGCATAGATCTTTCCATAGGTAGAGGATTCAGATTCAACCAAGTGACATATAACTTGGGATTATGGGTTGTCATAGGTAGGGTTAAACACTTGTTCCACAATGAATTCATATCAGCTTCAATTTTTTGAGATCTACAATAGAGAAGAAATTGTTGCCATGACATTGATTGCTTTGTTATCTACCCTTGGAATCTGTTCAAATTTAATCCCAACAAAGAACTTTTTGAAATCATCAATCATTCTCTTGTACAACATTAATTTATCATCCTTGGTTTGTTAATCATCATTCACTTGGTTTATGATCAAATGGGAATCACCATAGACTTTTATCTCTTTGATCTTCCACTTGATTTCCAATTTGATGTTGATGATGAGGGCTTCATATTCTGCTATATTGTTGGTACCGGGAAACATCAGCTCATAGGATTTTTGAATTTTATGTCTTTGTGGAGTAACAAATAGGATCCCAATACTAGACCCATGTTGCATATATGATCCATCAAAATATAACATCCATTTTTGTGGAGTGACAATAAAGATATATGCATCAGGGAACTCAATATGCATCAGATGGTTGTCTTGTAGGGGTGCTTCTGCTAACTGATCAACTATCGCTTGTCCTTTGATTGCTTTATGATCCACATACTGAATGTCAAACTCAATCAATATCATCACCCATTTAGCTATTCTTCCTATGAGGTTTGCCTTGCTGAGCAGATATTTCAAGGGATCAATTTTAGTAATGAGCTTGATGGTGTGAGTTAACATGTAATGCCAAAGCTGTTGAGTATAAAATACCACCACTAGATAAGCTTTCTCAATTAAGGTATAATTGATTTCATAACCATTCAATTTTCTATTGATGTAATAAATTGCTCTTTCCTTTCCTGTAGAATCTTCATGTGCTAATAGTGCACCCAAGGATACCTCAATTATTGCGATATAAAGAAGTAATGGTTTCCCTTCAATGGGTGGTACCAGGATGACTAGTGACATCAAGTATTGCTTCAATTTATTAAAGGTTGTTTCAAATTTCTCATCCCATTTAAACTTTACATTCTTGTAGAGCAAGTGAGTGAATGGATGAGTTTTGTATGCTAGCTATGAGATGAACCTCCTGATGGATTGAAATATTCCCTAAAGAGATCTCAATTGGCTAATGTTCTTTGGTGGTATCATTTCCATGATGGCTTTGACCTTGATGAGATCCACTTCAATTCCATTTTCTGAAACTATATATCCCAACAACATTGCAGATGTCACACCAAACACACATTTCTTTGGGTTCAATCTAACATTGAATTTCTCCAGGTGGGTGAAAAATTTGTCTAGGATCTCTAAGTGTCCCTCTCTAGTGAAGGATTTGGCCAGTAAGTCATCCATGTAGTCTTCCATGAAAGTATGCATCATATCATGAAAAATGGTGGTCATTGCGCGTTGATAGGTGGCTCCAATGTTCTTCAACCCAAAAGGCATGACATTCTAGCAGAAAGTACCCCATGGACAGGTAAAAGTTGTTTTATCTTGGCCCTCCATTGCGATTTTTATCTGGTTGTATCCTGAGAAGCCATCCATGAGCAACAACATTGTGTGTCTTGCTATCAGATCCACTATGATATCAATGTTTGGCAATGGAAAATCATCTTTTGGACAAGCCTTATTCAAATCTCAGAAGTCTATGCAAATCCTAATACTACCATTTGATTTAGATTCTAGTACAATGTTAGAAATCCACTTGGCATAGTCTATTGGTCTGATGAATCCTGCATCCAAAAAAAAATTAATTCTGCTTTGACTAGCAAGGAGATGTGAGGGTGCATCTTTCTTAACTTTTTCTTTACTATCTTTACTCCTGAGGGAAGAGACAAATGGTGCATGATTATTTCAGGATCAATCCCAAGTATATCCACATAAGACCAAGCAAATTTAACTTTCCTTTCTTCAAAGAATTTGGTAAAGCTTGGTTTATCTTTTTCAGTCAAGGATGTCGCCAAATGCAGAGTTTTTACTTTATCTGGTGTGTTGATGTTGATAGATTGTGTAGATTCTGCCAGTACTGAAGATCTATCGTGATTATTTTTTGGAAGAGTATCAAATCTTCCATTCTTTGATGCCTCAAAGATGTTTTCACCATCGGATACACTCTTTATTTTGAATTTTTCATGATGTAATGCTTCCGTAGAATTGTTTTCACCATTAGATCTATTTTCATTATTTACTTTGCAGCTAGAAGATTTGGCACTCCCCTGATTCTCAGCTTCATTATGATCCCATGGATGGAAAGTGTTTCAAGGTTGTCAACATAAAGATAGTTAACAATAGCATCGTCATCCGCAAAAACTAGGATATCAAAAGGCATGGCTTGGTCCCAATCGACAAGTTTGGGATGGATTAATGGCAAGGGATCATTAGGTTGGTTGAGGTTGATAATGGTGAGGGTTAGAATGGAAAAAAAATTATGTTATGAAATAGCGAGATCGAGGTCTATGATTTTACTCTCCTCGAAATGGTCTATCTCACTAGGAGTCTAATTGTCTTCACTAAAGCCATCAATAGGTTGTGATCCAAATTCAATGGGTCTATACCCTGAGCCTTGTCCTCCATAAGAGTGGTTGCATACCTTTGTATTACATCAATTGTTTTATCATGGAAAGATTATTCAAACAATGAATCCCACTCATACTCATTAGAATTAGTTTCATAGGCATCACTAGCTTGCAGTTGTAGGATTCGTTCAACAACCTTTTTGGTGGCCTCTTCTTTTGTTTCCTCTTTGGATTATTCTTTACAACCCAATCCCATCTTATCTTTTGGATTCTTAGTGATCAATTGAACAGGCTCCATAATACCCTCTTTTCTTTTCCCAATAGGACCACTACCTTCATAACCCATCTTTTACAGGATAGTGAAACCATTGCCATATAAATAAGTCAGGATACTAATGGTCACTGCGAAAAATGTCCATGCAGATTCATCTTCATCTTTGTAAAGCCATCTAAGCACATCCTTGTCTTCAAATTCTTCCATGGCACTTGCCTTAATGAATTTTCCATCAAACAGAGTCATGGGTTGTGGAGATGGTTGTATTGATATTGATGGCTACCCATATGCTCGAGGAGATGGTAGCAATTGTGAAAGGGAAAATTTTTATTCAATGGAATATTTACCTACATTTTTATCTTTCAACTGCATCTTTTCAAATTATTTTGATAGGAGATTTAACTGAATCTCATGATTTACCTAAGTGGAGTTAGCAATGCCTTTGTCCTTCAATTGGGTGTCTTTCTCAAGCTGATTTGATGAACTATTTGATTGAATTTCACAACTTGAGGGAGCGGAGTCACCGATACCCTTATCCTTTGACTGGTCCTTTTTCTCAACCCATCTTGGCAAGACATTTTTTTGTTTCTCACCATTGGAGGAGCTAGAAGCAATAGCTTCTCTGTTATGAGGTACGAAGGAGTCTTGGACCATTTTCAATGTGTTGTAGTATTGAGAGTTGTTTGAGTCGGTCAAGATGGTGATTTCCTGTCCATTAAAGGGTTAATTCAAACATTGGTTATATGTTGATGGCACCATCTAGATTGAATGGATCCATGGTCTCCCAAGGATTATATTGTACGTCAAGTCTTTATCCAACACTTGGCAAGCTATGTCTTTTTGGATAGGCCCGACTTGGATAGGAAAGACAATTAGTCCCTGAGATGGTCTTTCTTCATCATCATAAGCTTTGATGGTAATTTTCCTTCTTGCATCAATAGCATACTTTGAAAACCCAAGTGCACGAACTAGTTTCAAAGTATAGATATTTAGACCTGCTCCTCCATCTATTAAGACATGTTTTATGTGATGTTTGTGGATTATGACATTGATATGTAATGGAGAATTATGGGGTTGTGTGGGTGAGGCCTCATCATTTTTGGAAAAGGATAGGCAATGAGGCGCAATTAAGTGTCCCACCATGGCTTAAAATTGGTATACTTCTAGATCGGTTGGCACCATAGTGGCTACTAGGGCTTGTTCTAGAATTTCTTTGTGAGCTGATGAGATTTTAAGCAACTCTAGTATTGAGATTTGCACCAAGATTTTTTCTAATTGATCAACAATATTGTATTGGCTAGATGGGGTAATAGGTGCTCTTGATACACTTCCTAAGACATATTTTCCTTGAGCCCTCATGGTGGCATTAACTAGCTGATGGTCTTGCCTCTCCCTGATTTTGATAACATTTACTTGATTTTCGGTGGCTGCCATATTGTTATGATCATCATTGATTGGGATTATGTCAAGGGTAGGAACAATGTTTTTATGATCATTCCTATTTGGTGTATTCATTTCATCTTCGACTGTTGAGATGTGGAGAATGGTTGTCATAAACATAATTCACATTTTTATTCTTGTTATTTGCAGAAGAAGATTCTCCTTTGTCATAATTAGGTAAAGGATTTTTAAATGCACCATGGCCATTTCTTTTTTGGGATCCTTTATTTTTATGCTCTTTTGGTCTATCAAATCTTGTACCTTGTGTTTCAATTGCATACAACTATTGGTTAGGTGAACTTTGCATCTATGAAATTCATAGTAGTGGGCCGCATTCCACCACGATGATTTCACTTTTGGTTCAAAGCCTCAAGTGTCAGGTAGAGTGATAATATTTTCCACAAGAAGTTCTCTCAATGTGGATTCGTATGATTGACCTAAGGATGTGAACTTCCTATGGTTGTTCAATGTTTGGTATGGTAGCTTTCTAGATGTATTTTTTTGATTGTTTTGACTATTGCCTTGGTTGGAATTTTAGTTGTTGCTTGGTTTTTATTTTGTGTAGTCTTTTGGTTGGTATTGGAGGTGTCTCCTGACAAATTGAAGACCAGTTTGGCATTATGCATTTCAGTTGAAGTATCGTTATTAGTGTTCTTGTATTTTGCAAAAACTTTGGTTTATCATTGTTATTATAGTTATTAAAGGAGTTAGCTGAGTTGTTTTCATTGTGAATTTTTAAGACTCCTCTCTTGACTAAAGCTTCTTCAATTTTAATTCTATTTTCAATTACTTTCTCAAAGGTTGGTGGAAATTGTAATTCAAGCTTATAGCGCATATCATCATTTAAATTTTCAATGAACACCTCCATCTTCTCCTTTTTTGGTATAGCACGAGGATACCTTGCAAATAATATCCTCCACCTTTGTAAGAATACAAGAAATTACTCTCCCTTTTTTTGTTTCACATTGCAAAGGTATTTCATTGTGATCTCATGTTGAATATTATAAGAGTATTGGGTGATGAATTTGCTGACCAACTCTTCAAAGGACTTGATTCCTGGGGGTAATTGTGAGAACCATTGCATACATTGTCCTCCCAAGATTCGTGGGAATAATTTCATCAAGTAAGTTTCCTCATGTGTGAATTCTAGACTCATCATTCAAAATTACATAATGTGATCTATAGGGTTCATTTTACCATTGTATTTAATGTATTTAGGGAATTCACAATGTTTGGGAAATGAGATCATGTTTTCACTTTGGTCAAAAGGGTAGGGACGTATGTCTTGTATTGAGTAACTTTTCGTGACTCCATTTTTCATGTTTTGCATCTATTGTTGAAGGGTTTGTATCTGTTGTGTTAAAGAATCTATGGGGTCATTAGTTCTTGCTTCATTTCTCATTTCAGTTTGTGTTTGTGTTTCTGTATTTTAAGAGTTCTTTTTAATTTTGTGATATCAAAATCTTCGGGTAGTTTGAACCCTTTGTTTGCTAGCATCAAAAGGTATTTTTAACCCTCCTTTTCAAAGATCCTCTCCATGAATTTGTGAAAATTGGGATCTTGTTGTGCTTGTTCTATGGCTTCATCCGTTATTTATTCTATATCATCTCGATGAATTTTGAGAAAGGGATTCTCTTCTCTTTCAAACATGTTGTCTCGGGTTTCAAGTACTTTCTCCTTGAGTTTTTATCTTTATGATCTTGTTTGGATGGGCATACAAGTGATAGGAATGTACTAATCTTTGATCATTATCGGAGAGTGCCAAAGGGACAAAATAAATTTGATTACACAATGTTCATTTTGGGTTGAAGGATGATGAGTCCTAATGGTGAAACTTAGTTGCTAACCAAAGATAGATGTGATAAGGGGACACTTTTTAGATGTTTTCAAAAATTTAGGTCAAATATTTTCATTTGAAAAGGCTAGTTTCAACAAGTTTAAGACTCTAGTATGAATGGAGAATGGTTCTATTTTGAAGAGGATCCTGGACTGTGAGTTTAAAAATTTAGACAGATAGGGAATTTAGTTCTCTGGTTTGAAAATTTTATGCATGCGCCAGAACAATGCATAGATGCACAAAAAGGAAGATGCACCAAATAATTACTTGTATGTGCTAAATGATGGCTTGTATGTGCTGCAAAATGGCACACACGCACTACAAAAATGGATGGATGTGCCTGAATGGGAAAGAAATGTGCTAGAATATGAAAGGTATGCGCTGCGAAATAGCACAAATGTGCTAGAACAAAGGATAAGTATGCTAGAACAGTCAATGGATGTGATGGCATATTTAATGCATGCATTAGAATAGTCAATGGATGCATTGGTCAGGAAAATGTTCTTTGTTTTGATAGTTTGAGGATTTTTATTTTTTTTGGTAGAGAATCTGATTGTTTTGTTTGGATGTTCTTTTGAATCAATGGTTGTACATTCCAGTATGTGATGTTTGTTCAAAATTTATTTTAAAACATGCATGTGAAACATATCAAGTAAGTACGATCCCTAAGGCTATGAAGGACAATATTTACTAGATTCCCACTTGGAATTTTAGTCTAGCTGTGCTTACTTCTAGTGAATGATTAGAGGCTTGACCACACTGGCTTCCCCTTGCCTTGCAATCACTTCTTGGGTCAGCCAAGGCTCAATCCTCATGAATCTCCCATGACAGACTTCTCATTTCTACCAAAATCCATAAGAATGTGGGACAACTTTGGAGGTTATACCTCTTGCACCAACAAATAAAAAAGGGATTTTTTGGCATACTACAACAAGGGTTTTAGTAAAGGAATTCCGTTCATGGGGGATCATCCATACGGAAAGAGACCAATTATGCCCTTCTTGTCGGAACAATCCTCATGATACTTGAACTTTTCTCAAGTACCCACACTTATATCCCTAGTGGAAGTCACTTGGCTTTAGCGTGTTATTAGTTGGGTCGTTCCCTTGGGGTGATTACCTCTTGTCCCACCAAGGCAGACCCTCTAAGGATTAAATTGCAAAAAGAAAAAGAATGGGTCTAGCTTTTTGATCACCTACTTAAGGGGAGAGAATACATGCCTACCATTCAAAAATCATAGCAAACATGGTGTTCGTTTTTCCCTCATTAAGCTATGTTCCTAACTTAATCAAAAGAAAATGACAATAAATTCAACCCTACAATCAATTTTTAGTAGTTTCAACTTTGCATTATTTGACAACGTTCTTTATGGTTTTAGCAGAGTCTTTGACAATGCGTAAAATTCCTACAAAACAAAGAGACACATATTAGTTCTTGAAATTTTAACTTTCTGTAAAATAGAACAAATGCACCATAACATCAAACAGATGCACTAACAAATCAAACATATGTGCTAAAAGATACTATGAATGCACCAAAACAGTATATGTATGCGCTAAAAGAAACTATCAATGCACCATAAAACTCCTTGTATACACCAAATGTTGAGATGTATGCGTTGAAAGATTCTATAGATGCACCAGAATAGGGCATAGATGCACCAAATAATGTTTTGGGAGTGCTAAAAGAAATCATGGTCACACCAAAACTTTACATGTTTGAACCTGTAAAACACACTTTCCAGAAAAACATTTAAAAGAGGGGTTCGAGCCCCACGGTGGGTGCTAATTTGTGTGTGGTGTAAAATATGTGTATCACAAAGATAAAATTAATGACACAATAATGAAACGTATTACATTAATGAGATTGAAATAACAAAACAAGTTGTTATATTATTCATTCAAAATCGTTTCATTATCCTCTATTCACAGAGATCTCTTAATTCATGCTCTCATATTTGTATGTTACACATGAATTTATAAGATGACAACCTAAGAAATGAGATGTTGTATAATGAAATGCAAGAATATATGCCTACATCTAGATGTTTTTGTTATTTTGATTGCAATGCTAAATGATATGATGTAATGTTGTTGTATTCAAAATGATGCTAAGATGATTGTTGTGATGAGATCTAAATCTAAATGAAATTGTGTATGAAAATGCAACAATTAAGACGCTAAAACTAAAATTTCCATGATAATACTAATATGAATTAAATGTTAAATGCTAAACTAAAATACTATGCAAATGTTCTCTCAAATTACTAAGAGATCTGCATCATAAGTTTACGATCCAATTCTTCTTGAAAAGATGTAGAATGATCTCCTATTTATAGATTTTTCTAGGCCTTGAATGAGGTGCAAAGATGGATGGTCAAGATCGTGATCTTGAGAGATCAACAATGGAGCACAAAGAGGTTGGAGGAATTCATGGAGGTTGCTCCATTTGGAAGGGAAAATCATGTAAGTATCAAAGAGAATGAATTAGAAAGAGGAGCCATGTGTCTCCAAGGAGGTTAGGAGGATAGATGAATATTTCTAATTTAAAAATTAGAAATAAAAGAAATCATGTGGCATGTGATGATGTGGAGGGTGAGTTGGAGGAAGTTAGAGAATTATGGAGGAATGTGACAAATTTGAATTAAAAATTCAAATTTAATGAGGAAAGGGAATAATCAAATAACAAATTATTTAAATTTGTGTATTTAATTAATTCAAGAGGAAAGGTGATTTTTGAATAGAAGAATTAAAGGAGTGAACAATACAAATAAATTTGTCAATTTGTTTATATAAGTAGAGGAAATTAAGATTAATTAATTAAATAACTCGTATTTAATTAATTGTGCTCCAGACCATTTTTATGTGTATACAATACCTAATGGTTATTTCATTTTTTTGGAGCTCCATTATGCTTTTACAATGTGAATATCAAGTGGAAGAATGTTAGGATTATATGTTTTATTCGCATTGCATATCCTAAGTTCTAGTTGTTCATATATGATTATTTATGTATGCATCTCCAAAGTTTATGGAGTGGTGAAATAGGATTTTTTTAACATAATTTTTCATTTATGTCAAAGGATTAATGTCAAGGAGTAGTGTCCTTGATGACATGTAGTGATTATTGATGCCTAAGGTGTAATGCTAGTTGAATAGTGTGTGTGGTTGTACTTGAATTATCATTGTCAGTGCATTTTAAGAACAATAAATTTGACTACTTATAGTATGCTTGCAATATTGTGCTTGCATATATTCATGTTGATAGAGGTAGTCCAAAATTCTGATTCAAAATGTTGGAGGTCAGTTACTCAGCGCACAGATTCTTTTTGGCAATATAGTCATGTTAAATTGTATTCCCTTCTAGATGTGAGTTATTCTCTGTGATTTAAAAGGAGAGTATGCCTACACTTGTTCTATCTGATTCTAGAGCTTTTTAAAATTTATGTTCAACATGTAAAAATATTGAAGTGAAAAAAGGTTCACTGTGATTGCCAGTTAACTAGTTGGTGTTCCAAAATTGTGTGGTAGCAGCTTGAAGCATGTAGCATCTCAAGATAATGTGATATGTTAAAATAGGTCCGAGTTAAGGTTCTTGTGGAAGTGCACGACATCATTTTTTTTGGAAGAAAAAATATATTTTAGGACAAGTACCCATTACATGTTTCATGTAATGGGTCATCCCACAATACTGGTTTACAATTTTTGGGCGAACTGGACACTAAACTGATTTTTTTTTACTAAATCTTCACTTCCAATCTCCTATAGCGGCTAAATCATGAGGAATTTGAAGATGATGCAAACTAGTGATTTGTGGTGTTTTGTCTATAGATTCTAAATATATTTTTTTCAAAAAATTTGCATTAAGATTGCATTTGTTTTTCCATCTCCTTTGAAAACTAGTTTCTTTTTTTTAAATAACATTTTTAAGAAGTGATGCTCACTGTATACACCATAACTTTTTTTGTATGAAGGATAAATTTTTTTTTTTTCAAATTTAGATTTGTAACTACAATATCTAGCACTTCCATTTGGTTTCATAGTGTTTTATTAAATATTTTTTCCTTAATCAAGTTTTGAAGTCAAACCAATTACAATTCAGACATAGGCGGACTGCATACAACATAACTTTTTTTGTATGTATCGAAATTCAATTTTCTTTAATGGATCAAGGACATCAATACCTAGCTCGAACATTTTTAAAATTTTTTTTTTTAATCTCCACTATTTTTCACATGTGCAGAACAAAGAGCTTGATTTTTGGTGAAAAACCTATGTTTAATAAAACTAAAAAACCAAATATATAATAAAACCAAAACATATTAAAATTATATTTGTTGGATAGCTCGTTCTGAGGAATACCATCATCTAGTTGGGTTTGTGAGGTCTCCTCCATTTTCTTCCTCAACCCAAGCTTCGAAGCGTAAAATGTTGGAAATCTTTACCACCTGAGGGGGAGAAGGAGGGAAATGGGGGGTTCGAGTGAACCCCCAAGGGTTCACTCAGACCAAGGTTCATTTGAACCCCCAAGGGTTCGCTCAAACCAGGGTTCATTCGAACCCCCTTTTCAAAATGGTTTTTTTTTTTTGCGAGAATGGTGGGAAGTTATTTGAATGGGTTCACTCGAACCCTAGTTCATTCGAACCCTCTTTTGGTTCATTCAAACCTATTAGTTCGTTTGAACCCCAAAAATGACTTTTTTCGGCATGGGGTCATTTGTTTCAACTTTTCCTTCCTCATTCCAATTGTAAACCACTTTTGTGGGTTCACCCTAATTTGAATTTAGGGATCCATCCTATGTCATCCTAATTAATTGTGGATCCCTAGATGATATGAAGTGATTTCAATGTAGTGTGCTATATATAATCCCCATATCACTTGACATGCTAATGTATGTAAGTGTATGTGGATGCAAATTTGTATGGAAGTGTAAACTTGTGTGAGAAAGTGCAATTCAATGGGAGTTGCATCTCAATCAGTGTGTGTCATTATAGAAGGTCATAAGGAGTGTAAGAGAATTTTTGAAGAAATATTAGATCTTGTGTAAGAAATATAATCATCATTGAAGATCTGCAAGATTTATCTTTGTAATTTGGTAGGATTGGTGTCTTACTCATTGAGTTGGTGCTCAAATTTGTGTATAGAGGATTTTTGTCTCTGGTAGGTTGGTATCTATATATTTTGCAGGGGATTGGTGTCTCTAGTAGGTTGGTTCCTACTTCATGATTTTAACTTATTGATTATTTCCTTGAGGTTGGATTTGAACAATAGATCCAAGTAGGTACTCTTCTTAGCATTGTTTTTTCCTATTCTAGGTTTCCACATATGTCTGGTATTTAGTGTGTGGTTGTGTGCTTCTATGATTGCTTGATTGATTGTATTTATTTAGATTCATATTTCATGTTTGGATATACATGCTTAATTAAAGATTTTTAAATAGATTTGATCTATTGATTCACCCCTCTCAATAGATTATGTACCCTTCAATTGGTATCAAAGCCAAGTTCCTTGAAAAGGCTTAAAAAATTGAGGTAGATTTAATATGGCACACTCAATGGCTCAAGAAGATTTGTATTAAAATAAGGCACCACAGTTTGATGGATCCCATTATCCATTTTGGGAAGTAAGGATGGAAGTATATTTGATGGCCCTAGGGTTTGACATTTGAAAATTAGTAGTAGATGGATATGAGATCCCTAAAAGTGCTCCAAGAGATTAGGCCAGAAAGAAGGCTTGCGAGAACAATGCTAAAGCAAGGAATGCTATTTTATGTGGTTAATCTAACTCTAAGTTTGTGAAGATCATGCATTGTAGGACAAAAAAGTGTGGAATAAGCTGCACAATATCTATGAAGGTGATAGAAAATTCAAAAAAGAAAAGCGTGAAACTCATAGAGGTTAGTTTTAAAGCCTGAAAAAGAAGGAAGAGGAAAAAATTACCACATTCTTGCTCTGGGTTGATGAGGTTGTCAACTTTATCAGAGATCTTGGTGAAGAATTAAAATAAGGTATGATTGTGAAAAAGGTACTCAGATCTCTTCCTAGAAACTTTGATCATTAAGTTTTTGTTGTTGAAGAAGCTAAAGATGTGAATACTCTAACTATGAATGAGTACATAGAATTATGACTTCCTATGAAATGGGAATTAAGAATGGAAATTCTATAAGGAAAGAGGTTGCATTCAAGGTATCCAAGAAGAAATATGATATTGATTCAGATAATGGATCAGATTCGAAAGAAGCAAAATTTTCTATAAGACTCTAAAGAGGTTTCAAAAAGTATAAAGGTACAAGTTACCTTTCAAATATTCTAATTATGGTGAAGTAGGTCATTTCATGGTTAAGTTTTTATCTGCATAAGGATTCTAACAATGATGAAAGGAAGTCATTTCGAAAACGGAAAAATAATTTAGAAAAAATAGAAAAGTTTCTTTATCAATGAGGAGGGCTATTCATCTGATGATAATGGCCAAGGCTCTTCAAGAAATGAAGGAGAAAGAGACCCTTTCATGGCTATGGAAACCTATGAATAAGATGTAGAAACAAAATCCAGAATTGAAGTCGATGTGGAAGTAGATCTTGTGGAAGAACTACTTTGTTTCGATAAAGAAATCAAAAGACTAAAGAAAAGAATTGTAGAAGTAAAAGCTAAAAAAAGGTTATCTCAAAAGCTTGAGGAGGTAGAGAAAATGATCATTGATCTGAAGGTTCAAGTAGAAGATTCAATGATGATTGAATAATTTCTAATTGAAAGACTACTATCAAGAGACGATGACTGTGAAAAACTTGAAGCACAGATTAGATCATTGAGAAAGGATCTTGAAATGGTAAATGTAGAGTAAAAAATTGTACTCCCTTTTAGGTGAAAAAATAATTTGATGGTCTATTTGGAACTAGTTTAAGTTATCTCTTCATTAATGCATTTAGACATTCTCTAAGTCCTAAATATTTCCTATCAACCAAAGAGAATGTGTCTACACTACCCTAAAAAGTCGCATCATCAGATTTATGCCAATTGGTACCTTGAATATGTAAAAGTCTCATTTTTAAGGGACCCAACACATCCAAAACAAGTTTTGTCAAGTGTGAAGAAGCTAGACTAGGGCATCCTTGTCCCCTAGTCCAGCTTAAGTCCTCGACAAGAAATTTGGTTTCCCATGTTTGTTGATCTCTAAGCTCAATGATGGAAAGTTATATTCAAGTCTTGGTGGTAATTTGATCCTACAAATTAAAATTTAATTATGTTGGCCTAAGCCTTGATTTATCCTAAGATCCACTATATAAACATGAATTATCATTTCAAAATCAAGAAGAATATTGGAGAAATTGCACTCTACCAAAATACATTCAAATTTGCATGTTATCAAGGAATTTTTAGTCATAATCAAGTTTTCTACAATTATTGGAGTTTGATGGCAATAGAGGGACATGATGGAATCTAGGTTTGGAAAGTGATCAGCCATTTTCTATTGGAAAATGTGCCTCAACTTGCTGGCTTGAACCTCTATTAAGGACTTGATGAATTTCCCTTCAGCTCATGCCATTACCTTGTTACCACTGGGAGCCTTTCAGAAGTGGCACGATTGCATGGTTTACCTCCTTACCATGGAGGTCTTTGGTCTACTCAGCACTTGCATGGTGTTACCACCTTGCCATGGGTCCCTTTTGACTAAGGAGCAGTTGTGTAGTGTTATCGCTATACCACAAAGTCCTTCATCCTGTCAGTCGGTTGCACAGTTTACCTCCCTACCACGAGGGAGGCTTCACACTGATTCAGGGTAGCCTAGTGGCACCACCATACTAGGGGTGCTTGCAAGCCTTGATGTGGTAGTGTGGTTTGAGTATTGCCATACCATGAGAGCTTCACATCTGGCTAGCGGTAGCACAATTTACCGCCTTACCTTGAAGGTTAGATGGATGACTAGTGGTAGCGTGGTGGAAGGAGCTCAAGGAACGATTGGTCAGTCTGGTTTGATAGTCAAAGCGGTGGATGAATGGCGTGTTGACATGTGGCATAATTTCATTCATTGATTTTACATTGCTTTTGTAAATCAACAATCATTGTCTGAAAGCTTAAATCTTTGGAAGTGATATATTTGCATTAAATGCATGATCCAATTCAGGGTTGACAGAGTGCAGATTTGGTAATTCTTTGTAACTAGATTTAATGTCGAGGCAGCCTGATGCATGTTGCAAGGTGGTATGATAAGAGATGGATAAATATTGTCGGTGAAGCATGTAATTGAATACACCCTAATGGTTGTTGGTTAAGTAACGAAAAAGAGTGTATAGAGATGAAGTTGATTGTGTGCGAATTCATTGTAGGTTAAAAAAAAGGCATTGTAACAATGAATGTATTAAATTGAATTCTATGAGGAAGTCAACTAAGGCATTCTACTATGAGCTAACATCTAAGAGTGAATTTTGTAACTCTATATGTAACTATTTACTTTAATACAAAGTGACTTTACTTGGTGTGGTGGGTTTTTTCTCCCATAAGGGTTTTCCCATGTATATTTGGTGTTATCTTTGTGTGTGTTTTTTATTTTTGTCTTTCCTATTATACTATCGATGTGCATCTCAAACAAAGAAAAATTCAAATGATGATTTTTTGCAGTTCTCTTCTGAGCATTTTGCATTAGGAAAGCTATTCCACAACTGTTGCTTTTCCTTTCAAGTGGTGTCAGAGCTTGGCCAGTTGTGTTATCCTTGTCAGTAGGGCTAGTTTTTTGTGCTAATCCTGTTTGAGTGGGATTCTTGCAAAGGGAGAACCAATTATTGAGTCTAATGTTTGATATGGCAAGTACATTAGGTAGAGTAGAAATTAAAAAATTCAATGGAAACAATTTTGAGTTGTGGAAACTCAAAATGGAAGACTTGTTGGTGGATAAAGACCTATGGGTTGTTGTGTCTGGAACTATGCCACAAAGTATGAAACAAGAATATTGGGATCTCATAGATAGAAAAGCTAGAGGGTTGATAAGACTTTGTCTAGCCAATTTTGTACTCCTGAATGTCCATGAGGAGAAGACTACAACTTCATTATGGAAGAAACTTGGTGACATTTATCAGGTAAAGTCTCTGGTGAATAAGTTATTCCTAAGGAAGAATTTTTACTCCTTGAAGATGGAAGAAGGAGCATCTATAGAAAATCATCTAAATTCATTTAATATGATTGTTGCTCATTTGGCATTTGTGGGTGTGAAGATAGAGGAGGAGGATCATTTCATGCTTTTGTTATGTTCCCTACCTAACACTTGGGACCATCTGGTAATGGCTATTGGAAGTACAATAACTACTTTCAAGATGAAAGACGCAGTTGCCTCGTTACTGTTAGAAGAAATGTGGAGGAAGTATACTGAGATGGCTAAGGATGCTCTTGTTGTTCGAGGTAGATCGAAGGAGAAAGGCAAGAAGAAGGAAAAGAAGTCTAAATCCAAATTTGAAGGGAGAACAAAGTCTCCTAGTAAAAAGTCCATGGTGAAATGCTAGAATTATGGGCAGCCTAGCCATATCCGAAAGTATTGTAAGAATATTATAATAATAAAAATAATAATAATAACTCTTAGGTCAATGACTCTTCTCAGAGTGATGCAAATGCCTTCATTGTAGTCTTGGAAAATTAGGCATCAGATGATGTCTAGTTGATTGACTTAGGTGCATCTTTCCACATGATGTCTCACAAAGAGTGGTTCACTAAGTACAAAAATTATGATGGTGGAAAGGTGTACCTAGCAAGTGATTCAACTTTGGAGATTGTTGGTCATGGAAGAGTCAAAATTTATTTCCCTGACAGAAGAATCAAAGGGATTGGTGATGTACTACACATACCAAGTTTGGCTCGTAACTTACTTTCAGTTAGTAAGCTAAATGATGTTGGTGTGGAAGTTTCTTTCTCAAGTAAAGGATGTAAGATGACTAGAGGTGCAATGGTGCTAGCTAAGGGTTAACGAATTGGAACTTTGTACAAGCTGGATGCACATCTTGTCCAATGTAACAATGTCTCCGTAAATTCAAGAAAAGTTGCTCATGTAGAGAAGGAGGATGAAGCTCTTTTGGGTGCAAATTCCTTGGAGGTGAAACTCCCAACAGAGAAGACCATGTTGTGGCATCATAGACTTGATCACATTGGTGATAAAGATTTAAAAACCTTGAAAAATAAAAATCTTGTTGAAGGGCTTGTTGATTGCAACCTTGAGTCGATTTTTGTGAACATTTCATTTATGGAAAGAAAAATGGTGTTTCATTTTATTCGAGTCCTCATAAATCTTCCGGTGTACCGAATTATGTTCATTCTGATGTATTTGGTCTAGTGAATGTTCCTTTGTTATCGAAGTCTAAATATTATGTTTCTTTTATTGATGATTATTCGAGAAGGGCATTTGTATAATTTCTTAAGAGTAAATCATAAGTGTTTAGTTATTTTAAAGAATTTAAAAATTTGGTAGAGAATCAAACTGGAAGGAAAATCGAATTCTTGAGGACAGATAATGGTGGTGAATTTTTTTCTGTAGATTTCGAAAGGTACTGCAAAGACCATGGGATTAAAAGGAATAAAACTACACCTTATACTCCATAATAGAATAGAGTTTCTGAAAGGTTAAATAGGATGGTAATTGAAAGAGCGAGGAGTATGTTGAGTAGTGCTAGTCTAGAGTAGAATTTTTGGGTTGAGGCTGTGGCTACAACATGTTACCTGGTAAATCATTCACCTTGTTTTGCTCTTGTTGACAAAACATCTTTGGAAGCATGGTCTAGTAAGATGCCCTCTCTGAGACATATTCATGTCTTTGGTTGTGAGGCATATGCATATGTGTTGAATGAGAAAAGATCTAAGTTGGAGAACAAGGCTATTAAATGTATCTTCATCAGCTATGGCGTTGGTGTGAAGGGATACAAGATTTGGAATCTTGATACTGAGAAGGATTTTTACAAAAAAAGTGTAATATTTCATGAGCTAAAGCCTTCAATAGCTGATCCGCAATTAGAGACAGATCAAAGGGAAAAGAAGAATGATATAGTTCAGGTTCCTCAAACTTCGGAAAAAGAGGAATTACATGGTGTACCTAAAACTGAGGAGAGTTCTGAAGAAGAACCACATTCTCAGCCTCATCCAGTGAGGAAGTCTACACATGAGAGGCGTCAACCTAATAGGTATGGTTTTTCTATGTTGGATTCGAACTGTGCCTATGCTTTGATTACTAGCACTGATGAGCCTAGGACTGTGGAAGAGGTGATTAATATGTCTGATTCAAATTCCTGGTTGAAAGCTATGAATGAAGAAATGGAATCATTGAAGAAGAATGAAACCTAGGATTTGGTACCTTTTCCTGAAGGGCAAAAGCCTGTTGGCTATAAATGGGTATTTAAGAAGAAGATTGATCTAGATGGCAATGCTAAAAATTACAAAGTGAGGTTGGTTGCAAAGGGATATTCCCAGGTAGAGGGAATTGATTATGGATAAATATTTTCCCCCGTAGCTAAGCTGACATCTATTAGATTTCTTTTGTCACTTGTGGCTGCGTATGACTTAGAGATCGAGCAAATGGATGTGAAAAAAACATTTCTCCATGGAGAGATGGACGAAGAAATGTACATGTCCCAGCCTTAGCACTTCATTGAAAAAGGTAAAAAAAGCCTGGTCTGCAAGTTAAAGAAATCTCTGTATGGTTTGAAACAATCGCCTAAAATGTTGTACCAGAAGTTTGACACCTTTGTGTTGTTAATAGGATTTGTGAGATCAAAATTTGATCATTGTGTGTATTACAAATCTGAAAATGATCGTGTTCTTATTATTACCCTATACATGGATGATATGTTGTTCATAAGAAATAGTAAGACTATGATTTCTAATCTTAAGTCTTAGTTGTCTGCAAAGTTTGAAATGAAAGATCTGGGTATAACAAGGTATATTCTTTCACCTTGTTGCACCTAGATCAGAATCCACATATCCATGAATGCTCAGAGTCCTTTTTGATCCAACCAAATTTCTATGGTAACAAAGAGCACATTTTGAAGTACCCCTTAGATATCTAAACACTCTTTTCACAGCATCCCAATGTGTCCTTCTTGGATTCACCATAAATCGGCTAAGTAATCCCACTGCTTGGGCAATGTCTGGCTTTGTACAAACCATTACATACATTAAACTGCCAACTGCACTTGCATAAGACACCCTGGTCATGTCCTCCATCTCAGTAGAATATTTTGGACAATCTTTAATAGATAGCTTCGTTCCCTGCAAAACTGGAACAACTAGTTTCTTGCAATCGTTCATACCAAAACTCTCTAGAACAGTGTTAATATACTTACTCTGGCTAAGTCAAAGCTTTATGCATTGACAAAGCTAGTGAGCACAGACAAGTTCAGCGGGTGTGCAAGTTTGATGGGCCTTGGGGCCTATGATCTTCAGTAAATTTAAAGTCTGGAGGAAGCCAGTAAGTCTTCACCAAGTGGGAGCTTGTTGGAAAATGTGCCTCAAATTGTTGGCTTGAACCTCTATTAAGGACTTGGCGAATTTCCCTTCAGCTCATGCCATTACCTCGTTACCATTGGGAGCCTTTCGAAAGTGGTGTGGTTGCATGGTTTACCTCCTTACCATGGAGGTCTTTGGTCTGCTCGATGGTTGCACGGTGTTACTTCCTTACCGCGGGTCCCTTTCGGCTAAGGAGCAGTTGTGCATTGTTACCATTATACCACGAAGTCCTTCATCCCGTCAAGCGGTTGCGTGGTTTACCTCCTACCGCAAGGGAGACTTCACATTGCTTCGTGGTATCATGATGACACCTCCATACCACAGGTGCTTGCAAGCCCTGATGTGGTAGTGTGGTGTGAGTACCACCATACCATGAGAGCTTCACACTTGGCTAGTGGTAGCACGGTATACCACCTTACCTCAGAGGTTTGATGAATGGCTAGTGGTGGAGCGGTGGAAAGAGCTCAGGGCACAGTTGATCGGTTTGGTTTGATAGTCAAAGCAGTGGATGAATTGCGTGTTGACACATGGCACAATTTCATTCATTGATTTTACATCATTGTTGTAAATCAAAAATCATTGGCTGAAAGCTTAAATCTTTGGAAGCGATATATTTGCATTGAATGCATGATCCAGTTTGAGGTTGACAGAGTGTAGATTTGGTATTTCTCTATAACTGGATTTAATGTTGAGGCAGCCTGATGCATGTTGCAAGGTGGTATGATCATAGATGGAGAAAGCTTGTCGATGAAGCATGTAATTAAATACACCCTAATTTTTGTTGGTTGAGTAGCGAAAAAGAGTGCATAGAAATGAAGGTGACTGTGTGCGAATCCATTGTATGCTAAAAAAAGGCATTGTAACAGTGAATGTATTAAATTGAATTTTTTAAGGAAGTCAACTAAGGCATGCTACTGTGAGCTAGCATCTGAGAGTGAAGTCTGTAACTCTGTATGTAATTTTTTACTGTAATACAAAGCAACTTTACTTGGTGTGGTGGGGTTTTTCTCCCGTAAGGGTTTTCCCACGTATCTCTGGTGTTATCTGTGTGTGTGTGTTTTATTTTTGTCTTTCCTGTTATACTATGGATGTGCATCTCAAATGCAAGAAAAATTTAAATGATGGTTTTTTGCACTTCTCTTCTGAGGATTTTGCATTAGGAAATCTATTCCGCAACTGTTGCTTTTCCTTTCATTTTCTACAACCTAATGACTTGTTTTCAAAGTGTTCTCACCTTCAAGCTTTAGATTACTTGCTACCCAAAGTAAGGTATTATTGTGTTTCATATTTTCCAAGGGTATTTGACTTTCTCTTGGGTTGATCTCATAATTATCATTTAGGAGTCCTTCTCTAACACATCCGAGTAGGATTGTATTTCTTATTCCATAAAACATATTTTGACAAAGCTTCTTTCTATCATTCAAGCTTTACTTCACCATTATGAGCAGGTTTTCAAAGCTTGGGAGGATACCCAGGTAAATAAGCCAGTACTTATAGAAATGTTTGAGTGTGGTCCCTCGCTAAGTTACACACTCTTAGAGAGCTTTCTATGAGCAACTCCTTTCTCCATAGGATCTTCATAAATCTATTTTTCTATGACTAATAATAAGGTTGTAGGTTGTGATGGCTTCCCCTTTGAATTATAAAAAGCCTTATGGGATTTGGTTGGTAAAAATATTAACAAAGTCTATCTTGAAGCTTTTATTCCAATACTTTAGGTACAATTATTAATAAAGGAAATATTTAAATCATAGCTAAATATGGGGATCTAAAAGATATTTGTAATTGGAGATGAATCACTCTATTAAACCTCTCCTATAAATTATTGTGAAAACTCTTGCTCTCAAACTATTCCATATGCTTCCCTTGATTCTAGATAAAAATGGCTTCATCAAATTCATGCACATTTCTTGATAATATCATTGTTGTGTGGGAAGGAACAAAATGTGCTGGACATTCTTAATACCAAGTCATTTTCATTAAGATTGACTTTTCAATGCTTGGATATTTTTTTACAACTACAATATTGAACTTACTATAGTCGAAAACACAATGCTATGAGAAAATTTTCTTAACCAAGCCTAGTTAGCTCAATTCTTATGGTTGGATTGGATCGATCATGGGGAAGTGTTTAGATTCTTAAGCACCCCTTTTCTTTTCAGTCTCTCATCCAATCTATGCAAAGTTTTCATTTCTAGAATTGAGAAAAACATATTCGATTGGATTACTAAGCCTCTTTCTTGGGCAAGGAAATACCTGGTGTGTTCTAAAATCCTTGTTGCTATATCTATTACTCTTTTTAGGTGCCTTCTAAAGATTCATATCTAAAGCTTGAAAAAATCCTAAGGGATTTTTTATGAGCTTTCTCTAATGAAGACAAAGGATTTCATGGAGTATTTTGAGAGTTTTGTTGTCTCCCTCATGAATTTAGTAGGCTTGGATTGATTTCAATCCAACGACAAAGTATAGCTCTATATGAAAAATTGATTACTAGAGTGTTGGAAGGGATTGTGTAATGCCCCCATTTTTTAGCCATTTTGATTTGCAAGTTTTTTCCTCATTCCCGTTTTGATCAAAACAACTTGGTGTTTGATGAGGGGAGCTCCAAGGTTCTTATAGCATACAGGTTATGTTTTGTAGGGTTGTTTGTTATTGGCAGTGAGCTCAGTTGGTCTTGAGGATTTTGATGACACTTTCTGAAGTGAATTTCAGCTTCTGGTGTGTTCTCCAATTTTTTGGAGAGAGCGTCTATTTATAGAAAGTCACTTGATCGACTTCGATTTTAATTATTCATCATCATCATTCCAATATAGTCAATTTTTTATTCTGATATTGTTTGACAGTTTCCACAACTCAAGTGAATTATCAAGCTTTAATTTAATAATATCACTAAGATTGCCTAATTTTATAAAATAATTTTAAAAGCAACTTAGTGCAATTGCTGGTTGGAAAAAAGAATTAAAAGTTTTAAATTAAAGGTTCTTGGAAAAGAGACCTTGTATATCAACTATAATTATTATTTCATAAAAAGGGTTTTTTGAGCACAAAAAGATTATTTTATTAAAAAGTGAATTTAAAAATTTATGTTCAAGGTTTGGAGAGCTTATTTGCATAGACAAATATTTTATTTCCTCTTTGGTTCTATGGAATTTTGATCTCAATGTTTTGAAGAACGAAAACCCTCTTGGAAAAAATTAGTCATGGTAATGAAAGATCCTACTTGGTCAATACTGTGTGACTCATTAGAGTTACAATTGGTTTGTCGCTTGTGTTGAATGCTGAAGACTCACAACAATTCATACAAAGATTGATTGTGAGTTGAATGTCGCTAGTTGAAATATTTGTTGATGAAATTGCATAAATTTTGTAGTTGGATTGAATGATTGAAAGACAATTTATGAAGTCTTGCAAGCAAGACAAATTTTGGGATTTTGCAAAAATTTCTATAGGAAAAGATTATTGGTCACAAAAGGATGGTAACTTATCGATGGACTTTAAAAGAATTTAAAATTTCAATATTGTGTTTTCTATCTCCTCTGCGCTATGGGGTTGGGGTAATTAATTTATTGGTGCTAGTACAGCTGAAAAAATAATAGTTATTTGGACGCCATGGTGATGGAATTTCGGGGGTCGATCAACTTACGTTACCCGTGGGTCTTTGTGATTGATGGGTGTGGCTTTTCTTGACAACATTGGATGCCACATTGCTTGTTATAAAAGTACCAATTGAGGAGTCTTGTCCATTATAGCTGGTTGACTTAATAAAAGAACTGGACACCAAGTTTCCTTCCCTGTGCAAGCGTGACATTAAGGCTATTCGGCATGAGTTTCAAATGGACATAAATTGTGATGTAATTATTGGGCGATAACCTGTACATTGTTGGGCATGAATCTTTATCCGAGCACATCATACATGAGGTTTGGCGTGAGTTTTTACTTGCTAGGTGAATTTATTAATGCTGGCTGGGTGTCTTCACATACTGCTAGGTGATGTTATTAATGATTATTGAGCTGTCTATGGTACCAAATTCTGCTATTTTTCAGGTCATAAAAATAAATCTTAAATTCTTGTACTCTGTTTTTTAGTTGCAGCAGATTGTTATTGTTATTTTGGACTCTATTGTTGTGTTGATGAGCCTAGTTTATGAAAGTATTATGCCAAGTTATTTTGTCAATGAGTGTCAAGAAACATTGAGAATATTGTATGCAAACATTACCAACCAGCCAACAATCCATTTTCAACTTGAAACCTTCTTTACATGTTCACTCTCATGCAAACTATTTGACAAAATGTTCATTGGGAAAAGTGCAAAATTTTGGAAAACAAAATCGTAGGGGATTTTACAGATTGAAGCTTGGGAGGTCTTGACTAGGCATTGCATTTTTGTAAGGGTGCCCAATGGGCAACAAGCTTGGAAGGGACATGGTTTTCACAATCTTCTTATCATGAAGGATCTTATCCAAATAAAATACCCTTTTTTGATAAAAAGCATATGGAAATCTTGGGAAGCCATTAAACCATGGCTTATGTGGGATGGCAATGACTTATGCAAGAGTCTTTCTATTAATCAACATTCTACTTGGTGGTCTTTTATAATTTCATGTTAGGACCAACTCCTTGCTAAGACACCTTAGGTGCATGCTTTGAATTTGAATCACAAAGGATCAAGGGTTTGCTTGATCTTTTCTCTAAAGCTATCAAGAATCTTTTGTTTTGGCTAGAGGCAAAATTGAAGTATAGGCTTTCTAATCAAGATTTTGAGTCATTTCATATTATTATTGAGTCTATTTATCCTCATATGATTCAAAAAATTGGGATGAGAAGATTCAAACATTAGTGGAAATACTGGATATGGTATCCAAATAAGCCATTTCACAATTACCACACAAAGGATATACTTAATTTACTCTTCAGCCCCATATAGTTTCAAAACTGAATCACAAATGGTTATTTTAGTCTTCTTTAGGCTATTGGAACTATAGATTTTAGAATGTTTGGTCTGCTATTTTGAGTTGAAGCTTTCCCATTTTTCTTAGTGTATTCTCTATCAAGGTCTTCCATGTTGGTACTAGGTTAATTCAATTGGGTGTTGTCAATCCATATGAGACTCTCAAGCACCTATTCTAGTTTTGTCCCAGAGCCTAGGTTGCTTGGAATTAGATTCATGATTTCTTTAGACCTTTTGGGCTTGATCCATTTTCATAGCATATGATTCTTTTGGGAGATTGGCCTACAATTTGATTAAGTTCACTCAAATTTTGCATTTTTTAGGGTGGAGACTCCTTTTAAAATTTAGAAATATCAAATTTTTGGTATTTCCTCTAGTTGTACTATTTGTTGGGTGAAAATAGTGTTATCAACTTTTCAACAGATTGCGCCATCTAGACTTCAGCCACAGCTATGTGAGATATAATCTCTCCTCTTAAAAAAGGGGAGGTTCCCTTCTTACTGCTAATTAGAAGCTATAGAAAACTTAAAATAATACTTAAAAAATATACATTGTACTCATGAAATTGGGGGGGTGTGTTACATTCATACTTCTCTCTTTTTCAGAGAAGATGTTTACAATGCTTCACGATGAAAAGCTTTAGATCTGAAATAAATTAAACTTTAATAACAACAGTAATGTCGATATTCCTATCTTGACAAAGCACAACTTAGAAATACCAGGTATGATTTATAATAACAAAAGGTAAAAGGAAAAGGGAAGGCTCACGAAGGCACAAAGTCGTTCTGTAGCCTTTTCAATGTTGAATCCTGTAATGGTATCGTTTGTTGTATTAGAAGCACAAAGTCTTCTTAGACGCAACGATTCCTTGAACAACATGAATGATTACAAGCATAAAGTCTTGTATATCCTTCAACAAAAGCCTTCAAACATAAAAAAATCCAAACGATAAATGTAACACAAAGTTTACATCAACCACTTGAAGCCCTTTCAATCTCATACACAAATCACTACTGATATAATCAACAGACAAGGCAATCGATTCCAACACAAAGTCTGGTATGCAATCCTCTTCTTTATTGATTAGATCTGAATTCACAATATTGAACACAAAGTCTCAATGCTTGTTTCAAAAGAGCAGCACTTCGTTGCAAAATCTCAAAAGGTAAATATTACAAAAGAATCCCTCTTATTTATAGAAAGGAGGGAAGAGAAAAATTAGGGAATAAGATGAGTAAAAATAGGAAACCATAATCTAACTAAGTGTAATTTATTTCTACGTAATTGCACCTCATATTTTGGTGCAATTATGTTTTACAAAAAGACACCTAAAGTGTCAAAAAATTTTACAATGTGCAAAGTGGGGGACACCAAAAATGGTGAACACTGGAGACAAAAAGAAGACTATTGTTCTTTGCACTGGGCACGAAAGTCTTCATATTTCTTTGTCATCTCTCTCATGAAATTTTCGTCTAGCCCGATTGTATAATCCACCAGTGTGTGTATTTTGGTAATCATCTTCTTTGCAGACGAAGAAACCTTTTTACACCTTTCAAGATGACCTTTGAAACAATCAAGTGAAAGCCGCAGATCACATACAATGTGCATGGTGTTTTTGGTAGAACCTTTGTCATCCACCAGCTTCATGAAGGCCTCTTTATACACTTGAATTATCTCACTGAGGGGAAGGAAGGTTTACTCGTCATCAAGGAGATCACCCGACAACTCTTCCATTCCATTTACCAGAAGAACCTGATAACCTTCTACATCTTCCTATACTTGGTGAATGTCATCAATCAAAAAATTCAATACCTAGATTCTATGTTTGAGTGATTCTTTCACCTCCACATATTTCTCCTTGTCAAGTATTAATCCATTCTTTACCAGTTTGATGATCTTGGATTCTTTCATTTTCAGCCATGATGATAAAGTCCTTTCCATCTCATGTAGATCCTTCACAAGTGATCCTTCCTCTTTATTAAGCTCATTTTGTAGCTGGGCTACTTGTATTTCTTCTCACTTGCGGTGGTGATGACCTATGTCCCATGATCTATGATCTCTTCAATGAATTCATTTAAGACTTTACCCTTGGCTGCAAGCTTTTCTGTAATTTGAACAGCTAGTTCTTTGACATTCACCAAGGTCATAGATTGGGCATCACCCATTGAAGATCCAGCTATGTTTCTCAAGATGTTCGCATAACATTCAGCTTTCTCCTTGTATAGATTCTTAGCTTTCTCCATCTTGTCAAGCCTTCCTGCAAGAGCATCTAACACTACTTGGGCATCTGCTTTTGCACTCTCATTGGTTACCTTCCCAAGTTGTATTCTTTGTACAATATAATCTTCCATGTTTACATCACCCTCTGGTTGTGAAGGAAAACTTACCTCAACAAACTTATGGCCAACTTTATGAACATGGAGTCTTAACAACACCTTAGCCTTTTTCTTTTCCTTATTCTTGGGGGCAGGTATTTCTTCCAGGTGTAGTTCATCGGGGGAGATCATCTACTTTTTGTGGTTAGGAACCTGCGACACCAACCAAGGAGGGAGGGAAGAAGTATATACATCTCGTGTTAGTGCTAATTCCTGAGCTATAGGGGCTCTTTGAGGAATAGCTCAAATAGTAACTGTGGGCGTCGTTGTAGTCATTATGGGCCCAGTTGTCTGTATGCCAAGCTGACTTTGCAAAGACTCGTTCATGAATCTATTAATTTAAGTCTCTGAAGAAATGTTAAAAGATGGAGATGGCAAACTAGGGAGAGAAATTGGCGAACTAGATAGGTGATTGATATTTTGTGCTTGGTCAACTATAGAAGAAACCAGCACTGTTGAAACTACTGGTGGGGAAGAAACATCTTCTACTCCTGTAACCATGGTAGGAAGAGGAGAAGAAGGAATGGGTGGAACATGAGATTTAGGAATTGAAGGAGTGTGAGGAGGTGAAGATACTAGAACCTATTCAGTTTTACCCTGAGGAGGGGACAAAACCTACTCATCCTCTTAGTATTCCTCAACCTATTCTATTGATTTCTCTTCTTCTTTATCCGATTCGGTTTCTCTAGAGTCCTCATCATCTGATTCAAAATCTGTATCTCCTCCTTCCTCATCTGAAAATAAATCCCCAGAACAAGCTCCCTCTCTTCTGTACGAGATGTGGTAGCCCTTGTTTCTTGTATTGCAATGGTCTGTGGAGTATTTTTCCCCGTAGTGAACTCAATCCTTGGCCCTTTTCGTGATGAAGAGGGAATCACAGCCTGTTTTTATTTGGCGCAGGATTCTGGCGGTGGACTAGGTTTCTCTTTAGGAAGCTCAGCTTTAGAATCTGTATTGAAGGCTTTTATCTGATGGCCATGCTTGTGAAGCCATTCTTCTATGTTGTGTAGGATAGGGTCCAACCTTTCTCTCATGTAAGTACATTCTTTTTTGGACCATTGTACTGGAGGCAAAGGATTCCCAATGATGTTGTCCTCATCATCGGCAGAATTGAGGACGTCACTTGGATCTGTAAAATCTTCAGGAAAATCAGCTATATGGAGGGCTCTGATTTGTTCAACTGTCAACCTACAAAAATCCATTTTACATACATCCTCCTCATCTCTACATTCTGCCCATATGTCTTCAAAATGGTAAACATGGTTGTGACCTTTCTTGAGTTTCTTCTTCACATCTCTGAAGTCAAAGTCACGCCTGTACCTATAGGTCTTGATAGTCATTATGTGCATCTCTGCTAAAACACTCTTGGCCTTCTACACACTTCTGATCATGTATCTGCCAATGGTTAATTGAAACTTAAAACCTAGCTTATGATTCTTTTGTCGTTCTTTGTGCACTGAAATTGATTGCCTGCACAAATCCATAAGAATCTATTTGTTTGAAGGGTATCTTGGAAGCATGTAAGGACATCCCATGAAACAACCTACCCTTATGTAAGTAAAGGTTGGGAATTGTAGAAAGACACATCCAACCTTGCTGATTGCCTTGTAGGCTTCATCTGAAATCCTCTTCTTCTCGAGTGTCAGGTCAAAGGTGAACAACAAAGGAGCGAAGAAAGCATCTGTGACTCTCCTAAAATGGTGGAAGCTTTCCCTCAAGTTCAATTGGTAATAGTAATCATATATAGGGGTAGAATGTATATTAACCTTGGTAGATAAACCTGGAAACTGCCTCATGACCATTGTTGCATACACCAAGAAATAAGTCATATAGAATTTCAAGGTGGTGGGCACCTTGATCATCTACTCATGGATTTCGTCACTGATTTGTGTTCCCCAATCAATGTGCACTTTCCTCCTTCGGATGATCCAGATGTATTCATACATCCAATCTTGAAAATGAGAGGATTCATGCAAGCCCTTGACTCGGCTTAACAAGGTAATCATGTCTCTCACATATTCTTTGAAGTCACTCCTGGGGAGTCCCTTAGGCCACCTAGAAACAGCATGTCGGGGAGTCTTCAACCATTGTGAGTTGATCAATGTCTTGGCCTTGATCGAATCATTGTCAAATATCTCTTGAGCATTCTAGATCATGATGAGAGTGTATTGTTCCATTTATGGAACTTTGAAGACTATGTCAAAGAATCCACCATCAAGCCTCATTACTACTTGACCTATAGAATCTCTCACAGTTCTGTCTTCTTGGATATAGTGAGCAGCAACCTGAAGTATGAACTCTATGTGATGAGCTGAAGTTGGAAAAGTAGATACCATATGAAGATTGCTATGCACAATGGCCTTCATATTCTCATCCCATGGCCTTTGTTGGATTCTCGTCACGAACTCTACTAGATCTTGATGACTGATATGGGTATCTTTAATCTCATCCATCTTGAACAACACCACGGTCGGAGGGAAAACACCCTGGTATTTATACTTCATCTTACCCTTTGCTTTAGGAGATGGTGATGGCGTTTCAGTTGACATTTAGGGGAGTAGAGACCGATGTATTTCTTATCTCCGAGGATCTTTAATGGAACTTTGGAAATAAACTGCAAGAATGGTAGATGCAATGATTGTCAGGAAATACATGTCAAATGGGGAAATGTGGAAAGAACAATGCGATATGTAGTCACTGTGTTTTGGCCATATGGTGTGGAAAATGAGGTGTTAAAAATGAGCGTGGAGGCGAAAATGAAGAGAAAACACTTATCCGAGTGTTAGAGAAAAAGTGCAGATTTTGGTACTTGGGCGGTGAAAATCACCGCTCGAGCACCGAAGTGATATTTTAGTTTTGGTGTCGAGGCAGTGAAAATCACCGCTCGAGCACCAAATTCCGAGACTTAGGATATTCAGGGAGCATCGGATGTTGGTGTCGAGGTGGTGAAAATAACTACTCAAGCACCAATATGTCAAAAACTATTTGGTGTCAAGGCGGTGATTTTCACCGCCTCGACACCTAGGTACTTGAATGGGTTTCATGGTGGTAAAAATCACCGCCAAGACACTAGTGTGACTCAAAGATTTCATGCAAAGGCATTGAAAAATCTCACCTACACACCGATGGCGTAAAACAAAGATAGAGACATATGAAGGCAGGGAGAAAATCACCATGACACTGCAAAAGGTGAAGAGAAAAAATGATAGCAAAAGAAACGAAAAAGACATGAAGGGAGAAGCAAAAATAAATGGCAAAGACAAAGTGACATGAATAATGGAAGGACGAAAACAAAGATGGACGTGTATGACACAAAAGCATTCAAATCTGGAATAAAGAAACTATCAACTGGAAGGAGAATGAAATACGAACATACCTGTGATAGTGGACAAAGGCAAAGATCACAGTGAAAACCGCGCACTGGAGGGAAACAACAAAGCTCGATCTCAATGGAGGCACTTGGAAAAGCATGGGAACAAAGTGGCGAAGATGAGTTGCTTAGCGAAAGTGAGGAAATAAATCACATTAGGGTTAATAAAACCTAAAAAACAACTTAAGTTGCGTGCATTGAATGTGGCCAAGAGAACTCGACTTAACTCACAAATAGGTGCTCGAGCGATGAAAATCACCACTTGAGCACCGACTCAAAATAAAAATTAAGGAGCAATGGTGGTGATTTTCACCGCCCGAGTACCAAGTGTTGAAACTTAAGTTAGGCGCAATGGCGGTGAAAATCATCGCTGTTGCACCAAAAATAGTTAGAATAAAAATGTGCAACTGCGATGATTTTCACCACTGGAGCACCAAAAATAGTTAGAAATGACTTAACTCCTAGGTTCTCAAGGAGTCAACCTTTAAACTCGAAACTCGAGCCTATCGCCACCTACCCGGACTAGGTAATATTAGAGACCTCGTAAAACATGTTTTGCCTCATTTTACGTGCTTGAAACACACGATCCTAGGAAAAAAACTAGTTTCGTAGGGGGGTTATCGATGAATCGAGCACTGCTAGATTCTGTGATAACACTATTGATGTACACATCTTGCTCTATACTAAGGCTATGCTTTGTTCCAACATTTTTATGCAAATTCAAGGGCAAGAAAATAAGGTAGCACTTGAAGTGGCTCATCTATAGGAACTTTTAGAACATTCATGATTCGGGTAATGCCCTATGTATAGTTGCTAGAGTACTGCTAACTCTACCCTCTAGTAGGGGTCACTCCCCTCCCTGTGGATGTTGATGTGGATGTAGTCAAAAGGCCTGTGGTGTATGTGACTCTCACTCACATACTTCCCAGCTCCCTCCAAGAAGGGCTAAGGACTGAATTGCTTATGGATGGTCTCAACCATCCTACTTGCCTTCTGCATCTTTTGCATAACATGATTTTGGGGACTTTGGATGGCTAGATTCAATTAAATTTTCTCGTCTTGCTTTGGCCATTTCTCCTATTCGTAACACTCAACCACTTGCTGAAAAATAAAATGAAGAGCGTGTGATTACTGTCTGGCAGATTTTTTCTTGATAACCTTAACCTTAGTAATGTCTAGAGAAAGCTAGATGATCATGAGCAACCTCCTACCATTGGTTTAGCTTTCACTACTTAGTGGCCTTGTTTTAGCCTCTTTGGATTTGTTGGTTAAAAATTTTCCTTGTATGGACTTTGAGGTGTGACTTTTCCACACAGCCTTTTTTTGGGATATGTATGATTTTAATCTTTATACTAAGTAATATAAGAGACTTTCTCATTAAAAGAAATACCAGTCATTTTACTGCAGAGAGAACTTCCCACTTAAAGTTATTATAGCACATCCATAGCAAATGTAATTGCTTGAATAAACACCACTAATCTTGTTTTCAGCATTTTGCATTATTGTGCTAGTTGATGAAAATAAGTAGATAAATGGCATTTTTTTAATTTCAAAAACATAATAAATTTCTTCTCGAAGTCTCATTTATGTCACTTTGAAATTGTTATATAATGCATTTTTTCCCCTTTTCCACGTAAGAAATTATGAAAAGAAGAAAATTCATATACAAATAAATGGGAGTGATGTGCAAAACATGTCTATGAATAAAAAAATCTCAAAACACAGCCTTCAAATGTAGGGCAAGGTAGGTAATCACCTCTTTTTCCACTTTTCCAGCCTCAACATACGCTACTTGGCTTCTTTTTGACAAATCAGTCATGGGTGCAGCATATGCACCTCCAACATAGCCATCAAGGGAACAACTGCAACTGTCAGTAGTGTAATTTTCCACACCAAGGAGAAGCCCACTATAAATCTTGCTATGGATCGAGCTAAATAGTTCAAAAAATTGCCCATCTGTATCCTCACAAAAATTAAAAAATCAAACATCCCTAAATCTTGCTCAACAACATGTTATAATGTCTATATTTACTCCATGGGAAGAATAGTTTAATTAATATTTTAGTAGTTTTGTGCATCTTTCAATTTCTTGTATTGAAAAACATTTCGCAATGGCCTTAATAATTGATCTTATTTTCTGATTAAATGTAAATTTCTAAGTTTGCATAGAAGTCTACAGCAATGAACACACATAAATCTGAGCAGTTGAGAAGGAGGCTCAAAAGAGGAATGCTCAAACCTTATTTCATATTCAAATATCTCTAGATAAGAGCTTATTTCTAAGAATTGCAAGTGCAAAGTCAGCTGCAGATGCCTAAAAGACTCTACAAGAATCTTATCAAGGCAGTGACCGGGTCAAGGTTGTCAAGCTGTAGACGTTGAAGAGAGACTTCAAAAACTTGAAAATGCAAGAAACTGAGAAAGTAAGTGATTATTGCATAAGAGTCAATGATGTGGTTAATAAAATGGCCACTCTTGGAGAAATAGTAAACAATGAGGTTGTAATAAAAAAGGTTTTGAAGTCTCTAACACCAAGATGGAACCATATTGCTATAATCAGTTAAGAAAGCAAGGATTTGTCTACCCTTCAATTTGATCACCTAGTTGGATCTCTATTGTATCATGAAGAAAGATTGAGAGATTCATTTGGACAAAGTGACGAGAAGGATTTTTCCTCCAAATTGCAAATTTCAAAGAATGAAGATGTCAATACTAGCACCAAAAGCAACCAAGGTCAAAGAAGAGGTCAAAATCAAAATTCTTCGAGAGGAAATAGAGGAAGAGGTAGAGACAGATTTGATACGAGAAATATCCAATGTTATCATTGTAACATGTATGGCCACTTTGAAAGAGATTGAAAATTAAAAGAAGACAATAATGATAAAAGTGTTCATTATGTTCAAGAGGGTGATGAGGCTCCTCCAAGTAATTTATTTTTATCTTATGACAAGCTGAAAATGATACTAAAGATGTTTGGTATTTAGATTCGAGATGTTCTAACCACATGTCAGGAAATGAGAAGTTTTATCTATAATGGATGAAAGTTTTAAATCCAAGATCAAGCTTGGTGATGGCAAAACATTGGAGGTTGCTTCAAAAACAGCTATGGAAGTCCCTACTAAAGAAGGCATGAAAAGTGTTAAGGATATTTATTACACTCCACAACTAAAGCATAATCTATTGAGCATTGGACAATTGTGTGAGAAAAATTATAAGATGGTGTTTGAAAATCAACAATGCACAATTTATGATAAGAATCAATACAATAGAGTGGTTACAATTGTGCCTATGTCAAA
The DNA here is from genome assembly GCA_007115665.2 of Sequoiadendron giganteum. Classification (NCBI taxonomy): domain Eukaryota; kingdom Viridiplantae; phylum Streptophyta; class Pinopsida; order Cupressales; family Cupressaceae; genus Sequoiadendron; species Sequoiadendron giganteum. Next base: position 67,989,678 of record VCHN02000014.1, on the reverse strand, counting down.
GAATAGGATGTTCTTGTTGAAGTTTGGAGAACATAGCGACAATCTTGCTAATATGGCATATGAGGACAAAAGTTGGTTGTGGTATTTCAGGTATGGGCATACATGAGGACAAAATTTGGTTGTGGTATCTCAGGTATGGGCATTTGAATTTCCATAGTTTGAAGATTCTAACATCAAAAGTATTAGTTTTTGGTTTTCCTAAGGTTGAAAAACACAAAGAAGTTTTTGAAGGATGTGCTAAAGGAAAACATGCAAGACAAAAAATTTCAAAAGGCAATGCATGGAGGGCCCATTATCTACTTTAGTTAGTTCATTAAAACATTTGTGGTCCTATGCAAACAAAGATTTTAGTTAAGTCATCACATTTCATTACTTTTATTGATGATTGCTCATAAAAGTGTTGGGTTTTTTTTTGAAGACCAAGGATAAAGCCCTTGTGGAAAATGAAAAGGGTGTAATATCAAATGTTTGAGGATTGATCGTGGAGGAGAATTTTGTTCAAAATATTTTCAGAATTATCGTGATATGCATGTCATCAAAAGATAACTCACCATTTCTTACACACCTCAACAAAATGGAGTAGTTGAAAGGAAAAATTGTATAATGGTGAAAATGGCAAGAAGTATGCTACAGACCAAAGGACTAAGTAATTATTTTTGGGGTGATGCGGTTGCTACAGTCGTATACATTCTCAATCAGAATCCCACCAATGCACTTGACATGATGGCTCCTTATGAAGCCTGGTATGAGAAAAATCTTAATGTTAAGCATTTCAAAGTTTTTGGTTTTTTAGCCTATGTTCATGTAGCTGATCAAAAGAGACAAAAGTTAGATCCAAAAATTGAATCATGCATTTTCGTTGGATATAGTGAGCAAAGTAAGGCTTAGAGGTTGTATAACCCTCTCACCCATAGCATCATTGTGTCAAGGGATGTGATTTTCGATGAAGGGGGATTTTATGGTCATCAAAAAGGCCATGTTGAGATGTCAAAATCTGTTTTGAATGCTGGTATTATTGATGATATTGATTATGAGAAGCCCACTAATATTTCAGTTCCAAGTGCTATAAATTTTCCAAGTAGCCCCTCATCTAGTTCTTCAATTCCAAGTGCAAGTCCAGCTTTAAGTCCAAGTTCTACAAGGAAGGTAAGAAGATTAAGTGACATTTACCAAAGGAGTAAAAATCAAACACATGAAGAAAATCCAAGAGGTGAGATGATAAATTTTGCTTTACTTTCCAAGGCTGATTTTGAACCATCATGTTTTGAAGATGCAAGTACTAATGAGTTTTGGGTGCAAGCAATGCAAGAAGAGATAGATTACATTCACATGAATGATACTTGGGAGCTTACAAAGCTTCCGCATGACAAGAAAAAGATTGGTAATAAATGGGTCTACAAGACTAAGTACAACAGTGATGGGAGTGTTGAAAGAAACAAGGTAAGATTAGTTGCTAAATGCTTCACATAGAGATATTGGATCGATTATGAAGAGACATTTGCACTAGTAGCAAGACAAGAGATTATCAGAATGATGATTTCACTAGCAGCTCAAAAGAAATAGAGCATTCATCACATGAATGTGAAAAGTTCCTTTTTGAATGGGTACTTAGAAGAGGAAGTGTATGTGGAACAGCCATAAGATTTTGACGTTCAATGAAAATAACATCAAGTCTACAAGTTGAAGAAGGCTTTGTATGGCCTCAAGCAAGCACCACGAGCATGGTATGCTAGGATTGATGAATATTTTTAGAAGAATGACTTTCAAAGAAGAGTGAAGCTACCCTTTACTACAAACAAGAAGGTAATGATATTCTTTTTGTAAGTTTGTGTGTTGATTATTTGTATATGGGTAGCAATTCTAAGATGAAGGATGAATTCAAAAATTGTTGTGATGAATGAATTTTAGATGAAAGATTTAAGTCTTGTGCAATATTTTCTAGGAATGGAGGTTTATCAAAGTGAGAAATGAAATTTTCATTTGTCAAACAAAGTATGAAAAAGATATGTTGAAGAAATTTGATATGGTTGATTGTAAACCAGTCTCCACTCTAGTTGCTCATGGATTTGTGTTGTGTAGAGATGATGGTGCTGACATAGTTGATGAGATAGCTTATAGGAGCATTGTTGGAAATTTGATGTTTCTAACTCACACAAGACCTAATATTGCTTATTCAATTTTACTTGTTTCAAGGTACATGACAAATCCATTTGAAATACATATGAAGGCAACGAAAAGAATTTTGAGGTATGTGAGAGGCACTCTAAATTTTTGTATTCACTACTACACTTCTAAAAGATTCAATCTTGTTGGTTTTAGTGATTTTGATTGGGGAGGTAGTTTGAATGACCAGAAGTCTACATCTGGTAATTTTTTTTCTTTTGGTTCCGGTTTGATTACTTCGAGCTCAAATAAGCAAAGTATAGTTGCCCTTTCTTCTATAGAAGTAGAGTATGTTGTAGTCACCTCAACAAGTACACAAGCATTATGGCTTAGAAAACTTTTTGAAGAAATTGAAGAGAAGCAAATTCAGCCTACAATGATTTTTTGTGATAATATAAGTTCTATTAAATTAGCCAAGAATCTAGTCCATCATAGTAGGACAAAAATTTTTGATTTAAAGTATCATTTTATTCAAGATTTGGTGCAAAGGAAGGAAGTAAAATTGAAATACATGAGCACTCAAGAACAACTAGCAGATATATTCACTAAGGTAGTTGCAAAAGTTTAGTTTTTGACACTTAGAGATCAGATTGTGAGCTCTCTCAGCAAGGGTGAGTATGTTGACAAGTGATGCATGAATCTTTCTACATGCAAATATTCTTAACCTTCATGTGCACCACCTAATGAATTCCAATATCATGCGCAGATTTGCATGCATGGTTAGACAATCAGTTTTTTAATCATAGTTTGTTTTTTTTGCTAAGTTTAGGTTTCAGTTAACTGCATTTGTTATCACCTTTTATCTGTCAGTCATCAATCTCAAAAAATAATGCATGATAATGCATGTTGCGGATGATGCAATTTCAGTTCCTTTTTTTTGTGGCTTCAAACTCTATTTTTATTCAACCTTAGCTTTGTTTTTAATAAGTTTTCATAAAAACTATTTTGTAACAGTCATCAGAAGATATATATTTAGTAATTTGAGTTATTAAATCTTGGTCACTGCAAAATTTGTGTGTGGTATTATTGAGAGTTGTGAGTGATTTTATTTATCACTATGTGTGTTCTTTGGTGCTATAAATATTCTTTGCGCTATTTTGTAATAGACACATTTTATATTATATTCTAAGCAAACAAAGATTTGTTTTGTTAGATAATTTTATGCAACGAAAGGCAAACATATCACTATTATCAGAAATACCTGCAAAAGTATAATGATCTAAGTTTGGGTGAACCACTACTCATGAAATATTAATGAGTGATTAAAAAACTAAGGCCTTAATGCTTCACCCTTGTGAGCATCACCTAGATGCAATGAGTGTTAAGTGAACTATTCATGCTCATAAGAGATAGGTCCATGTGAACCATTAATTTCGAAATATGGATCAATAAATTTGACTCAAAAACTACACAGTTGAATCCTGATAAAAACAACATAATTCAATAAATTGCAAAAAATATCTCCTACTTGTCATCAATTTTGAGTGTTATCTTCCCAAAGCCACATGAGACATGGAGAAGAGTACTTGTTAGCATTTTCCATCAAATGCATAATGATTTGACCACTTCCCGCTGAAATAAATGAAACATTTCAGTTTTTTCTTATTTCTTATCTCAGTGTTAAAAATGCAAACGAATTGAAGTAAAATTTTATAAACATTAAAAAAGAAATCAAATCAATCTTCTGCAAAGTTATGATATACACCTTGTCACTTAGTGTATCTTGTACAATAACTACATCATTGGAAATGCAACCAATAAGTTATTTGTATCGAAATAACTAACATCTTGGCTCAATACGGATTTCAAATATTGCATTCTCATGCAAGCTGATTGTATTTCCCTTGTTTGCATCCATGGAGATACCTTTGGAGAAAATAAAAAAAATCAGTCAAGTTATTTAGCCACTAAATTGTAGCTTATGTACTCGAACAAAAGGTTAGGTAAAAAACAACTAAATTATAAATGGTGCAAAGCATGGATTCTATTAAGGCTTGTCTTTATGATCCAAACATCAACATCAAAAGTATGAGAATTTTTAACCAAATAAGGTGCCCGAACCCCTTGCGTGATATCCTTTTATGTGCTTACTAAAACATCTATACCAACAACCCCATATCAAACTATCTGGAGTTGAAATATTATATCAGGGTTGGAACATACCCAACCACCCTGCTGCCATGACAATAATTCCCAAGTACAAGAATTGGAGAGCATGCTGCAAAATTTGTTAGGTAAATTAGCATATTGTGCTCAATCTTAAGAAAAACACAAAATTTTGAACTATCCTCCCCTCATCCTCACTAGAAATACGATAATTTGATCAAAATAAATAAGAACTCAACAATTCAACATGCATTTTACATAAGAATTAATCCTTTTTATATTTGTTCAAATATTTTAAGCATATCTACCTGAAAAATGTTGAGAGATATTAATCTTGAGACATTAACTTGGATTTGTCACTTTGATATGATAGGTGGGTCAAGAGTGAAATATTTTGATATTTTTCAGATAGATATAATCAAAATATGTCAACTAATAGTATGTGGTTGTAGTAAATTCATAGTCATTTAATGTACTTCATTACAAAATCGTTAAAATCGCTTTAGATATATTTTCATTATAATAGTGGAATGGTAAACGATAAATTCAACCATTACAAATGATGTGGATTCTTTTTCAAATTGAAATAGATGGATATGAATATAGAATAAAAAATATTATATTATTTCAATAAGCATTTAATAGGAGGCGGGGGCCCTGACTCGATTGGCTAAAGAATCCTGTTGCGGGAAAGAGGTCATCAGGTCTAGTCTCCCCCTGTCCCTATGGTATCTAAGGGCGTGTTGTGCCAGCAACACCAATCATGTGAAAAAAGTTTATCAAACACACTGTAGAATAGGGTGGCTCCCTGATTCCTATAATCCAAATAAAATAAAATAAATAAATAATATAAATTGAAATAAATATTATACATGAACACAAATGAGTATTGATTTTAGTTTATACCAATTGTTGCAGCTCCAAAGACTTGCCCTTTCTTCTTCATTTTTTCCTTAATTCCAATTATTCATAGCAGTCACATATTAGAATGGTCGTAAGATTCTAAATCCTTCCAAGGATTTTCAATGAGAAAAAGCCACAAATGTTAACCCATTTCTTTCTACATGTCTTAGATTAGTCTTTAGTAAGAGTTAAGCTTTGTGATTTGTGTACTATTAGTACCCAAGTAAATCTGTAGAGAAATGGCATGTGCATCCCTTTTCTATTGACATAAGAGGAAGATCCATCTTCAAATGGCATTTGTAATAACTTTCAAACTTTATCATAACATATGTTGTTGGATTAATTGGAGCCATTCCAGGTTTGTATGGTATGCTCTGAATATATCTTAGAGCTTCATGAATAAGTCCTGCTTCTATCCATAGGTTAGATTTTGTACTCTCATCTCATTTGCATTTATCTCATTTCTTCCAAATTGTTTAATCTAATTCCACTCTACGTTTAACATGTCTTTCAATTTGACGCTTCTTTGGCCATTCTGTGTTTCTAAGATATGTGCTCTTCACAATCGTTGATATTTTTGTGATAAGTAAACTCAGTTCAATCACAACATGGGCAATCACTAATGATGTGCCCCTTTTAGTTGCATTCTATATACATTTGCATATCAAGGAAGCAGCTAGAAAAATAAAAGGAGAGAAAGACATGTCTATAAAATTGTCTTTAGTGTAGATTCTATCACTAAAACTTGCCGCTGGTGAGCATGATGGGAGTGAAGCACCATAGCAGCCACATTGCGGTCCATCCATCAAAGGTCTCGTAACTTCTCTAGATGCTAAGTTGCAGTTGCGTACTTCAAAAGCCCAGTAAAACCATCACACATACATAGGAATTCTTCTTGCAATTTCATCTATTTCTTATTGTGTGTAAAGCCCCAGATTCTTTACATTCTCCTCCCTTAATCTTTTTCACATTTTGTGTTAGAAGAGAATGGTATTATGAGACTGTTGAGAGCTCTGGGATTCGTGAATTGGTTTGTTAATTAATCTAAAACTATAAACAATTTCCACGAATATATATTATTCATGTAATATACATCCTCTTGCTTTTATTTTGTATTAAATTTTGTTCATAATTGTGGGTTAAGCCTTTCGATGTAATTATTGAATAAGGGTGTGTCCCATGGAGGGGGGCTTCCTGAAAAGTTTCAGGGTTACTGTTGAGAATTTTTAGGAATTTTTTAAAGGTGGTGATCCCATGAACTTAGTAACCAGTTCAACTTAAAATATTAAGTTCCAAATTTTAAGGAAGTTGGTGGTTTCATGAACTTATTAGTAGTGCATTTCAGCTTAAAATTTAAGCTCCAGAATTTAAGGAATCTTAAAAGCTAAGATGATTGACAAATGGAAAATAAAATTCATAAACTATAGGGGCAATCTCCAGCCCCACCCCATTTTCACCCCCTCAAATCGACAGTGCTAAAAAGGTAGGAGCTTCTATTCTTTAGGAAAAGATTCCAATTAATCATGTAGCAATTTTTTTTCACTTTATGAGAACTCCCGCCCCTTTAAAATAGACCTTGTAGCCTCCCATAGGACCCCACCCTTAAAAATAGATTTCCTAACAACTTACATATTGAAAATATTTCAAATAACTAAATAATGATGCAATGGAGTCAGCAGCATGAGCAATAACAAGCGATAGAGTGGATCAAGTGAACTACAAGCAAAGAAAGAGGAAATGATGGTTGGGATCTCCATGGTTGACAAAGAAACTGCGATGAAAAGCTATTTTTTCCTCAAAAAGGGCTAAATTAGACATAGGAAGATGGAGAAATTGGAGTTGAAGAACAGAGTTGGATTAACTCTACCGGTAAGTGAAAGAAACAATCAATTCATTTTTTATATAAAATGCCTTAGAGAAAAAGATATAGGCTGGTAATTTATGTGTTCAAGCAACACATTAAATCCCATAATTCAAGAGATGATCAAATCATAATTAGAAATACTCAAAAAATTCCAAACCGTACCCTAATCTACAAATTTGTTGGAGCCTGGCTTGGCACAAAAGAACAAAAGACAATGTATGGATTAAAATGTTGATCTTGCTCTAGACCAGAATTTATTGCCCTTCTTTTAAAATGATTTTAAAATAAAATCATTAAATCGTTGTGTTATGGAAGGATGGCCAAAAAAATTTGAAAATGGGAAGTGACATCAGTTGTACAAATTGCCAACATGTCTAAATGGCTTGCTAAGTGTTAAATAGTTTAATGTGTCTTAAGTTGTTTTGCTAATGTTTCCAACTTTGTTGATTCACTGGCCCCTTATTTGGATTACCAGTCGCATGAGTTGCCTTAATAAACAATGTGCATTCCTTAAATTTCACATGCTTAATGTTATTGGTTGTCATCACTTGCTATTCAGTTGTCAAAACTTGATTTCAATGCATTTATGGTTCCTAGTAGAGTTTCTTACTCTGTGCATATGCTTAAAGTTGCACTCATGCACTTCGATGATAGGTGTCCTCATTTATTGTTTTAACTATAAGTAGACCCCACCATGCACATACATCCAATACATTGTTGGTGCTTTTTCATTGGCTTAAAATATCATTGGTTGTCCTTTATGCAAGTGAAGGTGGGTAAAGTTATCTAGCATCGTGACATGTGACAATTTATCATTGCAGTGCATTGTTCCTTTGCAACACAATTTTGTGATTGGGCTCGATTTCTATTTTTGTACTGAGCCTTATGGAATTATTTTCTGCATATTTATGACACTGGTTCATATACATGGAAGCTTTGTATTACAACCTGCAAGTCCTTTGTAGCACATTTATTTTGTTACTGAACAAAGCTAATAAAAATACAATGAAAGGATAAAAAAATGCAGTCCAAAAGGCTGACTATGAAGAAAAGAACATAGCAGCACAAGAAATTCCAAGAGTACAACTCACAAGGAGATCACATAACCATTACAACCAGTAATAATGAAAAGGTTGTAGCAACCAACAGTTCACTTGACAAACAAAGTACCAGTGTAAAAATTACATATTAAACTTGAAAAAAAGTTGCAGTTGTTTGGCACAACGAAAATACCCTTCATGGTGTTGCAAAAACTAGTTTTTGATCACGTCTAGCCATTGACTATAATCAGCATTTCCTTTCCATTCCTTCCTTAGCTAGGAACGTAGAAAAATAAATTGAAACATCATTTCTGAGTAAAATTTTTGAATGTCTATTTGTTGATGCAAAATATGATTGGCAAACATAGATGAACATCTACTTTTCCATAGGTGAAGCAAAATACATTGTCTCATAGAACCAACAATTATATTTTTATGAAGTTTAATACCAAACATAGCCTCTTTCCATCATAATGCATGATCACAAATAGCAGATAGGTGATCAAAAACAATATTCCATTTCTTTTTTGCTCTATAACAATCCCAAAAGATATGTTTCAAATTTTCTTTGTGCTGACAAAAAGGGCACTTGGCAGCTTGTGTCTTTAAATATTTTATGCTATCCCCTATAGGTAGTTTATGATGCAATATTTTCCAGGCCAAAATTTAGGCATTTGCTTCTGCCTTAGACTTCCAAACTTGAGCATTTAGAAATCTCCATTGCTTTTTTGAAAATTTACAATGCCATTTCCTATTAAGTCTCGAGTTGAAATTCATGCTAGGCGGGAGTTCAAAGTATATTTTCTTCAAAGGGAAACAAAAGGAGTAGTTGCCAAGCCAAATCCAATCCTTGAAGAAGTTACAATGTAGTTGAGTACAAATTTTCATAAGGAGCTCTATAGGAGCCGGTGCCTTCAAGAAGACCATGAAACCTTTAAACTTGTTAGGTAAATTAAAAGCATGCTTGGCCTCTTGCCAGCTGATCCAGTCAAGGAAGGAAAAGTCCTAGAGGTGTCCAAATTTTTGCACCCCTTTATTAAAACAATAATGAGATTGTTGAGGGAAGGTGAAAGCAAGAGGTTGTCCATGATGTTGCACAAGCTTATTCCACCAAATGGAAGAGGTAGCAAAGTTGAAGCCATGTTGCAAAGAGCCTTCTTTCCAATATAAAAATTTATAGATTTTTTGCCAAGTCTTCCAGATGGATTGCAATGGGAAAGAAGCTTTCACATGAAAAAAGGAGCAAGCAGAATTTTATCCTACCATCCCACATTCTGCCACCTATTATTAGCCATAGCAAGAGCAATACGATGTCTTACCAAAATTTTCCATGGTTCATGTAACGTAGATTTTCTGGGGATTAATGCTATAGCTGGACAGATTAAAATGATCAAGTCTAATCTAACAAATAATCTAAATCCACAACAAATAACGAGTAAATGAACATGAATAAATCAAAACAAATAATTGAAAAGATCTCACTGAATATGCATCCACTCCTTCAAATTATCTCGATTGCCCTTCTCCATTTTGTTGTTTCAGTATTTTTCCCTCAGATTTTCAGTATTGATGCAAGCATAACCTTGTTGAATGTCTAAGAAAAATATCGAAGATAAGTTTCTTCTCAAAAGTGTATTGATTTCCAGAGGAGGAATAATGATAATGACATGCCATTTTATAGATTTTTGGTTTTCAAACGATTGGCTTAGATTCAAAGATAGATCAACGAACGAGATTGATGAATGTCATGCGATGTGAGTTTTGTGTCAGATAGAATGTGAGTTAGAAAAGACTACAAGATAAAGATTAAATTAGAATGATAACTTAATCTTGTGCCAAGACTGCTCGAAAATAGAAAGAACACGAGTTCCAGATTAAATAAATGATTTAATCTTCAGTGGTAAGTCTTCGAAAATAGAAGAATTAGACTTTGAATGTCAAAGACAAAGTTAGAACTCAAAGAATAAAGAATTTGAATGCATACATGAATTAATTAATTAAATAAAGATATTTAATTAATAAACACATTTATGCACATGAGTTAGAACTAGTTAATTGACTAGTTGTGACAGAGAGTCCTCTCGTAGAGACGATCAGATATCAAACCTGGAGATAACTGGTGGATTTAAAATAGATCTTGAGTCAGAAGGTGAGTGAATGATTTAGATAACTAAATGACAAAAGAATGTGACATAAAGAATTAATAGTGAATTAAATGTTTATTTAATTCAACATTCAAAACTAAAATGAACTTAATTAAATAAATAAAGATAATTTATTTAATTTGATTGTTGAAAAGATGGAATTGAATAATTAAATAATAAATATTTAATTTATAGATAAAGGGGGTTTAATTAAATATAAATTATTTAATTAAGAAAAATAATTAATTAGTTAGCGACATAATTAAATAAATATGATTTATTTAATTAATCAAGTTGAATAAAATAATTAATTAATTAATTAAAAGGGGTATTTAATTAATAGAGGAAAAATGTGTTAGAAAGATAATTAAATAATTAACATTATTTAATCATGACCACGGATAATAGAAAATTATGTCGAAAGTGGTGCTCGCAGGCCTAGACCAATTTTTGGTGTCTACAGTTTGCCCCTCTTATATACAACGTAGTTTTGGTGTTGTGTCAAAGAAAATATGCCCCTATCATGCCCTAGTATGAAACAGGCTAGGGTATGCCCCCTCGAGAAAATTGACAATTTTTTTGAAAAAATTCAAAAAAATCAGGAAATATTCCCAATAAGTCAATTTGATAGTCAGAAATGCTATGGAGTTGATGAAATTGAATTTGGATGTGATATGGACATGTACGGGTCAATTGAAGTTGGAAGGTTAAGCGGCCAATAGACAAGTTTAGAAGAAATACCACCCAAACCCTAGGTATAAATAGGAATTAGGTTGAAAACCAATTCATTTGCACTCAAAAGAGTTGAAGAATTGAGAAAGTTGCTCTGAGCTTAAGACAAAAATGTCTCCAATTCCCTACACTGCGCATCACGGTTATCGGATCCGGACTTATAGACGGCCAGCTGACGCAGGACCACCAGTATGTACCCTAAAATGAACCTTTGAAATTTTGTTTTGCACGTAGTTTTAGGCATGTAAAATGTAATTATGCACATGCGGTCTTTCGCGTTCGACACATATGCATTTGTGCGCAATGCATGTGTCTGCGGAACAACACATTTGCAAAAAGACACTTAGGCTAATTTAGGCTATCTAGGTATTCAACGCATATGAATTAAAATGCACCGCATTTGTAGTTGTGAGTCGCATATGCATTTAGGATAGATGCATGTAGGATAATGCACCACATTTGTATTCTTGAAACGTGTTTGCATTTTTTTGGAAATGGTTGGGTTTTGTGCAACGTATATGAGATATGCAATGCAAATTATTATAATGCAATGCATTTGTATGAATGCACCACATGTGCTATAGTAAGCTGCATTTGGCTGTTAAAGTTTCTGAAAAAATTTCTAAGTAAAACTTGAAAAACTTGACATCATGGTTGAAATGCAGGTTGTGTTATATCCGATATATACTCAGGAGACACGTCTCGATACTCTTGAGTTGAGATCTCGATTATTTAGTGGAGGGACTCATTTACTATGGAGACTAAGACTACAACATGTGCTTACTATACCCACAATTCAGGCAAACAGAGGCATGTTGACTGCGTTGTGTGAGCGATGGCATTTAGAGATGTCATCGTTTCATCTGCCAACTGGGGAGGTGACTGTGACCTTGGAGGACGTATATAGGATACTGAGACTTCCTATTAGAGGAGAGCAGGTTATGTATGATACCCAGCATGGATGTAGTGAGCTCACTAGATACTATGTATTTGATGACATTAGGAATCTAGGGATAGAGCACTATGAGATCAGATGGTAGGTGTTGGTGGATAGATACGATAGGATAGACTGTATCCTATGTACATTGATAGGGGGGATAGTACTTCCAGACTGAAAAGGTCATGGTTTTCCTATCAGGTGGGGAGAGATGTTGGTGGGGATGCTAGAGAGGGAGACTATGTATGCCTGGGGTCCATGTCTGCTAGGCATGCTATACTTCCATCTACACGACATAGTATACAGAGATGCACAATCTATGAGCTGTGGTACCATGCTGCTCATGGTTTGGGCAGGGAGCGCATTGTGGTATTTCATTTGCTTGTGACTACAGAGCGACAGGCCAAATCTCCATATGTTTTTCGGTGTATGGGAAACATCACTCAGAGTCATGTCGGAGATACAGGTTACTAGAGACATGCACTTGATATATTGGATTAGTTTACTTGGAGGCCATACATCGATTGTGAGAGATGGTCTGATGAGGATGAGAATTTGACTTATTGTAGGCAGACACAATACCTAATTGGGAGGACTATTTCGAGTGTTCATATTATTGAGAGACACTTGCCAAAGTGGGTTTTGAGATAGTTTCGGGAGGTTCAGGATGAGCCTCGAGGTAGAGCAGAGTTTGCTCGTTCTTCTAGAGAGGTTCCACACTGGGGTCCTATGATTCCAGTAGCTACTGCAGAGGCAAAGATATAGGATTTACAACCATTATAGTGGGGATGGAGAGACGAAGTAGCAGATCCAAGGACTACAGCTGCATATGACACATGGTGGGCAGAGCATCATTTGATTCCTTATACAGATCCAGATTAGATGACACAAGTTGAGAGATGAGGTACAGGGTCAAGAGGACGACGTATAGGGAGAGGTGGTGGTAGGGGCGGTGGTGATAATGGTAGAGGTGGTCGTGGTAGACAAGGATAGAGAGGTCAGAGAGGTGGACGAGTAGGTGGACTATCACTTATTCGAGAGGCAAAGGTGGAGGATGTATCGATGATGGACCTCAAAGGTGGAGCAAAGGCATAGGTTGGAGATGAGCATGCTACCGAGGAGGCAGTAGTAGAGGAGCATGCAAAGGTAGAGATTGATGGAGAGGACCTTGTAGAGGATGAGGAGGCTGATGTGGATATTGATCCTCTTTGTATTCTAGCAGGTTATGGGGAGGATGATATTGAGGAGGAGATACCTATGGAGGAGCAGGAGAGAGAGCTCCGAGATCAGAATATTGAGGGGAGATCGGATGAGGAGGATCCTAGGGACAATGACATGGAGGCTTTGGAGGAGAGGTTGAGACAGGTTACAATAGAGCTTGATGCCATGTGGATAGATAGAGATAGTGCTTTCATGGAGAGAGATTAGGCCATAGCTCAGAGATAGGAGATAGAGCAGCAGTTCACAAAGTTCAAACGGTTATGCAGTGGCACTTCTTCTGATGGTATGGTACACAAGTTAGTTAGATCAGTAGAGAGGGATACTTATTATAGGGATTTATATGAGGTAGTGGTGCCAACAGAGAGATGAGCTCCTAACTTTTCAGAGGTGCGTAGCCAGAGATCACAGGGCAGGAGTTAGACCATGACACAAAGTACAAAGGGTGTTATAGGACCACTAAGGATAGGTCTGTATGACAAGCCTTCCACCTTACAAAGAGTACCTCTAAGGCAGTTTCCACCACCTTCACCACGTGACAGTAGTGGTAGTGGGACACGTTGACACTGTTATATATGTAGGCATTGTATTTTGATCAGAGAGCCTGCAGGCTCGTTTTTATTTATAGATACATTTGGACATTATACTGTGACACGAAATTTTTAAGCGATATATATATATATATATATATGATTTTGGTGGCTTCTATATGATATGCAGTTCTATTTTATGGTGATTCATTTCTTCTATATGATTATATTTCCTAGATGATGTATGTATATGTGTTATGAATGAATGTTTCTACATAATGAGTTTATGCAGTTTATGATGTTATGGATGTCTTTATTTACTTATGACAATGAATGTAATGTTCTATATGATGTTATTTATATGTGATGGTGAAATGTACATGTAATGTTTCCATTATGCAATGATTCCGTAAATATGTAATGAAGATGTTAATGCTCCTATTTGTATGAAATTCAATGTATGCATATGCAGATTATCTAATGTTTTTGTTGTGTCATAGGACTTTATCATTATGTCGAAAAGAAGAGATGTTAGCATGAATGAATTAAAAATGTTAGTAAGAAATAACGAAGGTGGATTGATTGAAAAACATATGATCTTTGATATTTTTCTATATATTCTATGCTTTCATTTTTATCATCATTGGGCGGGACATGACACAAATGGATAGTACACACCATGATATGAGATAGACCATAGTGTACAAATTCATCCATCTGTGAAAAATAGACAGTCATAGACAAGGAGTGTCTTAACTCATACTAAGGACAAAATTGCTCCAGTCATTTTGTTGAGACAAACCACATACATCAAACAAATAAAAGAAGGGTCATGAGACATCATTGCTCCTCTAAATCCTTGATAGGACATCCTAGAGAAAACTAGTAACATGACTCAAAAACCAAAGTTAAAAAGATAGTTGACAAACATCAGCCAAAGAAAAAGAGTCCTGAGACATCCTTGCTTCTCTAAATCCTTCAAGGGACGTCCTTGAGAAAGCTAGTAACTAAACTGATTCACAAATCAATAAAAAGATAAGACAAAATAATATATAAAGTCCTAAAGCCAAATATAAGTATTCACCAAAACTTGATCTTGTGGGATTGTTTGATGTTTGACATAGCGTAATGCGAGGGATGACACATACCGCAATAAGATGTTGAGTCTAGTTTCGACTTGGTGACTATCTGTGTAAGGCATGACAAAGCCTAGTTTCAGAAAGACACGTGTCGTATAAGATGTTGGAGCCTGATGACATTGATGCGACAAGATACATGAGGCTATGACAATTTGATGATGTCTATTGACAAGAAAAAAACATATCTTGCTAAGACATAGGTTGATCACTTGGAAAATGTGTTTGATATTGACTTGATTACTATTTTGAGATGTTGCCTTGTTGATGCATGAATTGTTTTGATTCCTTGACTGATTAAAAGTGTGTGTGTGTATTTCACAGTGTAATGACTTGAGATGATACCCTAAAGGACTGACCTAATGTGGCCTCAAGGGCTCATCGATTGATTAGCCTTGCCTACGTTGTACATGCAGAGACCTCGTAGTTCGACCAACCTATAATTGGCTTAACTGATTGAAGATATGTACTTAAACTGATGATATGGAATGTGTGTGATAGTGAATGTGAATGTGATAAAACCCTATTGGACTGACCTAGTGTGGTCTCGGGAGCTCATCAATTGATTAGCCTTGCCTACGTTGTACAGGTAGAGACCTCGTAGTTCAACATGACCAATGACTTTGAATGTACAAAGAGTCATGATTTTACTATGTGTGTGATACATGACAAACCTAGACAAACAAACCTAATTCCTCAGGGGCACATCGATTGATGGCCTTGCCTATGTCCACTCGCAGAGGCAATGTAGTTCGACTATGTCCATGAATGACTTAAGACAACTTACTTTGACTCTGTTTTTGGGATTTTCTGACATGTTTTGATTTTTTTTTTTGTGTTTTTGAAGTTTTCTACTCTTTTTTTGATTTTTTTGAGGACATTTTTCGATGGTGTAATGCTATGTACAAGGTCCTCATGGCACAAAATAAGGATTTTCCCCTAGTCGGGAATAAGTCATGTGAGATGGATTGGGGAATGTGACGGAATAGACTTTGATGTCAATCATTCCAAGCAATGGATAAGACAACCATTTATTATGAAGGATGGTGAAACAGTTTGATTGGAATGATGGTAGATGAAAGAGTGAATTTGACTATACATGGTGCCTGTTTGCCAGGTTTTCACCATGACACTTATCCATAGCGCCATCGAAGCGGTTTTCACTATTGGACGAATTATTTCTCTTTACTTTTTGGTTGATTTTTCAATTTTTTTGGTGTTACAAAGACGCCTGTTTGCCAAGTTTTCATCAAGGTAACCATTTTTTTGTTTTTTGTATTTTTTTGATTAAGACAAAGACTCTCAAAAGCTATGCATAGAACCTCTTCAAATGTAGGTTGTTGATTGGTGACAAAAGTGGCTCTCCTTCAAGGGTAGAGAGTTTGTACGCTCCTGACCCAAAAGCTTCTGTGAAAATATAAGGCCCCAACCAGTTAGGCTCAAACTTACTTGGCTTTTCTCGTTCAGCTTGATTCTTGGGATTCTCCATTAAAACTAGGTCACCAATGTCAAAGTGTATTTAAAAATTTCCTATTATAGCTTCGATGAATACGATTCTGATATGCTCACAAATGGTCTAGTGCTTTCTGTCTTCATTCATCTAGTAATTCTACCTCTTGTAATCTAGATACACGGTATTCTTCATCGTCAATGTGGACCTTTCAAGGATACCCTTAGAGAAAGAGTTTCAACCTCAATAGGTAAGATAGCTTCGGATCTGAATACTAGGGAGTATGGAGTGGTGCCAGTGGGAGTACAGATGCTTGTGCGGTAAGCCCATAAGGCAGGATTTAGTTGTAGGTGCCAGTCACGACCAACATCATTGACAGTCTTCTTCAGGATTCTAACAATGGTTTTATTAGATGCCTCATCTTGGCCATTATCTTGTGGGTAATACGGGGTGGAAAAATGATTTTTGATATGGAACTCTTCACATAGATGGCGTACTTATTGGTTTTTGAATGGGCGGCCATTGTCTGTGATAATGGATTGGGGTACACCATACCGAAAAGTGATATAGTTTAGGATAAACTTGGATATTTGCATGTCGGTGATGTAGGTAATGGGAATAGCTTCGATCCATTTGGTGAAGTATTTGGTGGCGGTTATGATGAATTTATGGCCATTGGATGATGGAGGGTGTATCCTACCTATGAGGTCAAGTCCCCATTGAGAAAAAGGCCATGGGGATGTAATCAGACGAAGCTCCTGTGTTGGTGCTCTCATCAAATCTCCATGTATCTAACACTGTCTACATTTGTTTACAAAGATATATGAGTCTGTTTCCATTGTAGGCCAATAATAACCTAATCTCATAATCTTATGGGCTAAAGTAGGACCACTCGAATGGGATCCACATATACTCTCGTGCACCGCTCGCAAAGTTGTTTGTGATTCTTCAACATTGAGACATCTTATTAGGGCGTTATCTAAGGTATGTCTATATAGGGTATCTTTGATGATGGTGTATTTAGCTAACTTACGGATAAAGGTTCGAAATTGGTTATTTGACAGGTCTAGAGGTAAGGTTTGGTCAGTTAGATAGTCAAATATGTCTTTATACCAAGAGTAAGTAGGACCAAAAAATGTACACACCATCGTAGAATCGGGGACATCATAGGCGGGGACCAACAACTGTTCAACCAAAAACTCAAACTTAGGCACATTGCTCGAAATATCTAATAAGGAACCCATGGTTGCCATAGCATCTACAACCCTGTTATGAATACGTGATATTTTTTGAAAGGTAATGTCATCAAAGTACTGCTTGAAACTATCGGTCATGCACTTGTAGGGGGCAAGTTTCTCATCCTTAGTCTCATAATCATCATTTACTTTCCGAACTACAAGCTGAGAATTGCCAAAAACATGTAGAGTCTTAATCTTCCACTGAGCTGCCATTTTTAATCCTATCACTAAGGCTTCGTACTCTGCTATGTTGTTGGTGCAAGGGAAAGGAATCCTGAATGATTTAGGAATGGTATCACCTTGAGGTGTAACAAATAGGATACTGCTCCTGAACCACGATTTGTATGTGATCCGTCAAAGTATAATTTCCATTCAGTTCTAGTGTCAATGTTGAAGATAAATAGATCAAGAAAATCCACCACTAAAGATGGTATGCCTTCATGGGTGCATCTGCTAAATGATCTGCAATCACCTATCCATTTATAGCCTTCCTCTCCACATATTAGATGTCATACGTGCTAAGTATCATAACCCATTTAGCCAATCGGCCTGTTAATGCTGCCTTACTTAAGAGATATTTGAGGGGATCAATCTTTGTGACCAACATTGTTTGGTGATTTAGCATATAGTGCCAATTTTTTTGAGTAGCAAAGACTACCGCAAGACAGGAACATTCTATGTTGCTGTATTTTAATTCATATCCTACCAAGGTACGACTGATGTAGTACACTACTCTCTCATGACCTTGATCATCATTTTGTGCGAGAAGAGCTCCTAATGTTGACTGAGTTCCTAAAATGTATAGTATCAACGGTTTTCCATCTATAGGTGGCATTAAGACAGGTGGAGTGAGTAAATAGTCCTTGATTTGTTGGAAAGCTTCCTGACATTTAGGTGTCCACACAAATGGTACTCCTTTCTTGAGTAAATGTTGAAATGGGTGTATTTTGTCTGCTAGTTGTACAATGAAATGCCTGATGGACTGTAATCTTCCCTGTAGTGTTCTTAGTTGACCAATGCTAACTAGAGGAGGCATTTCTATGATAGATCTTACCTTCTCTGGATTTACTTCAATGCCTCTTCTAGAAATGATATACCCTATAAGTTTCCCTGATTTCACTCCAAAGACACACTTCTTTGGATTTAGCCTGACGCTGTAATTCTCTAGCCTCTGGAACATCTTGTCTAGAACCTTCAAATGATCTGCCCTTGTTTCTAATTTAGCTATAATTTCATCTACATAATCTTCCATGAGAGTATGTATAAAGTCATGGAAAATAGTAGTCATTGCCCATTGATAGGTAGCTCCTGCATTCTTAAGTCCAAAAGGCATAACATTCCAACAATATGTGCCCCATGGACATGTGAAAGTTGTCTTGTGTTGGTCTTCAACTGAGATTTTGATTTGGTTATATCCAGAGAAACCATCCATGAGGGATAGCATCTCATATCCTGCTGTAAGATCTACTATCATGTATGTGTTCGACAAAGGGAATTCATCCTTAGGACATGCCTTGTTGATGTCTCTAAAGTCTATGCAAATGTAGATGCCCCCAATTGGTTTGGTCATTGGTACAAGATTTGAAATCCAGTCTGCATAGTCTATAGTTCTTATAAATTCAACATCCAAGATTTTCTTAAGTTCTGCTTTGACCAGTAGAGCAATCTGTGGATACATTTTCCTTAACTTCTATTTGACTGGCTTAATACCTGGTTGTAATGGTAGATGATGCAATATAAGGTCTGGATCTAGCCTAGGCATGTCAATGTATGACCATGCAAATTTTATCTGTCTCTTTGTGAAGAAGTCCTTAAACTCAGGTTGTTCTGCCTCTATCAATGATGCTGCAAAGTATATGTGCTGAGGGTTTTCTTTTGTATTTATGTTGACTTCAATAGACTCCTCTACTAGCATTGGTGACTTTTCCTATTCAATGGGGAGAATATTTAAACCTCTATCCTTGGGTTCCTTAGAGAGGTTTTCGCCCTCATATACGTCCTTTATTTTGACCGTTTCTTCATCCAAAGGCGCCTTTCAGTTTTCACCTAGGGACTTGACATTTTTCTCATTTTCATCATTTTTCTTTTTATTTTCATTTGTGCGACTAGAGGTGTAAATAGACTTCCCAAAATATGCTTTTTCATCCAAGTCTATGGTAAAACCAGCTTTATGATCCCCTCTTGGTATGCCTTCTTGAAGTCCCATGAACTCAGGTATTGCTTCATCATTCTCAAATGTGTCTATGATAGGTGTACCTTGTTGATCCCAGTCGATAAGTTCAGGATATATGAGAGGCATGTCATCATTGGAGTTATTAAAGGTGGAAGATGACAAGGTGAATATAGAATGGTTGACATGGTCACAGAAGTTTTGGACTAACTCCTTGCTCCTTTTCCTATGGGTAGGTAAAATCTGATGTGGGACTATTGTAAGGGTTGAGTCATCATAATATGGTTTGTCAGGTGCCCAAGATGCATGATCAAGGGTTTCCCAATAATAGTTCTTATGCCACTATTATTTGGACAAGTGCTTCCTATGATGGGGACTAGATGGTTTTGGTAAGGGTTTTATCTTTAGGTCCAATTCTCCAAATAGAACATCTATTTTCATGGTACTGGTAGAGGAAAGGGAATCTCATTCACAATCGCTTGAGTTGGGAGATTCATCGTAAACTGGGGGAAGTGGTTCATGAGATATCTTGATGTCTACACAAGCACTCACTTCCTCTTGAAATAGTGACGAAGTACTAAGAAACCCAATTCTAAGTGGTTGAAACCCTAGCCCTAGGTATTTTAGTCATGGTGAGATAGTGATCAATTTCATCCTTCCATTTTGATGTAGTCCTAACCCATTATTCTTGTCATAGCCTTAATTTTGCATTATATTAAAGCCTTTTCCATATTGGTTATTAGATATTTGAATAGACGGTGAGGGGTATTCATTTTCTTCCTGGTACAACCAAGAGGTAATATCACCTTGATCCACAATTTCTTCACTTAACTCTCCCCATTTGGTCAATGTCATTGTAGGGGGAACATGAAATGTGACTACTGGCTGTCTTCTATCCGGCATAGGAAGACCATATTCCTTAGGTGGAACTAGCTGACTGACATAATATGATGCCTTCATTCAATATTCTCCACAACCCTTGTCTTGGATCTCGACCTTAGGAATGGATGATGGTGGTTTGAATGAAATGGACTTAGTAAGATGTGATGGGTCAACGTATAGGGATAAAGTGGATGATGAAGCTTCTTGGTTAACTAGTACTTGTCATTGTGGAATTTCCCTTAGGCTTGTACAATATTGAAAAGGATCTGGATCACCATCAATCATGATCTCAGTGCCATTATACGGGAATTTAAGACATTGGTGATATGTTGAAGGTACAACTTTCATTGTATGTATCCAAGGTCCACCTAATAATAGGTTATACGGAAGGGTGAGATCCAAGACTTAGAAGTTGGTGTTCATAATTGCTGGGCCAATTCTGATAGGGAGTGTGACAACTCCTTTGGATGATCTTTCCTCATCATCATAAGCCTTGATGACTATACTCTTAGAGGTGTCTATGCATTCTTCTAAGAATCCTAATGCCTTAACAAATTTTAGGGTACACAAGTTCAAACCTGCTCCTCCATCTACCAAGACTCATCTGACTTTGGTTTGATGGACTAGGACTTCAAGATGTAATGGGTCATTATGATCAGACTTTTCGATTGAGTAATCTTGTTGGGAAAATGTGGCATGATGTGAGTTGGTTAAATATCCCACCATTTCTTCAAAAGATTGACATCTAATTTTTTAGGAACAGTCGTGTTCTGTAAAGCTTTGTCAAGAATGGCTCAATGCTCAGGTGATAAAGTCAATAGTTCCAAAATAGATATTTGTGTGGGGGTTTTACTCAATTGATCAAGGAGGTTGTACTTAAACTTGGAAGTCTGCGTAGGTGGCTCAAAAGAAGGACCTAGAATAGTTATCTTAGTTTTGCATGTGTTTACAACACATTCCGGATGCTTCTTAATGATGATGGTATTGACGTTTTCATTTGCAGCTCAGAGGTGATTTATGATCGTTCCTTTACCATATTCATACTTGGTATTGGTATAATTAGCTGATGGATTATTCTTGGTTCCCGAACTAGAGGCCTTTCCTTTCCTGTGGTCATGTAATGGGTTTTTGAAGACCTTATGATCACTGTTCTTGGTATTTTTCTGCCCATTGACCTATATGGTTCCGTTTTCAACAAAGTCTTGAATAATATTCTTCAATTGTCGACATTATTGTAGGTTGTGTCCTTTTGTTCGATGATAGTCACAATAGGTGTTGTCATCCCACCATGAAGGTTTAAACTATCCAAGATCATACTCTCTTGGTTCCAAAGGTTTAATGAGATTATGTTTAATCAACTCTTTGAAAATTATCTCGATTGGTTGCCCTAAAGGGGTAAATTCACGTGTAGGAAATCTCCTTTGTGGTCGTCGTTGTTGTGAATTTTGGACATAATTGGTTGTTTGATCTAGACTATTTGTCATGTCTTGATTGGGGTTGTAACCTCTAAGTGTGATAACTGGTCCCGTATGTATGGTTTTAGCATCAACAATGCCGTCATTTGTAACATTTTTGTTTCTAGAACAAAATTTGTTTCTATCATTTGGAATGTTTTGATGTTGGACAACCGGGTTTCTTCTTGGTACTTTTATTTCTCCTTTGTCAATAAGTTTTAAAGGATGATGCCTTTTTGTACCAAGTCTAGAAATTAATTACAATAATGTACCCTTAAGTCACCTCTTAGTTATGGATTGATTTTTTCTAGGAATATCGTGACCTATTTTTCTGGCATTTCAACTAGACATCTGCTAGCTAGACTTCTCCATCTCTGGAATAAAGTGGTGAAAGTTTCATTGTCTTCTTGTGTTGTGTGGAACAACGTTGCTATTGTTACTTCATTGTCTATGTTAAAGGCAAAGTTTTTGGCAAAATTCTCAGCTAATTCACCCCAGGATCGTATGCCATATGGTAATTTAGAAAACCATTCTAGTGCTATCCTGATAAGGGTTCACGGAAATAGTCTCATCAAGTATGTGGGGTCATATGATATGTCCATGCATGTCGTTGAGAATTCTCTAATGTGTTCCAAAGAATTCTCTCTCCCATTATACTTAGGAAAATTTGGTATAATATATCCATGGGGGAAGGGTGTCATATAAAGCGCTTTGTCAAATGGACATGGACATAGATCTTGCACTGAGATAGTTCATTTTCCTGACATAGACATGTTGTCCATCTTTTGTTGAAGCATTTGCATTTGGTTTTGGAGGACATCTACGTGTGTCAAGGACATGTTGTTCGCGTTGTTTGGATCAATGTAGACATTCTGAAATGCCATGTTCTATGACAGGTTGTGATTTCGCGAATGAATATATCTTGTTAGAATGTTCTGATTCAAATTGGGGATATTTCCTATCTGAATGTTTTGATTTGGATTGGGAATATTTCCTATCTGAATGTTCTAATTTGGATTGGGAATATTTCCTGTCTGAATGTTCTGATTTGGTATAGGAATATTCATGCCAACTTTGGATCTCTTACCAGTCGTGTTGGTGCCAAAGGGGTTTGATGAAGTTGCTCCCACAATAAATTGTAAACCTTGTGTTATGTTGAAAGGGGTTGGGTTCACAATTGACGATGTTTGAGTTGGTATGCTAGTTGGTATTGTTGCGGTGATTTGGGGAATAGAAACACTTGAAATCACAGTTTGTGTTGGTTGAGTAGACGGTGTTTTCAAAGTATGAATGTCAAATCCTGGTGGTAGTGTGGCACATTCTACTAGCAACTTTGCTAGATATCGTTGGGGATAATTTTCCAAACACTCATCCATAAAGGATGCAAATTCAGGTTCTTGTACAGTGGCGTCTATGTCTTCAATATAAATTTGTCCATGTGTGTCTCTAGTGACGTGTTTTTCAAGCAAAGGTTTGTGTGGTCTTTCTTTCCCTGATGGTTGATTTGTGAAAGTATTGACAAATTCATTGGGGTCCGCCATTGATTTTTGTTTCTTTTGAGACCTTGTTTCGACCATGAAAAGTTTCTCAAAATGGGGTAATGCAGACTATGTCTAAAAACTAATATGTCTTATTTCTATGTTTTTTGGATTTTCTGACAATAAAGGATGTTGCTAAAATGACTTCTAAAAAGACGCATACTAAGATGACGTATGGTAGGATGGACAATATGCAAAATATTGAGTAGATTATGATGGTTAATGATTCTAAAATGGGTATAACCTACCACCTATGGAATAAAAGCATGCAAGGATTTGACTTGACCAAGGAACTTGATTGTAGAACAAAGACAGTTGACAAGATGAATTTTCCAAACTAGACTGTTGAGCTGGAAAGATTCACAAATAGGACTAAAGTGACTAGGTTCAATGATTGTGAAAAATTGGAACATGAACGTATCTAATGAAGAGGAAAGTTATCTATTATGCGATATGCAATTTCCTAGGAATTATCTAAATGCATGCAACTTATGATGACTATGACTAAGATGTATATGACACCTAATGATGCAAGGTTTTTGAGCAAATTTTTCCAGTTTCTGTCCAAGGTTGATCTTAAAAAATAGAAGTGAAAAATGATAGTTATGTTTTTAGACTCGGTTTGCAGCTTTCTCAATTTCTGTTGACAGTCAAATGCGATTCATCTATAAGATGTGGTTCTATGTTTGACAAATGCGATTTAGCATGCACATGCAGTGGTTTGACTAAAAATAGGTTTCGAATGTCGACTGGTAATTTTGACTTGTGATAGATGCGGTGTAAATTTTGATAGATGCGACTCACAGTAATAGTTGTGACTTGGAATAAAGACTATGTGAACCTAAACTTGTTGACAGACATGCATTTTTTGTTTGACAGATGTGGCTTGCATATACACATGTGACTCAAAAATTGACAGTTGTGGCTTGTAATATCTAAACTGTGTAAAAGTGGACTTTGTTGACAGACACATGTGACATTCACCCTAACAATTGCGACTCGCTAAGACAAATGCGATGTTAAAAATGACAGTTGCGACTCAATTTAACAGTTACAGTTTGTTTTGAAGATTGGGTTTTTTTTGACTGACTCCGTTTGATGATCAAGTATTTTGATGAATACAACAAAAACAATCACATAATTCAATGTGTTTTCAGTTTATGGTGATAGATCTGTTAAAACCAGAAAACATTTACAACCTAGGATTTTTAGACAATACTTGCTGAGTTCTTACTTGGATAAATCCAGCTACGCATATTCAAGGCAGATGACTAGTAGCTTGACCCCACTAGCTCCCCTCCATGAAACTCACTTATATGAGGCAACCAAGCTATTGTACCCATGAAACTTCCATGGCATACATCTCATTTCCACACATGAACTGTAAGAATGTAAGATGGCTTCACAGGTCCGAACCTGCTACACCAGCAAATATGTAGGATTTTGGCAAAACTACATGATGGTTTTTAGTAAGGGCATTATGTTCATGGGGCACCATCCAATACGATGAGAGACCATTTCTTCCCTTCTCGTTGGAATAGTGAGCATGATTTCTGGGGTTTCTCCCAGAAATCCATTTTTATATACCGAGTGGAAGTCGCTGGCTAAAGCATGTTACCAGTTTGAGTCGTCTTCGGGTGAGTAATTTTTCCCACCAGGATAGGCCCAAGTTCTAGAGTCAGTAACCGTTTCTCTTACACCCAGAATTGCATGACTATGCAAGGGGAGAGGATACTTCGATATACCAAATTGTAAAGGGTGACAAAATGTGCTTTCGCACCAGACAAAGCAAAAATTGATTCTTTTTAATCCAAATGACAATGATTTATCTACCAAACAGAAATATTTTTAAATAAAACAAAGTCATTAGGTCCTTCCTGCAAACTAATCAATAGTTCATTTTTGTGTCTTTGACTTTCATCTTGCAAAAAATATTGGTTTTTTGGTTTTATTTGGTCTTCTATGCTTCGTCCTTTAAAAACTAAGTTAATCCACCTTAACACGGTTGTAAACAAACATTAACGAAAAATGAAATAACAAGAAAAATGAAAATAAAAATGTGAATGTACGGAAGTGAATAAAAAAGTGAAAAATCTATTACCAGGCAGATGTGGCTTTTTGAGCCACAAATGCGGCACGATGTTGATAGGTGGATGCAGTTCATGTTGACAGTTTAGACATGGCACAAATTGTTGACAGGCGGATGTGGTGCAAAGTGTCACGGATGCGGTGCAGAATGACATATGCATCGTAGAATGTAGCAGATGCGGTTTGTGAAGATAGATGCGTCATTTATGTGAGCGGATGTGGTGTGCCGTACGATTCTTGCAAAATAAAAAATGGAAAAATGGAAAGATGTTGCACGAATTTGAAGCGTGTTCACGTCAGGTTCGCCAAATGTAACGTAGATTTTTTGGGGATTAATGCTATAGTTGCACATATTAAAATGATCAAGACTAATCTAACAAATAATCTAAATCAAAACAATAAAGAACAAGTAAATGAACATGAATAAATCAAAACAAATAATTGAAAAGATCTCACCGAATATGCTTCCACTCCTTCGAATTATCTCGATTGCCCTTCTCCATTTTGTTGTGTCAGTATTCTTGCTCTCAGATTTTTAGTATTGATGCAAGCATAACCTTGTTGAATGTCTAAGAAAAATATCGAAGATAAGTTTCTTCTCAAAAGTGTATTGTTTTCAGGAGGAGGAATAATGATAATGATAAGCTATTTTAGAGATTTTGGGTTTTCGAATGATCAGCTCAGATTCAAAAAGAGATCGATGGACAAGATTGATGAATGTAATGCGATGTGAGTTATGTGTCAGATAGAACGTGAGTTAGAAAATACTGCAAGATAAAGATTAAATTAGAATGATAACTTAATCTTGTGTCAAGACTGTTCGAAAATAGAAAGAACACGAGTTCCAGATTAAATAAATGATTTAATCTTTAGTGGTAATTCTTCGAAAATAGAAGAATTAGAATTTGAATGTCAAACACAAATTTAGAAATTGAAGAATAAAGAATTCAAATGTATACATGAATTAATTAATTAAATAAAGATATTTAATTAATAAACACATTCATGCACGTGAGTTAGAACTAGTTAGCTGACTAGTTGTGACATAGAGTCCTATCGCAGAGACAATCGGATATCAAACCTGGAGATAATTGGCGGATTTAAAATAGATCTTGAGTCAGAAGGTGAGTGAATGATTTAGATAACTGAACGACAAAAGAATGTGACATAAAGAATTAATAATGAATTAAATGTTTATTTAATTCAACATTCGAAACTGAAATGAACTTAATTAAATAAATAAAGATAATTTATCTAATTTGACTGTTGAAAAGATGGAATTGAATAATTAAATAATAAATATTTAATTATGATTGAAATGTGACAAAAGCGGTAATTAAATAATAAATTATTTAATTAAGAAAAAGAATTAACTAGTTAGAGACATAATTAAATAAATATGATTTATTTAATTAATCAAGTTGAATAAAAGAATTAATTAATTAATTAAGAGGGGTATTTAATTAATAGAGGAAAGATGTGTTAGATAGATAATTAAATAATTAACATTATTTAATCATGACCATGGATAATAGAAAATTATGTCGAAAGTGGTGCTCGCAGGCCTAGACCAGTTTTCTATGTCTACAGTTCATTACCAAACTTAACTCTTACTATCCATTTAGTAGACAAGCACACCCCTTGAGTCCTAGGATCCAAGAGGCCCAAACCTCCCTTTTTCTTTGGTTGTATACAATGCAGCCATGAAGAGGCCCTAAAAATCCTTTTGCCATCCCAATTAGTCCATAGAAACTGCTGAGTGAGTTTAACCAGATCTTCATAGCCTTTCCTAGATGACATCCAACATGAATAATAGTAGATATAAGATGCCAAAAATATTCGATTTATCACCTGCATTTTTCCTACTAATGATAAGAATTTATTCCTCTAATTAAATATTTTGTTCTTCAACTTGTTGAGGAACCAATTCCACATATCATGAAGCGTAACCCCTAGCCCAAATGGAATACCAAGATATCTAGTGATTTTTCCATGTTTAATCTGTTTCCATTTTGTAGGAATCCATTTAGGAACTGGATCAGATTGAAGCATTATAAATTCAATTTTATGATGAGCCAATTTTGACCCTAAAACTTCATAATACAAATCTAAAACCTCCGTAACATTCTTAATTTTTGATTTAGAATTTTGAATAAAGAGCAAACTATCATCAACAAAATGTGAATTTATAACAACTACATTGTTGTGGATAAAGATACCTTTAATTAAATTCATTTGATTATATTTTTGAAGATACCCAAGAGCATCAATTGTAATAACATAAAGGAACGGTGATGAAGGACACCCTTGTCTAATGGAGCATTGGAGGAAAAAAGTATTGGAAAAAGTATTGTTAATCACCAGTTGAGCATTCACATTAGTTAAAAGCATATTAACATGTTTATATATCTTAGGACCAAATCCCAACCACTTCAACATCTTGATAATAAACCCCCACCATATCCTGTCATAAGCTTTATCAAAATCAAACTTAACCAACAAAGAATTTTGATTTTATTGCCAAGCTCATTCGCTTGTCTCCTAGGCTAGAATTAAATTGTCAAGTATAAATCTGCCACAAAGAAACCCAGTTTGCTCAGGTCTAACTATCTCCTTAACCATTGGTCTAATCCTAGTGGCTAAGGATTTAGCAATAATTTTATAGGAAGTGTTGAGTAGAGTAATCGGCTACCATCCAGAAATAAGATTTGAATTCTTCCCTTTCAGAAGGAACTTAATTAAACCTTTATTAATAGTTGGCCCCAATGAACCTTGACTCACAGCTTCCAAGTAAACTTGGTAAAAATCATCTTTAATATTTTGGCACAAGGTTTGGTAAAATTTTTATTGATAACCCATCAATCCATGGACTTTTTTTATGAGCCATAGAGAAAACAACATGTTCTAAATCCTCAATGGAGATGTCCCAATCAAGGAAACAACTGTAATCTGGATCTATCTTCCTAAGAATGCATCCTTGAATGATATTCGCTAAAATAAATTGAATATCTTGCCAATGAGGATCTTCTCTAAAAAGTTTCTCATAAAAGCTTTGAAATATTTATTTGATCTCATCAGGGTTTGTATGTAATGTCCTTGGTAAAATCTGACCCTGTTTTCACCTTGTCATGCCTTGGACATTTCGCCATACAGTTGTCTTGCAAAATCTGTACTTTCTAATTGTAGTTTTCTTTTGATGTTTTTGATGTCATTGATGATAATATGAATTCAATGAGCTTAAATAAACAAGTGCAACTTGTTGTTATGAAATAAGAGCCCAATGCAATGCTTCCCTTTAATTTTTCAATGACCATAAGTGACTACAAATGACTTCAATTTTTTACCTACAACTAGTAGACATTTCTACAAACACTTATCATCCATACTAAGAGATGCATCTACTTAGAATGATAGCTACAACAACTTAGATCATTTGAAAAACACTTGGCATACAAAATTGGAGATGAAACAATGCATCTACAACCAAGGCATTACACAAACACTTATTATGCAAACTAGTCACGCAAATAGTAAGTTACAACCTTTAGACATTATGTCAAATAGTTGACATGCAAAGTCCAAACTTCATTAATATAATTTTGAGATGAAATTCAACTGAATACAATGCTAATATGAATGATTGTTGCACTAAGGAAGATGACTGAATTGTCATTACAATTTCAACTATGCAAAGCCTACATGTTGCGATTTGTCTTTAGATTTATTACAAGGCATAAATAAGAAAATTTTATGCAATGCAAGGAACCTAGCATAGAAGGCTAATAATAACTACAGATGATTGGCAGAGAATAGATGACCTAAACAACAATTTATGAAATCTTAAATATTTGGAAAGAAGCCTCCAAGAGTGCCGCTCCTGCTTCTGACTTGCAGCCACTAGATAAATTCGTTACAGCCTTGAAAAACCTCCAAATTCATCTAAGAAAGGTCACCTAGATATCCAAAATGAAGCACCCCAATGTCCTTCAAGAATTGATGCTTCAATCATGCCATATGAATAAAATCAGCCTCTTTCATATGTGCAATTCACCCCATGATAACAATAGGAAATAACATTGAATGATAGCAAAATTATCAATTCAAATTCATTCCAAAATATCACCAAATTGTCTTCTCCAAAATTTGGCCAAAGGCCACAAATTTTTCCAATAAAGCACAAGTAGAAAGTTTGAAGTAACTTCCTCAAGTATCCAACTAGGGTTGATATCACACAACCAAAATTGACACTTAAGCAATTAGGTTTGGTGTTTCACAAATGAAAATGAAACCCTAGAGTTTTTGGCACTCTAGCCAAATTGCCAAGCATTCAAGCTCACTAATGTAGTAGAAAAGATGTCAACAACCAAGATGCCCAAATGCATAGCCCAAGGTTCTTCTTATACTTTTCATACCTCATCACCAAGAAGATTCTAGAGAATAATATTATTTTATTCCATTAAGTGACTTTATGATATATTTTATTTAGTCACTTTATTAAACTAATTAAATATAAAGTCATCCTTTAGCTATTAATTTATTGGAATAACTTTATAAATAATTAATTTAATATCTCCACTTTAATTTAATTAAAATAATCAATTAGCCATCCTTATGAAATATCAATATTTGGACAACTTAATTAATTAAATTAATTAAATCATGATACCTCCAATTCAAGGACATGAAAGTCCTCCCTTCTCAAATATTGCTTGCCCTCAAGCAATCCACAACTGTCAATCTAACTCAACTGCCATAACACCAAAAACTCGAATGGAGAATCATCTGCACCTGTCCACCAACCACCTAGATCTCAAATGATCCTGAGAAGAAATCCAACCAACATCCATTGATTATAGTTGAATCTCCTACCACTGTGAGGCCAACTATCCAACAAGAAAACTCTTGGATTCCAAACTTGTATATCTGCCCCACCATGTTGACTCTAAGTACTACAATAATAATCCTCATGCATCCAAACTCTCCTAAAACAATATCCACCTAGATCACATGAATAAACTGGAAGTTCATCATTCTCAACATTGACTAACTTTCGTTGTGCCACTCTGATACCCCCTAGAGTCCCATTGGACTGCTCAATTGAAATTTGAAGAATATCATACCATAGTGGATCTAAACTCAACCCAACTCTCTGCATCATCAAATCTTGTATATGTGGGCTAGCTGTAAACTGATGAGCACACCTCCAGATATAATCGAGATGAAACTCCCCTGACTATGCCAAAATAAAACCAGAGTAGTCAGGTGTACTCCATCCATCATAAGAAGATGTTGGAGTGAAAAAGACACTAAGAGGGGGGGTGAATTAGTGTCATAAATTGATTTAACAATTTTTACATAAAATGAAACAAAGCAAATTTATTCTCTCATTTATCAATGATTAACTCATCCATGTATTGAATGCAATCACATATAACTGTAATGAGAAGTATGATAGTGAAACTTAGCATAACAAAGCATTCACACAATGAATCAATGAAACACAGATAAGCAATGACACAAGATATGCCGAGTGGAAAACCCTCCTGGAGTAGAAAAACCACTCCTAAATTGTTGCCTTTCTAGGCTTATATTTTTTTAAAAACCACTTTTTACAATGCCTTATAGGCTGATTTCTAAGCACCAACCCCTCATTTTGAAACACCAATTTCAAGGAGCACCAACCCCTTTTATGTTTTCAGTAAGACATACAATGATATAGAGGATCTCTCTATTTATCTCTTTTCTCTCAAGTGCCTCTTGACAAACAATACCTAGAATCCTCAAAGTTAAAGAGTGAACCTTCAGAATTCCATCCACTATCAAGTCTTAAGACAATTTGATATTGAACATATATTCCATATTTTCAATCTAAAAAAAAAGCATTTATGCTTGTGTAGACAAAAATAGAAGCTATTTTTTCTCACTAGTTTTCACAGTCTTTTCTCATAGTTCAAGGAACAGTATATCCTTTTTTCTATTTTTCTTCTTACATATATTTCTTAATTACATTAGAAAAAAAATTACCACCCAATAACTCATCTCAAATCATTTTAAATAATAGAGGTAATTTTTATTGTACCCCACTTCTGTTGAATCTATTTGTCAAATTGCACTGATTTGGAGAAAATGTTCAGCATGGAGGATAGCTTCTAAAAAAATGGTCAAGGAATATGCAATTTTAGAAAGAAGATTGAACCATGTCCACACAAGGAGCCTGCACAAGAAATTCTAATGGAAACAAAATTAAACAATATATACCATGCACAAAATACCCTCGAATACTACTGCAACAGAAAATGTAACTGAAAACCCATTATTGTGCACCCAAGAACAACTACCATTGATTCCAAAAGAAAGATTGAAGTATTTTGCAGAAAGCATGATTACCCACCAATGAAAACACCATCCCCAAAAGCAGGACCAAAAAATGATATGTTAAAATATCTGGGTATCTATTTTAGATTATGAGAAATTGAAATGCAACACTTCTGACCATAGAAAATAAACCCACTTGATCATTTTTCATAAAAGAGCAAACAACTATCATCTATTCATGTGCCAAGATAAGTAACGGTCCCTCAAAAATTGAATAATAAGAATAATACCTGAAGAAAACGATAGAGAATCTGTCATGGAGATATTTACCAGACCGGCAGAATAGCAAAGCAACAAAACCTCTTTTGGGTTTGAGCCTTCACCTAGAGACAAACAGCTGACAAAGACACCGACCATGGAAAGGACCTTGCAGAGAGCCCCATTCGCTGTCAAAGATTTTCAATTAGCCAAAAAAGGTTGAGTAACAACTGTGAGATAATCTCAATGGAGGCAACAAAGCTAGGGTTCCAAACCCTCAAGCTTGTGAAGAACAATGTGATTGCCCTAATTTCCTTAGCAAATCAATCGATGACTTTTCAAGTCATAATACCATTTCAAGTCCGTGGCACATGCAATTTGACTTAATCAACTTAATCCATGCAATAAACCAACACCATAATTAAAACATTACAATGTGATTTCCTTGTCTTACCAACATGCCAAATATCTTAGACATCTAGGCATTATTGCAAGAGTCGATGTCAGTCACTTTTCAAGTGACTTGACAAGTAACTTCTCATACCTGTTGTCGGCCTTAAGGCCTAATGAAATATCAAACATAAGACCTGATTTCATGCTAATGTGAGGTTCAATTTATTGAGCTTTATTCAAAACCATTTGTCATGTCATAAAGCCCGATATATTCAATGCCTTTTGAAATGTAATAAAGTCTAATACCCATGATAACCATATTAATACCTGAAACATATGATTCCCTTTAAAGTCATTTGCCCATGAAAATATCAATTGTTTTAGGAAACTCGATAGGGTTTTCTTAAAATTAAAAAAAAAACTCCATTAATGATTCCAAAAGCCAAGTTATTTATAAGCATTACCTGAATGAGGTTGAATACAAAAACACAACTCTGATGTTGTTCAAAAATATTAGCAATGCCATGATGTTAGAAATTTGAACATGCTAATACCATATAAACCTGTAGATCATTGTAGCCCAATAGCACAAAATGTCAAACTGGAATTATACCACCTGAACATGGAAACATTATCTTGTAAACAAGATTCCTTGTAATCTGCACATGGAGTCAAGAGATCAGTACCATCAAAACCAACATCATAATGTCAAAGTCAAAACCAACTATGCCAAGACAAAATATAAACAAGAGTGCCATCCAACAGAATGTAAACTATGCAACTGATAATCAACCACAAAGATGACAATCTGAAACACAATATTGTCATCAAGGAAAAATACCAAAAGAGAAGCTCAATAAAGTCCCCCTTTGTCCTTGATGGCAAAAAAATGAGCCACCAAATGAAAATAATGAACCAGAACCAAGAGCTTATAATTCTCCCCCTTTTTGTCACAAGGATAAATGGAAGACAACAATGAAATGCCACGAAGCTGCAGATATAGCAATGGAGCAGCAAAGTATGAGCTACAAAGAGAGTTGACCAGCTCCCCCTATCACCAAGATAGAGTATTAAGATAGCAAAGATTGAGAGACGACTCCCAATCTAGACCAAAGTCTTTCAAATACCTCTTTTTCCAAAGGCTTAGTGAAGATGTAAGCTACCTGTGCTTGTGTAGGAACATATTGCACAAAAACCTTATTAGCCAGCACCTTTTCACGAAGAAATTGAAATTTAATAGCAATGTGTTTAGTGCGAGAGTGCATAACATGACTTTTGGAGATATTAATCACACTAGTATTATCACACATAATAGAAACGGGTTTAGGAATTTTAATACCCATGTCAAATAGATTTTGTGACATCTAGATTACTTGAGTACAACAAGAGGTGGCAACAATATATTTTGCTTCAGCAGTGGAGAGTGAAAAAAATTCTTATTTTTTGTTGTACCATGCCACTAATCGATCACCAAGAAAGAAATCAGTACCACTGGTGCTTTTCCTATCATCTAGACAACCAACCGAGTCAACATTAATATATACAACTAATGAAAAATCATTTCTTCTGGGATACCAGAGTCCATAATCAAGAGTGCCCTGAATATATTTAAGAATCCTTCTAACAACATTACTATGAGATTCCTTAGGAGATGACTGAAATCTTGCAGCCATGCAAACTTCTTGCATTATGTTAGGTCTAGAGGTTGTTAGATATAACAAGCTGCCTATCATTGACCTATACTCAATTGGATTTATAGCAAGAGAATCATCAACCTTGTTGAGTTTGCAGCCAGTAACCATTGGAGTGCTAACTGGATGACATTCATCCATTTGAAATCTCTTTAACATCTCTCTTGCATATTTTTTTTGAGAGAGAAAAATACTAGTTTCAAGTTGAGAGATTTGAAGACCTAAGAAGAAGGTTAGTTCTCCCAACATTGACATCTCAAACTAAAATTACATAATCTGAGAGAAGTTTTTACTCAAAGCAGTATTGTTGCAGAAAAATATAGTATCATCAACATAGATTTCAACAACCAGAATATCAGAACCTTCAATCTCAACATAAATATTGATGTCTACACCTCCTCTACTAAAACCTTTTGAAATTAAATGACTATCCAGTCTAGAGTACCAAGCTCTAGGATCTTGTTTTATGCCATATAAAGCTTTTTTCAGCTTGTAGACACGATTAGGCTTATTTTTGAAAGTGAACCTTTTAGGCTGTTCTATATAAAATTCTTCATCCAAATAACCATTTAGAAAAGAAGTTTTGACATCCATTTGATATACAGTAAAGTTCTTGAAAATAGAATAAGCCAAAAATATTCTAATAAATTCAAGTCTAGCTATACGTGCAAAGGTTTTACCAAAGTCAATACCTTCTTGCTGAGCATATCCTTTGCAAATATATCTAGCCTTGTTGTGAACAACATGGCCATTTTCATCATGTTTATTTCTAAATATCCATTTTCCTCCTATGAAATTTTTGTCATCTGGTCTTGGGACTAACTCCCAAGTATGATTTTTCTCAATTTGATCAATTTCTTCCTACATTGCATTAAGTCGGCATTCATCAGTTAGAGCTTCATCAATTTTTTTTGGCTCAAATTGTGTAATTAAACAAAAAGCGGTAAACTCAGCTATATGATCTTTTTCATCAGAGTTAAC
This sequence comes from Sequoiadendron giganteum, assembly GCA_007115665.2. NCBI lineage: Eukaryota > Viridiplantae > Streptophyta > Pinopsida > Cupressales > Cupressaceae > Sequoiadendron > Sequoiadendron giganteum. Next base: position 67,954,447 of record VCHN02000014.1, on the reverse strand, counting down.
AGTTCTTCTTCTTGTTTGAACTCCTGCAGATTTATCTCTGATAATCAAATTTTTAGGATGGTTTCTAGCAAGAGATTTTGAAGGGGTTTTTGTTACACATTTTTCAAGACTTGTTTCAACATTTTTAGAATTTGCTTCAACCAGTTTAGGAATTGTTGATTCTACTTCAGGCTTTTCTTTTTCAAAGCCTTCTAAATTTATTTCAAGTTCAAATTCTTCTTCCTCATCATCCTGCATAGGTTCAACATCTAAAAGCAAATTTTCATCAAATTTGACATTGACAGATTCAATAATCTTATTCATCCTATTATTAAAGAATTTATAGGGTTTTCTATGAGTAGAGTATCCTAAAAATATACCTTCATCATATTTGGATTGAAAGCTTCCTAAGTTATCATCATCTCTCTTGATAAAAATTTTACAGTCAAATATTCTAAAGTATTTAATCGAGGTAGATTTACCATACCATAATTCATATGGAGTGAAATTGGATTTCACTCTGATTTGTACTCTATTCAAGATATAGACAACTGTATGAACAACTTCTTTCCAGTACATGTTTGACAGTTTTTCTTCATCCAGCATAGTCCTTGCCATCTCTCTTACAATTTTGTTCTTTCTCTCAACAACCCCATTTTGTTGAGGTGTTCTGGTAGCAACATATTGTCTTTTTATGCCATGTCTTTCACAATAGTCAATGAATTCTTATGAGGTGAATTCACCACCTTTTTCAGATCTCAGACATTTCAATTTTAAATCCAACTACCATTTTTCTAAAGACTTTAAAACATTCAAAAGTTTCAGATTTATGCTTGAGAAAAGCAACCCATACCATATGAGAGTAATCATCAACAAATAACATGAAATATTTCTCACCATTGATGGATCTAGTCCTTGTAGGACCACATAAATTTGTATGAAAAAGTTGTAGAGGCCTAGTAGAAGAATTTTCTTTAGATTTAAAGCTTACTTTTGTTTTCTTGCCTTTGAGACATTCTTTACAAATTGCATTTTCAGGTTTTCTTTAGACAAACATAGCTCTTACATTCTAGTTTTTGCTGATTCTAACCATATTGTCAAAGTTAATGTGATCTAGTCTCTTGTGCCACAACCAAATTTATTCAGCTTGACTCATTAAACACATACCTTGATTATTTTCATTACCAATTGTGTCAAGAGGATTGTAAACGTTTCCCTTAGTCCTTCTTCCAATAGCAATAGCCTTTCCAAGCTTTTTTTTAATCTCACATCCCTATGAAGTGAACAAAAAATGATAGCCACTATCACAGATTTGACCGACACTTAGAAGATTGTGCTTTAGACCTTCTACATAATACACATTGTAGATAGAAGTGTCCTCATTTAGAAGAAGTGAACCTCTACCCTTGATTTGTATACCAGAATTATCTCCAAACTTCACATATCCACCTACATAATCTTCAAGATTTGTGATTTTTTCTTTGTCACCAGCCATGTGGTTTGAACAACCAGTGTCCAGGACCCATAATTCCTTTATCTTTGAATGAATTTTTTTTCGGACTAACATAGTTTGCTCTATGTTATTGAATTTTTTTGGTTTCCAAACCTTTTTGGTTTTCTACTGTTTAAATTGCAAATCAACTTTGCACTGCTTAGCATAATGACCCACATTATTGCATTTAAAGCATCTGATCTGTCTAGCAAAACTAGGGTGTTTCTTATGACCAAATTTAGGTGTTCTAGGATTCATAAACCTGCAAGAGCTAGCTTTGTGGCCAAATCTGTTGCAAAAAAAATAGTGTAACTCAGCTTTTTTGGAATTTGTGGATGCTAAAGCTGCAAAAGATTAAACATCAATTCTAATCTAAATAAAACAACAAAGAACGATAAGTAAGCATGATTAATCTAAACTAATAAAACTAGAATAATCTCACCAAATATGCAAATACTTCCTGGATTTTTCTCAATTTCCCTTCTCCATTTTGCTATCTTGTTATTCTTTCCCTCAGATATTTGTGTGTTTGAATGCAAGCATAACTTCGTCGAGTGTCTTAGCAAAATATCGAAGATTGTTTCTTCTCAAAAGTGTATAATGATTTTGGGAGAGGAGGAATAATGATAATGACAGGCCATTTTATAGATTTTTTGTTTTCGAACAATCGGCTTAGATTAAAAGAGAGATCGACGGATGAGATTGATGAATGCCATGCGATGTGAGTTCTGTTAGATAGAACGTGAGTTAGGAAAGACTAAAAATAGAACAAGATCTTAATCTTCAGTTAAGAATCTTCGAAAATAGAAGAAATAGACTTTGAATGTCAAAGACAAAGTCAGAACTCGAAGATGAGGAATTCGAATGCATAATTAAATTAATTAATTAAATAAAAGATATTTAATTAATAGATGCATACATGCATATAAGTTAGAACTAGTTAATTGACTAGTTGTGACGGAGAGTCTTCCTGCAGAGATGATCAACAGTTGAATTCAAAGATAACTCGAGAACTAAAAATAGATCTCAACTCAGAAGGTGAGAACATGACTTAGATAACTGAATGATAGAAGAATGTGACATAAATAATTAAATATGAATTAAATGTTAATTTAATTCAACATTCGAAAATAGAAGATTTAATTAATAAATAAAGATAATTTATTTAATTTGACTTTCGAAAAGGGTAGAATTGAATAAATAAATAATAAATATTTAATTATAGTTGAAAAAGGGGGTTAAATGAATAATTAAATAAAGATATTTAATTATAGTTGAAAATAATGATAAAGGGGGTAATTAAATAATAAATTATTTAATTATGAAAGAGGATTTAATAAGTTAGCAACATAATTAAATAAACATGATTTATTTAATTAATCAAGTTGAATAAAGATTAATAATGACTTAATGAATTAATTAAAAAGGGGTATTTAATTAATAGAGGAAATATGTATTACAAAGGGTAATTAAATAATTGACATTATTTAATCATGACCATGGACTATAGAATATTATTTCGATTATGTACTCGCAGGCCTAGACCAATTTTAGGTATCTACAGTTTGCCCCTCTTTGATACAATGTTGGTACAACGTTGTGTCAAAGAAAATATGCCCTGATCATGCCCCAACATGAAATAGGTTAGGGTATGCCCCAGTGAGAGGGAGAATGACGAGGAGGTAGTGGTATGCCCCCTCGAGAGGATAGGCGGGTTTGAAGAACATGAGTGTGCACTCGAAATGGATAGATAATGGTGGTGAAGATGCAGAAAAGAAGAAATGTTAGCGTGGATGATTTCAGAATGTTAGTAAGAAACAATTAAGTTTGATTGATTGAGAAAAAAACATAATCTTCGATATATTGCCAAATATGCTATACTTGTTTTGTTATCATCATTGGGCGGGACATGACACAGATGGATAGTACACACTATGATATGAGATAGACCATAGTGTACAAAGTTATCCACCTGTGAAAAATAGACAGTCGTAGACAAGGAGTGTCCTAACTCAGACTAAGGACATGATGCCCCAGTCGTTTGGTCAAGACAAACCATAGACAACAGACAAATAAAACACGGTGCATGAGACGTCATTGCTCCTCTAAATCCTTGATAGGACATCCTTGAGGAAACTAGTAACATGAGTCAAAAACCAATGGTAAAAAGACAATTGACAGACATCAGCCAAAGAAAAAGAATCCTGAGACGTCGTTGCTTCTCTAAATCCTTCAAAGGGACATCCTTGAGAAAGATAGCAACAGGATCTTGCACAAATTGATAAAAAGATAAGACAAAATAAGATATAAAGTCATAAAGCCAAATAAATGTATTCGCCAAAACTTGATCTTGTAGGATTGTTTGGTGTTGATGTTTGACATAGCGTAATGTGAGAGAATGACACATGCCGCATAAGACATTGAGTCTGGTTTCGATTGGGTGACTTCTGTATAAGGCATGACAAAGCCTGGTTTCAGTAAGACACGTGTCGTATAAGACGTTGGAGTCTGATGACGTTGAAGTGACAAGCCACATGAGACTATGAAAATGTGATGACGTTTGTTGACAAGAAAGACATATCTTGCTAAGACATGGGTTGAATGCTTTGACAATGTGTTTGATATTGACTTGATGACTTGTTGAGATGTTTTTCCTTGTTGTTGCATGACTCGTTTTGATTTGTTGACTAATAAAAGTGTGTGCGTGTAGATAGTGTATGACATGAGATGATACCTTAAACTATGATATGCAACTTGTGTGATAGTGATTGTGAATGAACCCTATTGGACTGACCTAGTGTGGTCTTGAGAGCTCATCAATTGATTAGCCTTGCCTACATTGTACATGCAGAGACCTCGTAGTTCGACATGACCAATGACTTAATATACAAAGAGTCATGATTTAATGTGTGTGATACATGACAAACCTAGATGGACAGACCTAATGCCTCGGGGGCACATCGATAGATGGCCTTGCCTACGTCCTAGTCGTAGAGGCAACGTAGGTCGACTATATCTACGACTAACTTAACATGACCGACTTGACATGATTGACTAGACATGACTGACATGACATGATGGACTAGACATGATTGACTTGACTCTATTTTTTTTTGGGATTTTCTGACATTTTTCCAATTTTGTTTTTTGGATTTTTGATGTTTTCTAATGTTTTTGAGATTTTTCAGGACATTTTCGATGGCATGACATTATGTACAAAGTGTTAGGGCACAGAAAAAGGATTTGCCCCCAATCGGGAATAGGATTTGGAAGATGGAATGGACGTTTAGATGTCAATCATTCCAAATGATGGATAGGACAACCATTTATTATGAGTGATGATGAAAAAGTTTGATTAGAATGATGGTAGATGGAAGAGCGAGCTTGACTACACATGGCACCTGTTTGCCAGGTTTTCACCATGGTACTTATCCATAGCGCCACCGAAGCGGTTTTCACTAGTGGACGGATTTATTTCTCTTTACTTTTTTGATTTTCTCAATTTTTTTGGTGTTACAAAGACGCCTGTTTGCCAGGTTTTCATCAAGGTAACCATTTTTTTGTTTTTTCATTTTTTTTTGTATTTTTCTAGATTAAGACACGGATTCTCGGAGACTTAAGCATAGAACCTCTTTAGATGTAGACTATTGATAGGGGACAAAAGCGGTTCTCCTTCAGGAGTAGAGAGTTGGTACGCTCCTAACCCAAAGGCTTCTGTGACAATGTATGGCCCCAACCAGTTAGGTTCAAACTTTCCTGGTTTCTCGTGTTTAGCTTGGTTCTTAGGATTCTCCATTAATACCAGGTCACCAATTTCAAAGTGTCTATTGAGAACCTTTTTGTTGTAACTATGATGAAGATGATTCTGATATGCTTGTAAATGATCTAATGCTTTCTGTCTTCGTTCATCCAACAATTATAGCTCTTGTAACCTAGAAACATGGTATTCTTCATCATCGATATGACCCTTCAAGGATACCCGTATAGAAGGTATTTTGACCTCAATAGGTAAGATAGCTTTGGACCCAAATAGGAGGGAATATGGAGTGGCACTGGTGGGAGTACGGATGCTTGTGCGATAAGCCCATAAGGCAGGATTAAGCTGTAGGTGCCAGTCACGACCAACATCATTGACAGTCTTCTTAAGGATTCTAACAATAGTCTTATTAGATGCCTCAGCTTGGCCATTACCTTGTGGGTAATATGGGGTGGAGAAATGGTGTTTGATGTGGAATTCTTCACATAAATGGCGTACTTCTTGGTTCTTGAATGGGCGGCCATTGTCTGTGATTATGGATTGAGGCACACCATACTGACAAATGATATAGTTTAGGATAAACTTAGATATTTGTGTGTCGGTTATGTATGTCATGGGGATGGCTTCGATCCATTTCGTGAAGTATTCGGTAGCAGTGATGATGAATTTATGGCCATTTGATGATGGAGGGTGTATCTTACCTATGAGGTCGAGTCCCCATTGGGTGAAGGGCCATGGTGAAGTAATTGGACGAAGCTCCTGCACTGGCGCTCTTATCAAGTCTCCATGTATTTGACATTGTCTACATTTCTTTACAAAGACATATGAGTCTTTCTCCATCATAGGCCAATAGTAACCCAGTCTCATAATCTTGTGGGCTAGAGTGGGACCACTCGAATGAGATTCGCATATACCCTTGTGTACCACTCGCAAAGTTGTTTGTGCTTCCTCAGCATCGAGACATCTCATTAGGCCATTATCTAAGGGACGTCTATACAGGGTTTCTTCGATGATGGTGTACTTGGCTGACTTTCGGATGAAAGTTCGACGTTGGTTATTGGAAAAATCTTGAGGTAGGGTTTGGTCAGTGAGGTAATTGAATATGTCTTTATACCAAGGAGACGTAGGACCAACAATGGTACACACTATCGCAGTATCAGGGACATCATAAGCGGGGATCAAAAGCTGTTCAACCAGGAACTCGAACTTAGGCACATTACTTGGGATATCCAACAAAGAACCCACGGTTGCCATTGCATCTGCAACTCTATTTTGGATACGTGGTATTTGTTGAAAATTTATGTCATTAAAATACTGTTTGAAACTGGCAACCATCCTCTTGTAAGGTGCAAGCTTCTCATCCTTAGTCTCGTAATCATCATTCACCTGTCGGATTACTAGTTGAGAGTCACCAAAGACATGTAGGCTCTTAATGTTCCATTGAGCTGCCATTTTTAAACCTGTCACTAAGGCTTCGTATTCTGCTATATTATTTGTACAAGGAAATGCAATCCTGAATGATTTAGGAATGGTACCACCTTGAGGTGTGACAAATAAGATACCAGCCCCTGAACCACGATTTGTATGTGATCCATCAAAGTACAGTTTCCACTCAGTTTTAACCTCAAGGTTGAAGAGAAATTCATCTGGAAAATCTGCTACTAATGGATGATTTTCCTTTATAGGTGCGTCTGCTAGTTGATCTGCAATGACCTGTCCTTTTATTGCCTTCCTTTTGACATACTGAATGTCATACTTGCTAAGTATCATAACCCATTTAGCCAATCGGCCTATTAAAGTTGCCTTACTTAGGAGTTATTTAAGTGGATCAATTTTTGCAATCAATATGGTTTGTCGATTGAGCATATAGTGTCTAAGTTTTTGGGTGGAAAAGACTATCACAAGACATGCACGTTCTATGTTGTTGTAATTCAATTCATAGCCCACTAAGGTTTGACTGATATAATAAACCGCTCTCTCGTGACCTTGATCATCTTGTTGTGCGAGAAGAGCCCCTAATGCCAACTGAGTTGCTGAGATGTAAAGTATCAATGGTTTCCCCTCTATAGGTGGCATTAGGACTAGTGGAGTAAGCAAATAGTCCTTGATTTGTTGGAAGGCCTCTTGACATTTAGGTGTCCACACAAATGGCACTCCTTTTTTGAGTAAATGCTGAAATGGATGTATTTTATCTGCCAATTGTACTATGAAATGCCTAATGGACTGTAATCTCCCTTGTAGTGTTTTGAGTTGACCAATGCTGGTTGGAGGAGGCATTTCTATGATTGCTCTTACCTTTTCTGGATCTACTTCAATGCCTCTGTGAGAGATTATATACCCTAACAGCTTCCTTGATTTCACTCCAAAGACACACTTCTTCGGATTGAGTCTGACATTGTAGTTTTCTAACCTCTAGAATATCTTGTCTAACACTTTCAAATGATCTTCCCTTGTTTTTGACTTGGCTATTATATCGTCGACATAATCTTCCATGAATGTATGTACAAAGTCATAAAAAATCGTAGTCATTGCTCGTTGGTAAGTGGCTCCTGCATTCTTAAGGCCAAACGACATAACATTCCAACAATATGTGCCCCATGGACACGTGAAAGCTGTCTTATGTTGATCTTCAGGTGCTATCTTTATCTGGTTATATCCAGAGAAACCATCCATAAGGGATAGCATCTCATATCCTACAGTAAGGTCTACTATCATGTCGATATTTGGCAACGGGAAGTCATCTTTAGGACATGCCTTGTTGATGTCTCTAAAGTCAGTGCAAATTCGAATGCCCCCAGTTGGCTTAGTCACTGGTACTAGATTTGATATCCAATCTGCATAGTCTATTGTCCTTATGAATCCCACGTCCAATAGTTTCTTAAGTTCTACCTTGACCAATAGAGCAATTTGCGGATGCATCTTCCTTAGTTTCTATTTGACTGGTTTGATACCCGATTGGAGTGGTAAATGATGCAATATCAGGTCTGGATCTAGCCCAAGCATGTCAGCATACGACCATGCGAAATTTACTTGTCTCTTTTTGAAGAAGTCTTTGAACTCATGTTGTTCTGTCTTTGATAAAGAAGCCGCAAAATATACTATCTGAGGATTCTCTTCTGTTCCTATGTTGATTGTGACAGCCTCTTCTACTAACATGGGTGAATTTTCTTGTGCAACAAGGAGAATATTTAAACCTCTATCCTTGGGTGCCTCAGAGAGTTTTTCGCCCTCGGATACGTCCTTTATTTTGTCTTTTTCTTGGTCCAAAGGCGCCTTTCGGTTTTCACCTAGGGACTCATCATTTTTATTTTCATTTTCATTTTCATTTTTGTGACTAGAGGTGTAAATAGATTCCCAAAAATATGCTTTATCATCCAAGTCTATGGTAAAACCTGCCTTATGATCCCTTCTAGGTATACCTTCTCTAAGTCCCATGAACTCAGCAATTGCTTCGTCGTTCTTGAATGTATCTATGATAGGTGTACCTTGTTGATCCCAGTCGATGAGTTTGGGATATACAAGGGGCATGTCATCATCAGAGTTTATAAGAGTAACTGCTGACAAGGTGAATATGGACTGGTTGACATGGTCACAGAAGTTTTGGACTAACTCCGTCTTGTTTTTCTTCCTATGGATAGGTATATTCTATTGTGGGACAATGGCGAGGGAAGATTCGTTAGAAGATGGCTTGTCAGGTGCCCAAGATACACGATCAAGGGTTTCCCAATAATAGTTCTTTTTCCATTCTTCTTTAGACAAGTGTTTCTTAGGATGAGGACTAGACTGTTTTGATACAGGTTTCACATTGAGGTCCAATTCTCCAAATAATGCATTTATGTTCATGGTACTAGTAGATGAGAGAGACTCCCATTCACCATCGCTTGAGTAAGGGGATTCATCATAGACTGGAGGTTTGTCATAAACTCGGGGTAGGTCACAAACTAGGGGAAGTGGTTCATGAGATGTCTCGATGTCTGGGTAATCATTCACTTCCTCTTGAAACGTTGACGAGGTACCAGGAAACCCAATTCTATGCGGTTCACACCCTAGCCCTAGATACTTCGGTCGTGGGTAAACAGTAATTGGTTCTGTCCTTCCATTTTGATATAGTCCTAACCCACTATGCCCATCATAGCCTTCATTTTGCATTATCTTAAATCCTTTTCCATATTGGTCCTTGGCTATTTGAATAGACGAGGAGGGGTATTCATGTTCTTCTTGATACAACCAGGAATCAGCTTGATCCACAATCTCTTCACTTAACTCTCCCCATTTTTTCAATGTCGTTGTAGGGGGAACATGAAATGTGACCATAGACTGTCTTCTATCTGCCATGGGTAGGCCATATGCCTTAGGTGGAATTAGTTCAGTAACACAGTATGATGCCTTTATATTATACTCACCACAGCCCTTGTCTTGGATCTCAAGTTTTGTAGTGGAAGATGGTGGTTTGAATGAAATGGACTTAGTGAGACATGATGGGTCAACGTATTGGGATAGAGTGGATGATGAAGCATGTTGATTAACAAGCACTTGTCGGTGTGGAAGACCCCTTAGGTTTGTACAATACTGGAAAGGATCTGGATCACCATCAATGGTGATCTCTGTGCCATTATAGGGGAATTTGAGACACTTGTGGTATGTTGAAGGTACCGCTTTCATTGCATGTATCCAAGGTCTACCTAACAACAAGTTGTATGGGAGGGTGAGATCCAAGACTTGCAAGCTGGTGTTCATGATTGCTAGGCCAATTCGAATAGGGAGTGTGACAACTTCTTTGGACGATCTTTCCTCATCATCGTAAGCCTTGATGACTATACTCTTAGAGATATCTACACAATCTTCTGAGAATCCTAATGCCTTAACCAATTTAAGGGTACACAGGTTCAAACCTGCTCCTCTATCTACCAAGACTCGTCGAACTTTGTTTTGATGGACTAAGACTTCAAGATGTAAGGGGTCATTGTGATCTGACTTTTCAGTTGAGTAGTCTTGTTGTGAAAATGTAGCATGATGCAAGTTGGTCAAATATCCCACCATCTCTTCGAAATGATTGACATCTAAATCTGTAGGAATAGTTGTATTCTGTAGAGCTTTGTCAAGAATGGACTGATGCTGAGGTGATAAGGTCAACAATTCCAAGATAGATATTTGCGCGGGGGTTTTACTCAATCGATCGAGAAGGTTGTACTTGAGCTTGGAACTTTGTGTAGATGGCTCAGAAGAAGGACCACGAATAGTAATCTTAGTTCTGCGTGTGGTTATATTACATTCTGGATGCTTCTTGATGGAGAAAGTATTGACATTCTCGTTTGCAGCTCGAAGGTGGTTTATGATCTTTCCTTTACCATAGTCATACTTGGTATTGTTATAGTTGGCTGATGGATTATTCTGGGGTCCCGAACTAGAGGCTTTTCCTTTTGTGTGGTCATGTAAGGGGTCCGTGAAGACCTTATGATCACTGTTCTTAGTGTTTTTCTGCCCACCAACCTCTATAGTTCCATTTTCAACAAAGTCTTGTATGATGTTATTTAATTGGCGACATTGTTGGAGGTTGTGCCCTTTCGTTCGATGATAGTCACAGAAAGCATCATCGACCCACCATGAAGGTTTGAATTGTCTAGGATCATACTCTCTTGGTTCCAATGGTTTGATAAGATTATGTTTGACCAATTCTTTGAAGACTACCTCAATTGGTTGCCCTAAAGGTGTAAATTCTTGAGTTGGAAATCTCCTTTTTTGTGGTCTTTGTTGTGAGTTCTGGACATAGTTAGCCATTTGATCAAGACTATTTGTCATGTCCGCTTGTTGATTGTATCCTCTAAGTGTGATAACCGATCCAGTATGTATGTGCTTAGCATCAAATATGCCATCATTTGTGACATTCTTGTTCCTAGACCAGAACTTGTTTCTATCATTCGACACATTTTGTTGTTGGACAATCAGGCTCTTGCCTGGTACTTTGATTTTGCCTTTGTCAATAAGGCCTTTTTCAAGGATGATCCTCTTTTGTACCAAGTCAATGAATGAAGTGCAATAGTGTACCCATAAGTCACCTCTCAGTTTGGGGTTGATGTTTTTGAGGAAGATAGTGACCTTTTGTTTTTCAGGTATTTCGATGGGACAACGGCTAGCTAGACTCCTCCATCTCTGGAAGAAAGTGATAAATGTCTTGCCATCTTCTTGTGTCATGTGGCACAAGGTTTCTATGGTTACTTCATTGTCTATGTTAAAGGAAAAATATTCAACAAACTTTTCAGCCAATTCCACCCAGGATCGTATACCGTATGGCAATTTGGAAAACCATTCCAATGCTATCCCTATAAGGGTTCGTGTAAATAGGCGCATCAAGTAAGTGGGGTCATACGATATATCCATGCATGCCGTTGAAAATTCTCTAATATGTTCTATAGGATTCTTTCTCCCATTATACTTAGGAAAATTTGGTATAATGTATCCATGGGGGAAAGGTGTCATATAGAGGGCTTTGTCAAATGGGCATGGACATAGGTCTTGTGCTGATATAGTTCATTTTCCTGACATAGACATGTCATCCATCTTTTTTTGTAGAGTCTGCATTTGGTTTTGAAGGATGTCGACTTGTGTCAAGGACATGGTGTTCATTTTATTTGGATAAATGTAGATGTTCTAATACGCCATGTTCTGTGATGGGTTATGATTGGGTGAGAGGATATATCCTATCAAAATATTCTGATTTGGGATAGGGATATTCCCTGTCTGAATTGTTTGATTTGGTATAGGAATGATTCTTGTCTGAATTGTCTGAATTGTCTGACTTGGTATAGGTATATTTCCGCCAACCTTGGTTCTCTTACCAGTCGTGTTGGTGCCAAAGGGGTTGGAGGAAGTTGCTCCCGCAGTGAATTGTAAACCTTGTGTTATGTTAAAAGGAGTTGGGTTTACAATTGATGATGTTTGTGTTGGTATACCTATTGGTATTGCTGCGGTTATTTGAGGAATAGAAATAGTAGATGTCGCAGTTTGCGTTGGTTGAGTTAACTTAATTGTCAAAGAATGGACATCAAATCCTGGAGGTAGACTGGCACCTTCTACTAGCAATTTTGCTAAGTAGCATTGTGGATCATTTAGCAAACACTCATCCATGAAGGCTGCAAACTCAGGATCTTGAACTGCTGTATCTACGTCTTCTATGTAAATCTGCCCATGTGTGTCCCTAGTGACATGTTTTTCAAGTAAAGGCTTGTGTGGATGTTTGCTTCCTGACGGTTGGTTTCCGAACGGATTGATGAATTCGTTGGGGTCTGTCATTGCTTTGTGTTTCTTTTTGGACCTTGTTTCGACCATGAAAAAGTTTTCTCAAAATGGGTAATGCAGACTATGTCGAAAACTAATATGACCTATGTCTATGTTTTTGGATTTTTTTGACAATAAGGATGTTGCTAAAAATCTAAGAGGACGTATGACTAGACGGACAATATGCAAAACTCTAAGTGGACTAATGACGACAAATGAGTCTAAGACGGGTATAACCTACCACCTAATGGAATAAATGCATGCAAAAGTTTGCGCCTGATGATGGAACCTAAACGTATGACAAGGACAATATGACAATGTGAATTTTCCAAAGACAAGGAAAGTTATCTATTCTGTAATATACAGTTTCCTAGGAAGTATCTATATGCATGCGAATTGAGGATGATTAGGACTAAGACGTTTTACTGTGACCAAGACGTATATGACACCTAATGATAGTAGCTAAGACCTATATGACTCCTAATGATGGTAAACTAAGACGTATATGACACCTAATGATGCAAGGTTTTTGAGCAAATTTAATCGGTTTCTAATCCAAGGTTGATCCTAAAAACCTAAAACAAATAGTGACAAAAGTGTATTTCAGTCTCAGCTTGCGGTTTTTTTTTTTTTTGAAATTTTTCTGTTGACAAGCAATTGCGGTTCACCTAACAGTTGCGGTTTTTTCTCTGACAAATGTAGTTTTTCTAACAAATGCGATTTTTTCAACTGACAGATGCGACTTAACAAGACACATGCAGTTTTTGAAATAGTAGATGCGGTTTGCATGCACACATGCAACTTAGAATGTAATAGTTGCGACTCGTTTTATGCAAACTATGTAAAATGACTATTTTGACAGCCAGATGCAGCATTTCCCCTATCAAATGTGACTCATTATGACACATGTGGCGATTAAATTGACAAATGCGACTCTGTTTTCTAAAAATGAAATTTTCCTGAAAGTTGTTTGACTGACTTTGTTTGTTTGATCAAGATTTTGACGAATACAGCAAAGAGCAAACACAACAATCAATGTATCTTCTATTTTTGTGATATAAGGACTGTTAAGACTCGAAAACATGTACAACCTAGGCTTTTAGGATAGTAATTGCTGAATTCTTACTTGGATTTCTCGAGCTACGCACATTCAGGGCAGATTACTAGTAGCTTGACCCCACTGGCTCCCCACCACGACACTCACTTATATGTGGCAGCCAAGCTATTGTACCCATGAAACTCCCATGGCATACATGTCACCTCAACACAAGAACCGTAAATTTGTAAGACGACTTCACAGGTTATACACCTATTGCGCTAGCAAATACATAGGATTTTGGTAACTCTACAACAAGGTGTTTAATAAGGGCATTCCGTTCATGGGACACTATCCAACATTGGCGAGAATCCATTTCTGTCCATCTTGTCGGAATAGTGCGCGTGATTCTTGGGCTTTCCCCAAGAATCCACTTTTATATACCGGCTGGAAGTCGCTTGGCTTTAGCGTGCTACCAGTCTGAGTTGTCTTGGGGTGAGTACTTTTTCCCACCAAGACAAGCCCAAGTTCTAGAGTCAGCAACCGTTTCTCTTACACGCAGGATCACATGACTGTGCAAGGGGAGAGGATACTTCGGTGTACTAAATCATGGGGTTCTAAACTAACAATGCAGACACGAAAAAAACTAGTAAATTATTAAGCCCAAATGAGATTATTTACACTACCAAACAGAAGTTCATTTTATTCCACATGATGATTATCTATCTATCAAATGAAAAGCTTGGTAAAAAGACAAAAGCATTAGGTCCTGCATTCATATTTTCAGTTTTCGCTGTTTAGGTGATTTGGATTTTTGCTAATGTTTGTTACAGTTGTGTCAAGGTGGAATAATATTTTAGCAACATCCTTATTGTCAAAAAAATCCAAAAACATAGACATAGGTCATATCAGTTTTAGACATAGTCTGCATTACCCATTTTGAGAAAACTTTTTCATGGTTGAAACAAGGTCCAAAAAGAAACACAAAGCAATGATAGACCCCAACGAATTCATCAATCCATTCGGAAACCAACCGTCAGGAAGCAAACGTCCACACAAGCCTTTACTTGAAAAACATGTCACTAGGGACACACATGGGCAGATTTACATAGAAGACGTAGATGCAACAGTTCAAGATCCTGAGTTTGCAGCCTTCATGGATGAGTGTTTGCTAAACGATCCACAACGCTACTTAGCAAAATTGCTAGTAGAAGGTGCCAATCTACCTCCAGGATTTGATGTCCATTCTTTGACAACTAAGTCAACTCAACCAACGCAAACTGCGACATCTACTATTTCTATTCCTCAGATAACCGCAGCAATACCAACAGGTATACCAACACAAACATGGTCAATTGTAAACCCAGCTCCTTTTAACATAACACAAGGTTTACAATTCACTACAGGAGCAACTTCCTCCAACCCCTTTGGCACCAACACGATTGGTAAGAGAACCAAGGTTGGCAGAAATATACCTATACCAAGTCAAACAATTCAGACAGGAAGCATTCCTATACCGAATCAAACAATTCAAACAGGGAATATCTCTATCCTGAATTAGATTTTTCAGAATTTGTGGATGCTAAAGCTGCACAAGATTAAACATCAATTCTAATCTAAATAAAACAACAAAGAACAATAAGTAAGCATGATTAATCTAAACTAATAAAACTAGAATGATCTCACCAAATATGCAAATACTTCCTCGATTTATCTCAATTGCTCTTCTCCATTTTGCTATCTTGTTATTCTTGCCCTCAAATATTTGTGCGTTTGAATGTAAGCATAACTTCGTCGAGTGTCTCAGCAAAATATCGAAGATTGTTTCGTCTCAAAAGTGTATAATGATTTTGGGAGAGGAGGAATAATGATAATGACAGGCCATTTTATAGATTTTGTGTTTTCGAACGATCAACTCATATTGAAAGAGAGATCGATGGATGAGATTGATGAATGCCATGCGATGCGAGTTCTATCAGATAGAACATGAGTTAGAACATGAATTAGGAAAGACTAAAAATAGAACAAGATCTTAATCTTTAGTTAAGAATCTTCGAAAATAGAAGAAA